>VZRF01005606.1:3946-40843 GCA_013396875.1 Vireo altiloquus | reverse complement strand
CCCCCCCGCCGGCCCCGGGGCCGCGGGAGAGGCTTTCCCATGCACGCCCATACCCTGTCCATAGGCACCGCCTGTAGGTACCGCCTGTAGGTACCGGCTAGAGGTGCCTTAGAGGGATATCGGAGGTCCGGAGCTAATTGCAAAGAGATTAATTAGGAAGAAAGTCCCGGTAATTTCATTCAGGGTCTGAGCTTTGCGGGGACAGGGTCATTCCTGCTCTGCGAAGGATTTTGTCCTAAGAGGGGCTGATGGGAGCAGGATGGATGGGTGGACAGACGGATGGATGGATAGACAGAGGAATAGATGGATGGTCAGATGGGTAATTGGATGGATGGATGGCTTGCAGCTTTAGCTATCAGAACACAGCAATTCCCCAGCTTTTTGAGGAAACAACCAAGAGGTTCTCTGCTCCCCTGAATAACCAGGGAGGGGATGCAGAGGAGCAAGGGAAACAGAAGCA
This sequence comes from Vireo altiloquus, assembly GCA_013396875.1. NCBI lineage: Eukaryota > Metazoa > Chordata > Aves > Passeriformes > Vireonidae > Vireo > Vireo altiloquus. Next base: position 40,383 of record VZRF01005606.1, on the reverse strand, counting down.
TGGGACAATGTGGATATCTGTGTCCCTAGGGCGGGTGGTCCAGGCAGGGACCCCGTGGGTTTCCCCACTCCTTCTGGGCTGCATGAGCTGGCCAAGGCTGCAGGCTCCACCACTGGGATCTGATGCTGTGGGATTTTCTCCAGGAGCAGCAAGGCACGGAGGGGGGGCTCAGCAGGTGCCCCTCCCACCAAACGGGGTGAGAGCCCTGGGGGATCAGCCCTTGCTGTCCCTGGAGCGTGTGAGGATGGAGGCAGCGGGAAGGAGGAGAGGAGCCATCCCTGCTCCCAGGCCGCGGCTGCACCGCGCCAGGCTGTGAATTACAATCTCCTCACAGTCAATAAATGCTGCGTTGTGTAAATCAGCTGGGCCTGGGGATGCGCTGCTGCCGCCACGGCTGCTGCCACAGGAAATTAGAGACACAAGCGCCTGTGCCGCCTCAGCCACCCTTCTGCCGGCAGCAGGGCTGAGAAAAGGGTCTCCTGCAAAGCCATCTCAGGGAAGAAAACAGGCCAGGTGGAAATTTCCATCTTTTCTCCTTGGCTGAAATAGCCGGAGTTTGGCTCAAAGCGCACCCGACTGCTGTGCCAAGCACGGCCTGGGGCAGGGCTTAGCCGTCCCTGCTCCCCTCTGGGCTGAGCACCTGCACTGCTCAGCCCTCTGGCGCAAAGGGGTTTTTTATGGGCTCTTTGCTTTGGCAGGTTTGTTCGGGTCTAATTTCATAGTGTCATTGTAAAATCTCAAAGCACCTTACTCCCCTTGGGGTACAACCCCTTGCTTTACACCAGACTCCATCACTCTCTTCCAGGAGCCTTGAAAAAGTAAAAAAAAAAGGGGGTGAATGTGGTGGGGGTTCCCTGGCCGTGTCTACCAATGGCTGGCACCCAGACAGTGAGAGTGCTCCATGAAAAGAGCAGGATGAGCTGAAGCATATGTGCACCCGCCTTTTCCCAGCGCTCGCCAGGCAGCATTACTCACCACAGGGATTCCCCCCAGGAGCCGGCTCTCCCCATTCCAAAGCCCCAGGAATAGAACCAGGGGTGGTCCTTTAAAGATAACCAAGCTGAGGGGAGCATCTCAGCTCCCAAATGGATGTGGTGCTCTCCGAGCCGCAGGGAGACCTGCAAGCAAACACCTGGTGGCAAAGATCAAACCCCTGAGTTTTAGCATCCTCTCTAAAATACACAATCAAGAGATTCCCATTTCAGGGAACAAGGGTGGTTCCTTTTCATCTACTCCTGCTGTGCGTGAGATAGAGCCGTGCTGGGATACCTGAGAAAACTGCTGCAGCTTGGAGAGCTACAGGGAACACGAGGAGATGAATCCATCAGGTTGAATTTCTCTGGTTGCTTTCTCTCTGCTCTCCTGGTCCACCAGGGCAGCGTTAGACACAAACAACACTGTGCCCCTCCCCCTCCCAAAATGCCCAAGGTGCCCCCTGAGCATGGGCAGGCTGAGCTGCCTCTGCCTGACAAGGGTATGGGGGTCCCATGGGCTGGGCTCTCCTGGAGTTTTGCTGGGCTCTTCAATTTTTTAAGCTGGCCCTGAATAATTCAGCTTCCACATAGTTGGCTCAAGGTTGGTGAGCTCAGATGCTCCTTGGGTTTCTGCTTGACCCACTTTAACAGCCAGGAAAACCAGCCAGGCATGGTGCTCCTGGTCCCAGGCATCCTGGTCCCTGTGGCACGAGGGACATCCCTTACACACAGCCCCAGCCCAGAGTCTTGCCCCTGCCCCCCACATCCAACAGCCTCATCCCTCACCCACACTGCAGAACTTGCGTTGGATTTTTTTCCTTCTCCCCTTCTCCTGCCTCTCCCTGCTGTCCCATGGCTTCTAGCACGAGTGGGTGCATCCCAACAGCATTTGCAGGATTACCAGGAGGGATTTGCTTGGCTCCATGAACCAGCCAACACTCTGTGGCCACCTCGCCACTGCTCCTTGCTGTGCAGAGCCTCACCTCACTTCCCAGGAGCTTGGATGAACATTGACTAATCCTGCCGGCAGAATAAGAAGCTGCTGATTCATTTGGCTCCAAGATGGTGAATTAGGGTGATCTCCAGAAATGTCCTGTATTGTTGTTTTTTTCCTTGCCCTTCCGGCCGAGTTAGGTTTTAATAATCATTGCTATTGCAGAGGGGAGAGGAAGGAGAGACCTTTCAGTTCTCTGCACAGCAAAAACCTTGAGCCAAGGCTTTAAACTCTTGGGGACCATGGGAAGGGGCTGTCGCCACTGTCCCCATCCCTGTTGGCACAGCCACGAGCCATTCCTCGGCTAAGGAGCTAACCAAGCCGTGCTCACCCTGCCAGGCTGCCCTGGCTATTCCATGCCCAGTGGGTGTCCCCTCTGCACCAGCTGGGGTGGGAGGCACTGAGGGGAGGCAGGCAAAGGGACGAAACAGCTGCACTCCCTTCCCACACCCCCTGGCTCAGTGCTCCTGGGAGCGCTGTGCATCCATCTTTTCCGCTTCACGGGAAGAGGAGGCCGTTCTCAAGCCTGCAATCCCCTCTTGGAAAAGCTCCTTTAAATAGCATTGCATCCTTTGCATCCTTCCCCGGGGTCTGCTCCCAGTGCTGGCTGAGTGTGTCGTGCCAGCACCAGGAGCATCCTCGGCAGCAGTGGCTTTGCACGGAGACGGCAGGGATTAATCAGGGATGTTGCCTCTTGGCCAGAGTCACACTTGGGGGATTACTGGGGCCTGCAAGGAGCGGGGCGTAGCCAGAGAATTTGTTCAATGCAAGTGGAGGGGTTTGTCACAATCCGATTGCAGGCGAACAGAAATCCCCAGTGCTGGCAGGAGCTCAGCACTGGAGGCCGCAGGGATTAACTGGTTTTTCCCCAAGCTTTGCAGCAAGGCTAGGGTGGGAGGAGATGCTCTAAGCCCAAAGCTCTGGGTTTAAAACCTCCAGGGAGATGCAGGGACTGAGCTGAGCATCAGCTTTGGGGCACCCAAACCTCGTCCCAAGGCCAAGAACCAAATTCTTTCACGTGGATGCCCCAATTCTCCTGCAAGGCATTACTCTGCATCCCTCCTGCCCTCAAACCAGCCTGGGAGAGCTGGAGAAACCCTGGGAGGATACCCATGGCCTTTGCACTCCCCTCGCTCCTCTTTGTTGGAACTGATTTGCATCCATCACTAATTAATTCAAGATGAGCTCCTAATTCAGCTCCTTGATTGCAACTTTGCATAATTGCTGCACGCACAGGCAGAGTGGCAGGACAGGATAAAAAAGGAGACAATCAGTGGTGGGCGTAGAGGAAACAACGCCGGGAAGGGCCGGTTCAGCTCGCTCCCACTCACCAGGCTATTTACAGGCACAGGTTGAGAGAGATTTCTCTCTGGAAGGAGAAAATGGTGACAGTTACCCTTGGAGGGGGTGTTTTCTCCCATGCTGTGCTCACAAAGGGCCTCACCAGCAGCCACAAAACCCTCAAGCAGTGGAAAACCTGGAAATACAGGGCAATCTTTTTTGTTATTCCAGTCATCGCTGCTGCCCTTCTCCCCAAGCTCCCCTTTCCCCAGTGTCCCAGCACTGTCTGCAGGTTTCAGAGCGAACATTCCACCAAGGTGAGCAGGGCAAACACACCCCCCTGAGCCAGGTTCCAGGCTTCTGCCTTTACTACCCTGTACCAGTCACTGGGTACATCACACCCCGTGTCTGTGAAGGCTGTTAATCCCCCAAAACAAGGCCCAGGGAAAGAAAACCCATAGCACGAGGGAGTTCGGGCAGCGTGGTGAGGGTGAGCTGACCTCAGCCCTGGGTGGCACAAAGAGCAGGGAATCCTCTGCTTTTCCTGCCAGCGATGCCCAAGCCCAAGCCATTCCCACTGGGCTCCACCCCGAGCACCCTCTGCCACACAGGATCGTGCACATCCACTGTGTGCGCACAAATCAACGCTGGTACTGGCTCAGGGATTATTTTGCCACCTTCCTCTTCCTTCTCCGTTCCCACCTCCCACCCATAGCCATCCCCCCCCAGAGCACACCTCCACGCACCCCGCAAGCTGAGCGACAGGGCAGCAAACAGCGGCAGACAGGTCAGCCTTGCGCTCCCTATTCACGGCCCGCCCTGCAAAAGAAAAGCCACTTTCAGCTCCAGCCTTTTCTCTGGAAAAATGCAGCTCCCGGCGCAGGAGCCCCCCTTTGCTGGCCCCACGGTGGGGGTTGGAAGGGGGTTTGGGCAGCCAGGCTGGCCCCATCACCCCTCTTAATCAGCCGGGGCATGCATGAAGCCTAATGCTGGAGCGAAGATTTGGGCACTATTGACACACACGGCGCATTAAACGCCTTACGGGGGATTTGCATAAGCTCGGGGAGGGAGGAAGAGTGCGGAGAAAAGTGTCGACAATGGGAAAGTAAATGCATTAAAGTGCTTAGGGGGAAAAAAAAAATCTGATAAAGGAATAAACCAGTTAAGGGAATATATTACTCACAGCCCCGTTATTCAAATCCTGCCTTATAGGAAATCCTCTTAAAGCGATCACCTGATTGTGTGTTAAATTCCTAATTGAATAATAAAAGAATTATGTATTCCTTCCATAATGGGACAAAGATGGGAGCCCACGAGGATGCTTGATGAGGGGGGAGCTGGTGGCAGAGGAGATGAGGGAAGAGGGACCTTGGGGCAGCAGCAGCATCCAGGAGGGATGTGATGGAGATGTGGGAGTTGGGAGGGATGGCTGGGGAAGGAGAAGGTTGCAGGGCTGAATGCCTTTGGGTAGTGGAGAGCTTTGACGGGATGGGTTTAGGAATGATGGTGCCTAGAGGGAGAAAGAGTTGATGGAAATCCAGGGCTCCTCCAGCCCCATTGGTGCAAGAGCTGAGAGAAGACACCAAATGTGGCCCTGGAGCTGCTGGGAGCACAGCCACTGCAGCCACCCAAGATCCAGGCAAAGGGAACTTCGAGGGGGTTACAGCAGCTCCTGAAGCTGCTGAGGAGTAGAAGGAGGGCCCGTGTGCAGCCCTGGATGCTGCAGGAGAGGCTCAGCTCCTGCTACCCCCTCCTTTCCCCAGCCAGGGCTGAGGGTGATGCCTGCACGGCCTCTCCTGATGCTGCTGCCCTTCCCCCACACCTCCACGCTATAAATAAGATGCAAAAAAAGGAGAGGAAAAAAAAAAAGGAAATAAGAAAAGAGCACATCACCTGGCACTCAGGAGGTGAGGGAGAACAGCAGGACTGACATGCACCAAACCCTCAGACTGTGCAAGGAGGGTGGGGGTGGAAAGGGGGGGAGAAACAAAAGAGCTAAAAATAGCCCAGGGAGCTGCTTTCTTCCCGGAGATCATTCTTTTTTTCTACCCAGCTGTTTCATTTCATAAACAGGATTATTTATTTATTTCTCCCTCTCTTCACTTTTTACTTATGTTTTCTATGTAGTCAACACCACTTTACCCATCCTCACATCTCCTTTAAATGCAAGGTAAAAACTGAAACAAAACGCCCAAAACCAAGGAAAAAAGCCCTGAAACCAACAGCCTCGATGCCTCCAGCAGTGTCTTGCGTTGCTACAGCTCTTTATAGGTAATTGAATATCCCAGAGTTGCACCTGCTAATGCAAACTCTGATATCAGTAAGTGGCAGTGGTGAGGGCAGAGGCAGCAGCTGAGAAAACAAAGCACCAGCACCCAGCAAGTCCCAGCCAAGCTCCAGGCTGCCAGAGGCTTTTTATTAGGCAGGATTGGGTTGCTGGAGCCAGACTGCAGTCCCAGTCCAGAGTAAGTGTGGAAGCTGGAAGAATGAAGGTTTGTAGGGAGGTGGGTCTGGAATTATCCTCAGGGAATTGACCAGTCTAGGCCAAGCTTGTGCAGGGCAGGGGGGGTGCAAAGCCCCCCCAATTCCCAGAGGAGACCCCCAATTCCCAGAGCCACTCCAACCATACCGAGGAGCTCACAGGTTTGCTCCACTCACATCCCCAGCATCTCCGTACCTCCTCCTCGATCCCACATCCTCCAGCAGCAGCCAGGGAAACCAGAGATGACAGGAGCAGTTAATTTGAGCCTGCAGAGGCCATCTTCCCGTGCATGCGTTGTTTTGTTTCCAAATAGACTTTTAATAACGGTTTTTGGATGGTAAAGAGAAAAAGCTTCGCCCTGAAATGCAAATTGCCTTTTCACCCTGGGAGAGATGAAAGGCTGTTTCCTATCTGAAATGTTAAAATGTGGTGAGATAACATCCCCGGCTCTGTCTCCCCGCTCTCATTTCCAAAATTGGTTTTGGGTGAGGAGAGGAGAGATGCTCTGCATGATTTCACTGTGCTTGGTGCCCATAGAGAGCAGGGGGGTCCTCAGGGGACACCTGGAGCAGAGACCCCTGTGCCCTGATGGTGCAGAGGGGAGGGGACACAGCCCAGGGTTGGTATTCACACCAGCCCTGCTTCAGCCAACAGCAGAGCTTGTGGGCCCAGGTGAAGCTCAGAGCTTTGCCCTCCCCTGCCAGAACTCGATTTTTGGGCCCAGTTCCAAAAGCTGCAGCATTATCTGCTCAGGAAAAAACAGCAGAGCCGTGGCACAGCCACCCAGCTAAAGCCAGACCCACTCTGCTCTGGTCCCACCACAGTCCCCTCATCCCAGCACGGCTGGATCCAGCTCCAGGTAGGAGCTTGTGGCACACACAGCAGCCAAGCACCCTCTGCCTCCCCTGCAGTTTTGGCTAAGGGGCTGGGTGAAAGCAAACACAGACCAGTATTTTTCCCCCTCTCTCATGTTCTGCTCTGGGTCAAGAAGCACAAGTGCAAGGCAGATGCCCTCAGCACACACGGAAGGTGCTGCAGAGAGCTGATGAAGAAGTGGATGAGGGATGTTATGGGAGTAAACAAGGGAAGGAGCACGGATGCTCCATGGGGAAAAGGCTGGGATGCTGCCAGCAAAAGAGCAGGGAGGTTATGGGAGGAGAAAGATTGGGATGCTGCTAGGGAACATGCACGGATGCTCTGGAGGAGAAAAGGCTGAGATGCCCCCAGGGAAGGAGCAGGGAGACTCCCAGAAAGGAAAGAACAGGAAAAGAAGATTGGTATGGTCCCAGGGAAGGGAAGAAAGAACATGGATGCTCTGGGGACAGAAGGCTGGGATGCTCCTGGGGAAGGGACTCTGTGACCCCAGGCCCCTGCACCTCCATCCAGCAGCTGCATAACAGCAGAGCACAGCCCCCCACCGCTGGCCCCCAGCAGCCTTCCCTTCACCAGCCACTGGCCCATCCCTCTGCCTGCCCTCCACAGATAAAATAAATTATCAGCCCTGATCTGGAGCTGCTGAGGAGCAGTGGCAGACATGCCCGGAAGGGCCTTGCCAGTATCTCCAGCCTGCCCCAAGCAGGGAGGAGGGGACAGCAGTGACAAGGGAGATGCTGAGAAGGTACACACCAGGCTGGCACCCAGAAGTGACTCTGTACCCACCGTGTGGACAAGGTGGATCTGATCACACGGACAAAGCAGATCTGTGCCCCTGCATCACTTGGTGCTCCCCAGCTCCAGACTACACTTGTGGAGAAACGAGTCTCTCTCCCAGGGCCTTCCTTGCCCCTGCAAAACAGTATCCAAAATATAAAATACTGCCAAAATCCTCTAGCTTACTTTATGGACTTAGCTAGACACAGCAATCTTCAAATCCTCTATTATAACCTGTAACTTAGTAACACCCTCTGCTAAAAACCCCAACCCAAAACATAGCCCAGTGTTGGAGGAGCCAGCATCAGCTGTCAGCTCCAGCAAGCTGGGCACAACGCCCTCATTAGTGCATCATTAATTAGCCAAAAAAACCTCTGCCAAGGGCCTGTCTGAGACTCGTGTGGGTTGGATGTGGCACAGGAGAGGCAAGTGCTCAGTCACCAGCTGAGAGTGGGTACTGCAGAGAGGGACAAGCTGCTCTCAAGCCTGGGCAGGATCAGAGTGGTGCTGGCACTCACCTCTGGCTGCTGGACCCCCAGCACTGCCCCAGCATCTTTCTGCCCACTCTGCCCCTCAGAATGAGTGATGCTGCATCAACCTTGCAAAGCAGCCAGGCCAGGAGCAGTGTGAGCTGCTCTGCCCAGCTCCTCACTCCTTGCTCTGCTCCCAGCAGTGAGTTCAGCTCAGCCACAGTGCAGGTGGGGCTGTTCATACCAGGACTGTGCTTCTGCTCAGTTCTCTCATCCTGGACTCAGTTCTGCATAGCAAAGGGTTTCAGGGCCTGACCACTGGGCAGATAGATCATCACAGCTAAACCCCAGAGCCTAGCCAGTACCAAGAGAAAGCATGTCGGGAAGGAACACAGGCACAAGTCCATGTTTACCCTTGTAATAAGACAAATAATTGGAGATGGGATTGCTCAGTCCCTTCCCTGGAAACTCATGCTCAGTGAGCAAACTCAGAACCAGCAGACAGATATGAAACTACTGACCTGAAGGCAACCACAGCTGCCTATTTCAGGTCTGGGTACGGCCCACTGTTCACAATTTTTCCCATGCTTACTGGAGAATATTCTGCTTTGCTCCCCTAGAGCAGGAGCAGAGGGGCTGTTGGACGTTCCAAAGCATCAGTGGGTCTGCATGAGTCTATCCACCTGGGACACAGGAGACAGAGGAGTTGTTGGCATCACCACAGCAGATGGAAGTCACTGCCACTTCCTGAATCCACCAGCAGCTTCCCTCAGATCTTCAGTTTGCTCCAGGCAGGAGACAGGGAAACATCACCAGCAGCCAAGTGAACAGTTTAGAGACACTCATCTGAGCTAACACAGCCTATTTTGCCTGGAGCAAAGGGAGGCACAAAGCAGCAGTGACAGGGCAGCATTGCCCTCCAGAGCTGGATCAGGGGAGCTGATGCCCTCAGCTGAGGCCTCACCATGAAACAGCCACGCAGGAGAACAGGGAGAGTCTCGTCCTCATCTCGTCCTCACGTGCTCCAACACTGCTAGCAAGAGCAGAAAGGCTTTTGCTCCTCTTGTGCACCCTAATCAAAGCTCTTGTCGCTGCTTTGCAGGAGGAAGGACACAGAAGCAGGAGATGCCTCCTCTCCCATCTGCAAGGACTCACTCCACATCTTCCTCCAGGGCTTGAATGTGAGAAGCAACAAGCCTGGAGCGACAGCACAGGGAGTGGGCTGGGTATGAAAGTACTGCTTGAGATGCATCCCATGAAAAAAAGGAATAAAGGCAGTCAAGGAACTCACCTGAGCAGCAGGAGAAAAATACACAAATGCAAGTCCTGGGAAGAGCAGCTTTAAGGAGGAACAAGAGGGAAAATCACATTTGCAAGCAAAATGTGCCAAGAAAAACTCAGCTTGTCCTTTCCCACTCCCTGTAAAGCCCAAGCTGACACTGTCTGTCGAGAGCAGCTACAAAGCACAGCTGAGACCAAGGGCTCAGAACTGCTGCTGTTTCGGTTTGGGCCAGGCAGCGTCACCCTGATCTTATCCGGCCCCATCTCCAAGTAGCAAACAAAAGGAAGAAGACACAGAATACTTATCACAACACAGATTTAATTTCTTAGGCAGTTATAAAATTACAAAGAGCGACGGGCTAGCAGTGAGAGCCAGACACTTGGTGAGGTGGAATGTTAGACAGATTTTTCCACTTATCAACACAGATACCAAACAGTCAGTGAGCACTGCAGGATGCAGGGTTTTCTCCAGGTAAGGAAGCAAATGCAAGAGCAAATAGATCCAGGCAGACCTAGGGCTAAGTCAATGCCCCACAGAAACCCAGAGCTACAGGTTTGGGGAGAACTCCCCGCTCCTGAGTCGGGCACATGCAGGGTCCCTGCGGCCACATGGCCAAAGCCACAGCACTGACACCTGTAACAAGCACAATGGCAGCTGTTTGCAAGCCAGAATTACAACTTCTTGCCCGTTATTTTCAAAGCAGTGTAAGATGAGATTTGCCAGTCGGAAGAGCATTAAAACAAAGGCATGTCATGATTAGAAAAATAGGAATTTGCTGAATTCCTTTGGTTGTACAACTGGAATCTGAAAGGATTTATTTACAGTCAGAGCCATGCTTTCTTCATTGCAAGTCTTTCACAGGCCAGCAGATTCCAGGAAGAGAAAGGCCTGCTCTGCACATGTGGAGAAGACACTCGGGCCTTGCTCTTAGATATTAACAGGTTAAATAAAGTTGACTGTTAGCCAAGACAGCTGGAGCACAGAATAAAACTTCCCAAACCTCTGCAGTGATTAATCCCCACCAACGCTTTGGACAAAGACTCCTGTCGCTCTGCAAACAGCAGCAGAGCATCTGCACATGCCAGTGGGATACTGAACAGCTCAGCAACCCACAGCGAAAGGAATTCTACTGTCCTACTGCGTGCTGGTTGGTGCTAATGCCATTATTGGAGACAAGAAAGCACAGCATGGGACATAACAGAGAGTGCTGTGCTCGGAGCTAACCCAGCCCGGGGCTCCTCTGCTCACTCCTCCCTTTTCACTATTCCACACAGGTCAGGCTGAGTTTCCTCTGTGCAGACACCTGCCACTGCATTAAAGGTCTTCTCAGGTATTTATTTGCATTCAGGCAGACTTGAAAAGCCACCACCTCTACCCCCACCCTCTGCAAAACACAGAGCCAAGAAACTCGCCGTGCAGGACCCAGAGCAGCACGGTACAAGCACACACCTGATCCCAGAGGGAGCAATCGTGCCAATGTCTTGTTCAACAGGGCACCAGAACAAACAGCTTTTACCAAACTCTTGATGCTTTCTACTTCCTCCTCCTCCTCCACTGCCAGGCCCTGCCTTTTAACTGCTAGATTCGTTATCTATAACTTGTATTTTGGAAACAGTGACATAAGAAGAGACCAGGGCAGATAAAAGCTTTCTGCCTCAGAACTTGAAATACAGAGTAAACAGACAGATGTCGAGACAGCAGCCGAGGCCCTGCACTCGCTGCCCATTTGCACATCAAGAGAAACAGCTCCTTCCCTACGGTACTCACTGGGAACTGATCCCACTGCAAGCTACAACCTGAGTTTAGGATTCCAAGTTTTTCAGTGTTCCCCCCTCCCCAGCTTTGGTTGGTTTCAGTTCTCTGCCTCAACCCTCCACTGAGTTAAAAGCTATCAGGAAGTGCAGCCCATATGGAGAGAGAGACAGACTGTAGAGAACACTGTCCTTCCAAGGAAGGTCAGTCTAAACTGAGAGGGGCTGCACAGGTGTTCCCATATCCTGTGACCAGGAGCTCATGGCCACAGCACAGGGCTAGAGCCTCCTTGGCTTACCCTGGTTCTGTCAGAGCATCAGAACAGAAATGTTTAGACACCACCTGATTCACAGAGAACAGTGCAATCACATGCTCCACACTCAGATGAGGATGCAGCTGCAAACAGCATTTCTGGTTAAGTTTAAAGAAAAAGAAAAAAAATAGAAACACATCTTTGTGTCACTGGGATAAACCCCCAACCTGAAAGGCTTTTAACTTTGGTAGCATACCACAGCAGGGTGGTTACTGAGGGCCTAAGGCCATCACAGGGAAATCACATCAGTCATGTTTTATCTGAGAAAAAGTTTATATCCTCATGCAATGAACTTAAGACAAACTATTGTCACCACTATTAAATACACAGCCAGTGGGGACCAGAAACAACCTGCTCCACCCTACTAGCTGGTCACTAAACTCAGAACATTAATATTTTTGCTCTGTAAAAAGATTTTCCCAGTTACAACAGCAAGAAGATACTTTAACTGGCTTTCAGCTTCTATTTAAGAGTGAACCAAGTAGGGCACAGCAATTCCACAGTGTGTGGCTTAGGAGCAGGAAAACACTACAGCATATGGAAGACACAAATACAGTGAATATGGATCTCCAACTCACCTGTGGAAAATAAGTTATGAAAATTAAGAAGAGAATAAAATTAGTACAATAAATGTTCTCCATTTTTAACAGTAAAGTTAGTAATTACATTTAGGGGTGTAACATGGCCTTTGTTACACTCAAGAGTTGTAAAACTTGTGTGCTAAGCAGACCTGTGTTGCTGGTGCATGTTTACTGCTAACTGTGCTTGTGGAGTCTAGGCCAAGCCTCCAAGGATGTTATCAGGAATGTTAACCAGCTTTAGTCTGGAATGAGCAGACATCTCCCGGGTGGTTCAGTTTGCCAGCAAAGCTCACTGAGCTTATATTCACTTTGAGACTTGGATCTCTGCAGCTCGGAACATCACAGCAAAGCTGAGAGCAGTAAAGCAGAAAATAAAACAAATAACTGCAGACCATGGAATTGAGTTGTCAGCCAGACCTTGAAGTCAAGAGACTAAGTGAGATTTCAGCATGACTCAGGGGTTTGCTGTGAGTGTGCTGGGTTCTGGAGAGGACACCACAAGCCACTCCAACCAATTACTTAGGACAGTCAAGGGTTTGCAGTGAATAAACAAGCCTGAACCCTTCTCTCCCACACCAGCGTGTGTACAAAGACCTTCCACTGACACAGACTCACAGCAGCCTCCCTGACAGAGCTCTCCCCTGTGTAGCAGGGGCTACCACCTTCTTCATACTTGTAGAGGCATGGGAAGCCCACCTGCCCCCACAGGGCCTTTGGGGACAGAGCCCACTGCCTGCTCTTGCTCCAGAGAAGACTTGTTCATGGTACCAAATCGTATCAGAACATCACTGCCTACTTGTAGTAAGGAGTTCACACGTAGCTGGAACACTCAGCCTCTGTCCTCCTCTCAAGATCTGCAATTTTCTTGCCTCTTTTTATATTTACTTCTTTGCAAGCAGTCAGTAGAGGGAAAGGAAACAACCCACATTGCTGTACAGAAGGCAAAGCAGGCTCGTTTGGGCAAAGGGAAGTAACACTCATCAAGTACTTCACTGCTCACTTGCTCAATAACTGTTAGCCAAGACTTAAGAGAAGGCACATTACAACCCTAAAAATAGTCTGCAGCACTGCTCAGCCTTGGAAAGCCCTAGACAGTGTCAGGACAGTTAAGGATTTATTCCAAAACTGCCAAAGAAACAACCAGTCCTTGAGTGTATCATAAGAGGTACTCTGATGAGTGGGGAAACGGAAAAAAAAAACCCAGAAAGAAAAGAAAAGCATTGTTATGCAGCAGTAGAGAACCCAGAAGTAAATTAAATTTTCAAAATCACTTATATTTACATCAGTATCTGAAAAAAAAAAATCAAGATCTTCCACTATTAGAGCAGTACACTCAGCCCCAGACTGAGAAGAAGCAGGAATTGAGAGCCTTCCAGCAGGAAACCTTAAGGCTGTTTATAGAGTGGGGCTGCCAACCTCTACAGGGACTTCCCTCCAGCCTGACAGAATCCTTGCTTTGGATAATTTAAAAAAGTATAAAAAATGGTTATTGCTACTCTGCCAAGAAAATAGGACAATCTACAGGAAAGAAAGAAAGTGCATTCCAAGTCTTTTCTCAAAAACCCACAAGCTCATCAGCCACTACAGGCTACAGACACCCAAGTACCAAAGGTGTACAGACAAGATTCTCTAACATTCCTTCCCTCAATTCTAGCTTTTCTCTCTGCAGCAATTCCTTTCCTTCCCTGTAAAGGCACTTTCTATATTCTATATCCTTACGCAGGGAAACACTTCCAGTTTTCCATCCCAACAAACAGAACAGTCCCACAAATACACAACATTCAGAAGGAATTTTAATTAACAAAATGGTCCAGGAAAGGGAAGGGAGAACCCAAAAAAACAGGCCATTGCATTTGAAAGGTTGCATGTCAGTCACTAGGTATGCCTGCAAGCCCATGCACAGGAAACCATTTGGACCTTTGTCAGTGCAGAACTAATCTCAGCTTCCAGAACCACTTCTCTACTCCTTCCTTATATAGGCTAAATATTATATACATATATAAAAAAAATACAAACTTGAGTTTGTTATAAAGTGGCTTCTCTCTGTCTCTCCCCCTCCTATGCTTGCTTGGCACATGAACGCATGCAAAGCTAAGTAGGCTCTGAGGGCTGCACAAACAGCAGGTTTTGGCAACAAAAAAAAATAAACACAGCTAAAATAGATAAGCAAGATTAAAAGCCACTGAATTGAAAACCATATATTTTTCCAATTGTATAGAATTAGAACTACAGCTACGACTTAAAACTGTAAGAGTCTGTCATCCTCTCTCCCAACTCATGTCAAAGTTCATAGCAGCATAACACGAGATTCCTCAAGAAACATCAAGCCAGTGTTCTCTGCTTCAGGAGTGAGTTCACAGGTCCAAGCTTAGTCTGTCCGAAGGATCATGGGGGGATGTTCACTATCTTCGTCCAATCTAAGTGAGTTGGTTTCATCTTCCAGGCAAGCTCCACCCACAGCACCCACGTCATCCGTATAGGCTGGAGAGAAAAGAACAAGGAGTTGGGGAATCAGCAGCAACAAACTAAGGCTTGGATCCAGAGTGAATGAGTAGAGCTGAAGTACCAGGCATTGCTTGAAATAGTTTCACTGCCACCCTATGTTTGTTTTTATCATGACTCTGTTTCATGACTGTGTTTCTCCAAAGCCAAGAGCAGTCCATGACCAAAACTAAACTCCTGTGTGTGTGCAATGCATACTAGAGCTTTGGGCAGGCTGATGTTTCCAGTCTCCACTGCTGCAGTGCAGTACAGATGGGGTACATGCTGACTGTCCTCCCTTAGCAGCGAGGCACTAACCTGGGTGCCTGATGTGGCAAAAGCTCCACTGACTTGGAGAGCTGCAGCACTGACCAAGTTCTCATCCTCTTGATTTAAGAGAGCAGTGAATCAGGCTAAAAGGTCACTGTTCCCATAAAGGAACAACTGCAGCATTTATCAACCTTTCGTAAAAATATTTTAAAAAAGGGAGCAGGGCTATAATTCAGATGCTTTGCACAAGGTCTGGGTGCAGAACTGCTTCATGAACCATGTGGCAAGTACTGAAACTATCACTACAGCAATCAACCACAACTCAAGACAAAATTCTACCCAGAAAGCAGCAAAGACATGATCCATCTACAGAAAGCTACTGCACACCACGAGTGCTCTTTTCCTACTGCTCACCGAGGCTCCACCTCGCACGCGCGGTTACGCAAAGCTCGGTGCGGACGTGGACCAGCTCACGCAGCCATCTAGAAGGAAGCAACAGGCAGAGGTGCTCCCTGCCCCATTCCCAGCCTTCTCCTTACCATGCCTGGTGGGTGAGGAAGGCACATATGTACCTTTAGTCACAGCGGCACTGTACGTCTGCGCTACCAACGGCCGGTCGTGAGATGCAGACTCCAGAATCTCGTTGGCGGGCTCCATGCTGCCATCGAGCCTGCCAGGGAGAGAGGGGTTAGCTGGAGAGGTGACCTGCCTGGGCACAAGGCAGCTTGAGCTGGCAGCTACAGGAAAATATTTCATCTGATGTGCAAGAATAATGTATAGAGAAATGCAACAGGAGGAACTTGGTCCCTCCATTCCAGAGGCCTGGCAAGAAGGCACCTGACAACACTTGTTATTTCTCTGAAGACTCATCAGTGTCATGTTTGCTTCTGACACAGCATCAAGATCTAAATCTTAGTAGCTCATAGTAGGAAAAGAAGATTCAAAACAAGACTGCATGATTAAAAAACCCCATTCGAACCAGCAATATTGTATATTGTCATGAGCTCTGTCCACAACAGAGGTGGTTGCTTCAAATAGAGATCCTAGAAAACCCTCTAGAGAAAGTATTAGAGCATTTCAAAGATTAACAACTTAGTAAAAGCTTCCCTCTATAAGGCTTCACTTCATCTCTCACCAGAGGTCATGCCTTCAAATCTTCAGATAAATGTATGATTTCTGACCATAATTGTAGGTTGACCAAAGCTGCAAACCTGAATTATCATCACAAGTTATTATCTTTAATTCTATGATTGATCAAGTAATTTGACTGCATTACCCTAGCTTTTCCTGCCAACCCTTATTGGAAAACAGTGCATTGTCCTATTTCTGTAAGTGCTCTACAGTACTATTACAGAATGCATGGCCTATATGCAAGCAAGTTCAATAAGGACACCAGCAGAGAGAACAGAGATAATTTCATAGGCCTGTCTCCCCTCTGTGAAGTCAGAGAAAGATCTTTCTCATGTTTGTAACCACTTCATTTATTGATGAAGAGGATGGTGTCACTCGCTTCAAGTTCTTGTTTAAGTAACTCAGCTCAAAGTGCCAGGAGGAAACAGGAGCACAGAGAGAACAGCGATTGATCCCGCCCTGCACTGGGACAGGGTTAAGTTTCTGCTGGTAAAGTGCTGCTTGGTGTAGTGGATACCTGTAAGGAAGGCTCAAGGGGATTCTGAAGTTACTCATTCATGTCAGAGGTCTGGAAAAAGATTAGTCTGAAAAAATGAGCTAAGTTAGACTTTCCCAGAAGAGAACTAAGTTTGCGAACAAACTGGATTTTGAGAAGAAATAAAATACAACAGTTCTCAGCTAATGTGGACTTACTTGTGCTGCTTCATTAGTGTGCACTCGCCTCCTTCCTGGGGGTCAAGGTTGTACATGTAGAGATACCCATCAGCAGCTCCCACCAGCAAACGAGGGATCTTCTGGATTCTAGAAAGGTTTAGAGGAGAGGTTATTAAAGAAGAGATTATTAAATAACAGGTTATTAAATAACAGCTTATTAAATAACATACACACTCTCTTCCCTCCCCATGATTTAATGGTTGGACTTGATCTTAGAGGGTTTTTCCCACCTAAATGATTCTATGACTTCAAGGCATCATTTTCCACACTTTTGCTCCTAGACAGGGAATGCTGTTAACAGTGCACCCAGGAAAGCACTGTGTGTAACAAAATTACAGCATAACCACATTTTGGGGCCAACAGGATGCCACAGGAATCAAGCAATTACATATAACTCAGTAAAGCAGATTCAGAAGTTACCATCCTGTTACCAAGCTTTGTGCAACTCCAGAGACAAATATTCTAACGGGAAGGATTTATTTATTTGAGAAATGTTACAAAGCTTAATTATTGCTTAAAGGGTGCTTTGAGATCAGAGGAGTGAGAGTACAGACATGAAGTCAATTTAGCATAAAAACTATAAAACCCCCACAAAATAAGTTTACTACTGCTCATCTTATTGCTTTGGTAGCTGTGCCAAATGGGACCTGCCTTTGAGGAAGACAGCATAAAAGATTAGATTTAGTCCTCAAAATTAACTTTAATGAATGCTACGCTGTTTTAGAGACAAGAATTATATGAACTTGCTTTCAAAGACTCCTTTAATGGTTAGGCTGGATTGCCTAATTTTGCAATTCAACAACATACAGCATCATTCCCCACAGCACTAATGGAAGCAAATGCCATAAAAACCCACGGGTCGTTCTCAATATTCTTGTTTCAAAATTAAAAGACATCTTTAAAAGACATCTTTAAACAACACTTAAAAATAGGCTATTCCTATCCAAATATTATGCCCTTTCCTCCTTCTCTCCCAGGACCGTGAGGTGTTAGCTCTGACACGTTGCTCTTAAACTGGAATGATCACAGGAGACTCACTGCTCTGCTGCAGATGGAGCTCTGTTTTACAGCGGCAGCCTCTCCAGAGCCCAAAGCACCCAGCAGGGTGGGGAGTGCAGGCTCTGCTCCTGTACTCACGTGGCAAGTGCACAGATGTTTTTGTGCCCACAGAAGGGCAGACGGACTGTAGCAAACGCTCTACCCTGGTTGAACATCTCTGTTACTTGAGAGGGCAGATAGCTCGTCGAGGCCATCAGCACTTTTCCAAAGTAACCCGTCCAGGTTGTAGGCTCTTCCTGAGGTCTGCAAGTCAGAAGAGAAAAGTGACCGACTTTGCTTTCACCTCAGAGAAACAAGTGTGTAAACATTTTAAAACATTTTACTTTTTAAGATATTAAGCAGCTGTTTCTCTTCAAAAATAACTAATACCCTTGAAAATTCTAACACACTTCATTTGTGCTACAGGACAAAATGTGTCCTCCAATACCCTCAGCCTGTTATTTAAGCATGTTTGATTGTAAACTGATACTTCTGCATATAAGACTGCATTTTATAACATTCATTATACAAGAGCAGAATCTACTGGGAAGCACCACGCTTCAGGATTTTATTAATCTGTTTATCACTAAGCAAATCATTGTTTCCAATAACTTCCACTGAAATGTAATTAAGACTGTCCTCTGAAATCATAAATAGGAACATTTTACAACTTGGTGCCTTTTAAAGCCCCCTAGATGCAGCTGGAAGGCATTGCTGAGATAGCTCTTCCCATATGGAAGTCAGAGGAGGTGAAACAAACGTAACTGAAAATGTTAAAATTGCTGCACATTCCTCTGTGAAGGTTGGCCAAGTTCTCTTTGGCAGAAAAACACCTTTTCTACTCGGTGGGAGAAGAGTACACAGCTCAGCTGTAGCTGCTGATTCAGAAGTGACTTCTTATGCCCTTTACTTTACAGAAGTGTTCAAAGGAAGTCTGTCCACACTTTGGAGAACTCATCCAGTTAAGTACAATCGACTTTTAAGGCTCTTCCTTGAAAAATCTAAGGCACCTTTGAAACCTACTTTTCTTTCACAGTCTCAAGTTTGAAGATATGCACCGTCTCCGTGTTACTGGATGCAGACAGAAACATGCCATCCATGCTGAAAGCCAATGAACAGATGCTCACACACCTGGGAAAAAAAGAAAAAAGGGAAGGAAAACAATAGAGGCAAAGTATTTGGCTTAATTAAGCAAATTTCTAAAGTCACTACTTCGCAAATAAGAAAAAATCCTCAATAATAAGCATTCTGAATTATCTGATAATTTCTTGAGGCTATTCAAGCATAAGATTAATGATGTTCAGCTCTGATGTTTACCAGATATGGGATCAATTAGTAACAATCTGAACTCAGTCTTACCCCTGTATAAAGTAGAGTAGAACTACAGTTACTGCTACCACAAACCACACACCATTTTACAATGGCTATCAATGGCCACAGAAGTAGAAGGATTTAGAAGAGAGTGAGAATATTAGATGTACTGCCTCCAATACATCCTACAAAAGGTGACCCATTTAAACAAGTTCCCTCACCAATAAATTTTTAAAAGGCAAGAGGGAGTACAGTTCTGACAGGACTGATTTGTAGAATAGTCAAGTCCAAAGAAATGAAATTGGAAAACATTCAAGCTGAAACTGTTATAAGCATGCATGCAGGGATGAATGAAGATGAAAACAAGCAAAAAAATCAGGATGCCAGCTCAATTGCTGAACATACTGGAAATCAACCATAAGGAATGAGTGTCAGGCAATTAACCCAGCTGAACTTTACCTCTTCACTCCCCTTCGGAATTCAAAGAGTTTCTGTCCCTCTGGAATGGAAAACACTCTTATTACTGTCCCCTGTAAAGAAAAAAATAAATGGTTTTTCATTTCCAGTTCATTCATTGTGTATTAGCTCTAGCTAGCAGAGCAGAGTACAACTAGAAGCAGCAAACCACTTTGCTGGTAACTCATGGCTGTGATACACCCCAGATACTACATGAAGTATTTATGGAGCTTGTTTGTAGGATGTGTTTGAAGAGTACAGAAACAAGAGGTGGGAGCTACTAATGCAGAGAACAAGCTGTGCATCAAACCCAGCCCTTCTTATCATATTAGATCATGAAAACGACCACACTAGACAAGTACCACGAGTGCAGTCACTTGGATGTCTTTGTGCCTTTGTCAGATGCCATCAGTTATACCTTTATAGTCTAATCTTATTACTCAAAGAGCAGAGGCTTCAGACTCTCTAATTTACACACATTACATGAACAATTTGTCATCACATGCCAAAGACTAGCAAGGCACTTCTCTCTATTAGGATTTTAACTGTCTTGTTTTCATTAGGAAGACAGCATCAAAACAAGACAACTGATTTCTAATAAGTATCCTGCACTAAAGGGAGAAACACTCAGAGGACTGCCCTAATTACAGCCAGATTAAAATGTTTTATTTAAACAACGTTATTATCCAACATTTCACAGCATGGAAATTGTGTCAAATACTATTAACAGATCTTAACTTAGATTTCCCATTGTAACTGTAAGCCTTCTTTTCTGGCACTTGCACATGGAACTGTACACATTTAAACTTAAAATACGTAATGACAAATCTGATTTTTATCTCTGCTGGCAAGGCAATCAAAAGCTCCCTTACCTTTTCTGAGGCCGTGGCAAGTTTAGTACCACTTGCATCAAATGCCAAAGCAGCCAAGGGACTATCATGAGCTGGGATCATATTGGCAGCTCTCTGCAGTGAATCAATAAAATAGAACCTTAGAACAGCACAGATTAAAAGCTACATGTGTGCATCTTGACTGCATATTTAAGTATATTCAAGGTAAATATGGGTCTTACTTTATGGACAACAGTTTCAATATTTTTTTCAGTAACTGCTAAGTGCATAAAATTATCAGTGAAGCATATGCATAGAGAGTACAAGCAGCAGGAAGACAATTCAAAGAGAAATTACTTGGTTCCACCCATATGCCCAATTCAACTCATCAAATCTAGTATTAGCATTTGTATTTTCTTTGCTGACATTCTGTGAAGCAAGAGATGTCACAAACTGATGCACAGAAACTTAAGTGAGCAGTAACTCCTCTCTGAGCAAGTTAAGTAATTTTCAAAATCTGCATCTTTAGAGGTGAAAACAGATTCAAAGATTCTTACCAGATTGATGGTGTCAAAGACTTGTACTTCTCCAATAGTTGCACTTCCTGGATAGGCCAGGTAGCAGTTATCATTGTTTATTGATAAAGCACACAACCCTAGAAAGGATGCAGAAACAGAAACAGGCAAATTCCAAGACCTATGCAGTAAAATTTTCTGATTCTGTGCTAGAGTGTCACAAAAATAAATTATCAACAGAAATAGAACCAAAGATGAGTAATCACAGAGTCAACCTGCAATATATTCAACTATTTAGCATAAGTTTTATATTAAACAGAAAAGGAAGAATACCAAGAGAGTAACAATAACTGATTAAACAGTAGAACTTCCCATGTCTGCCATGATTCCTAAAGCATTAACCTAACAGAGTCTTTAACTACACTGAGTGCTGTCAAAATCCAGTTTTTATCTCTCCTGGTTTTTTTCTAACATTTCAACACATCCACTCCAGGAGACCAAAATACTGGGAAGATGCAGCGTAAGGCAGAGTTTGCTACTTGTTCTCAGCTGGATCAAACATGTAGGCTTTCAGACAACACTATTACTTGTTATTTTATCTGAAAGCAGAATTAACAACACAACAGCTCCATGTAGGGAAGCTCACACACTGACACAGAAAGCACTTTGCAGAGTTATGTGGATTCTACCATCGTATTTACCTGCAGGATTGGGAGGTGTCTCCCTGATTGTATGTAATACCTTCATGTCTCGTATGTTGTGTATATAAAGAGACTCTTCCAGACATACTATCAGCCTCTAGAAAAGGGAAAGAGGACAAAATGCTGACATGGAAATGGAGTTCATATGGATTTATCAATCTTAAAAAAATTCTGTCCAGAAACGCAGCAGGTGCTTTCCAATAGAGAAGAGGTTGTACAAACCTCATGGGGAGGAGTAAGAGCCTGACAGAAGATACATGAACCCAGCTCTTGACACAAACTCTGCACGTGGTCACTTGAATGGACCAGCACAGCCCACTTCCCTCAATCTCACCAGTCCAAACTGAAGTGATTCCCATTACTAGTTTAAGTCAGCAAGCCAGACACCTTCAACTAATTCTCATTCTGTACCAATTTACACGTGGAAATAATGGAAATTACTTTCTGCTTTTGCTAAACAGAGGAAACAGACAAACTTTTTACCATTCATAAAGCCTATTACTTATCCATAATCATTTGTGAATGGCTTTTTTTTTTTTAAACTCTTATTAAGTTCTTCATCATCTCATTTACAGTTTGCAGACTACATTCAGATGACTAACTAGACATTACTCATTTAACACTAACTCCCTGTGCCAGAAATCAAATTAGCCACTGTTTCTCTCATGACTTTAAACAGGAAACCCCTCCTCCCATACTCAACTTTTGGGGGCAAAGACAGACATTAAGTTTTCTCCTTCAGATGCCATTCTCTCTAGTCTGAATGAACAGGCTAAAGACAGAGAAGTCTGTATTTACTGAAGAGCCTACTAATGATTTAGTAATACAGTGAACTGTACTTCCAAATATACTTGTGTACTTAACACAAAAAATCCACCAGCTGAATGACTTTTTAAATTTTACTTTTTTGAGAAAAATTCGGCAAATGGTATTTAAAAACATAAGAATTTAATAGATAACTTTTAATTTTGGCCTGAAGAGGAACTGTCAGTCTCACATACTTTCACATTTAGGATGAAAGGATGATTCACACTGGGAGGGACCTCAGGAGGTCTGTAGTCCACCCTCCTACTCAAAGCATGCCCAGCTTACTCAGGGCATTTTCCTAAGTAAATACATAAACATAGAACCAAAAATACTTCAACAAACACAAGTACTGAGATGCCATACAGAAGCCACAATTGGAAAAGTACATTTCAAACAGCAATTCTGTCACCAAAGGAAGAGACATCAATCAGCAGAGGAAGTGTCAGAGTAAGATCCACAACCCCTTTCCCACATTTCCACTTAGGCAAAATCACTTCTCACCTGTCTGTTGAGTTTGACAGCCAAGATGGTGTTGGAGTAACTGTAGTTGCAAATCTCTGTCCCCTTCTTAAAGTGACAAACTTTCAGCTTGCGTGGAGCTTTAAGGCTAACTATGGCCACCAGACTACTGGAGAAGAGCCTCTCCACAATGCACACATCTTCTGTGTCAGCTGAGGAATCACAGAAACGAGGGAAAAACACAGAGGGAGATTTCAGGGAAGAAGAATAATGCACATCAACAGGAAATACTGTCTAAGGAAATTACAGAATCATAGATTCGGTCGATGTAAAAATACAGTCTAACACCACAAACATTCTGCCACAACAGCTCAGAGTCAAGGTGGGACACAAGGCAGGCTCTTAAAGCAGGAAATATACACAGTGAGTGCTGATTTCCAAAGATTTCCTCCCCACTCCCCAAAGTGTCACACAAGTTTATGTTTCTGAACAGAATGTCTACTCCCCCATGCCCAGAATTCAACAGAAAAAAAATCCCCAAGCTAAAAAACCCAGAAAATTGTCAAATTCCAGAATTTTGCAATCTTTTTTTATCCTTGCAGAAATCTAGGAAAGCAAATGCTTCTTGGGCTTTTTTTGTGTGTGTGTTTGGGTTTTGTTTTGTTTCTAAAGCATGCAAGGGTTTCTGATGACCCAAACCCCTGGCATTTCCATATACCTCTCCATGAAGAAAGAAGGGTTACAGCACTCAGAGAAGCTGGGAAAACTCATTTGCCACAAGACTGCTGCAGCCACCAATTAGCATTTTCACACAAACCATCTTTTACCTGACAGGCCCTAAGAGCAATTTGTGCAGGAATCACTGATGCCCAGCATTCATGCAGAGCCATAAACCATCAAATTTACCAAGGGTTCTACTATGGGAGCACTGAAAGCAAAGGAGGAACACAAATCCCTGCATGAGGAAGACAGCAGGAGGGAGGAGAGCCCAGGATCTCTGGCAAAGAAGCACTTCCAGAGCATTTGATTACAGCACAGCACTGGACCAAGCTGGCAGGAGGCCAAGTCCCACCACCAGTTATCCCAGCAGCTGTGCCTCCTCCTCTCCCATCCCCTGAAGCTCCTCTCCAAAACCCTCAGGAGTCAGTGGATACAGTTTTCAGGGCAGGAAGAAGCAGGAGAGAGTTTTACCATGCTCTGCAGCTCTTTCACAGCCACTGGCTACACCTGCCCTTTTATTACAGAACCCAATCTAGACAAGTGACTCGAGCCTTTGGCCTTGATCCATCAAAACAAATTTCTCAGGAGTCAGCTTCTGGATTAGCTCAATGCTTAACACATTCCAAACCATAAAACTGCCAGGAAAAGAAAAAACCAAAACAAAACAAAAACCCAAACAAACCAACCCAAAAGAGCTTGTTTCTGAAGGCTTTTGTTTTGGCCAAGAGAAACATTAAGTAATTAATTTGCACTGTTCCCATCAGCAGTGACAGAAATTCCACGAAAAAGTTCTGTTCAACATTCTCAGTATGTGACACTGCCATCATGGGACATGTCTGCTTTCAAAGTGCTTTTTCTGGGCAGTTTATTTCAAGAAAATGAACACAAAATACATAATGCTCTACATTTTTTTGGGAGAAACAGCCTACTTATGAAAAAGAAGCAGGTTTATACTACGCATTTTCAGTACTCCAGGCAACATAATTGACTTTTATCTACATCTTGTATTTAATATGGTACTTTTCCAGAGAAGGCATAACAGCTCACAGAGGCTTTGAAAATTCAATTTTCTCAAGCAACTGGGATAATGCATTTTCGTAATTACTTTGTTTTCAAGGAATTGTTCTCCATTTTCCTGATACTACACAAAACACATGAAAAAGAAATACAAAAATCTGCTTCAATAAATGTATGCATAGACTTTGAAATGCAGAGGTCTGTGTTCCTTGAATCAGAGTAGTTACATAAAAGACTCTCAAATATTTTACAGGATGGGTTATCAGCTTTCCATCTAAGCCTGGGGTGCTTCAAAATGATGACATCCTTTCACAAGAGTCAGAAGACAGCACACAGAGACCCAAAACCCACAGTCTGACTGCTCCCTGCTCCAGGGCGAGCACAGCTTCCTCCCCCATCCAGGGATAATTGTTCAGATACAGCTTCTGGGACTTGTCACCCTCCCAGGCAGGCAGGAGAACTGGCATTTCACAAGAGGAACAGCAGCAGGGATTCATATGGAAAAAGTGCTGTCCTATGCTGCACTGATGGGAAGGGTGGGCAGCAGGGAAGGCACACAGGGAAGAACACTATCAACTACGCAACCAGACAGAAGAAAAAATTCTCAATAAGCAAAATGCCTCAAAGGTATTGATAATATTTCAGTCTCACCATAAAAAGACTATAATACAGACAGTTACCTTTAGAGAAAGGCTTTGTGATGGGCATTTAATTAAATTCACTTTAAAAATACAGATGCACCTCTGCTCCTTTGTCTTCCTTTAACAGGAAGAACAGATAAAATCTCTTCACAGCTGCCAAGTAATTTATGCTTCCAAACAGCAACTATTCAAGAGAGTACCAGGCTATACTGCCCATCATACGTTCAGCTGACTTGAATTAATCATATGTTTAGCAGCACTAAAGCCCTATAGCAATGCTGTTACTCACAGGTTTTTTTTTCTATTAATATTGAACACTTTATGCTACAAAATTGAGCATTGCCAGAAACTCAGATTCAAAACAGAGAAACAACAAAAAGAACTGCAAACCAAATCAAGTATCAACAGTGAGGGGAGAACAAGCAAACGCATAACAAGATTAGTTTCATAAACACAAGCATGTAGCATCACAGACAAGAGCTGGTTAGAGCCAGCTAGATTATGATCAGCTGTGCCTTTATTCCATTTTTAATCCAAGAACATGAAGCATGTTAGAAACATTCATTAAGCCTTAAAGCACCCTCCAATCTAATGCTTGTTTTTATAGAGGGATCAACTGCACAGGGAGTCAGGAGATTTGCAGTCACACGAGAAGTCAGTGATGGGAGCAGCCAAATCTCTCATCTTTTCTTGTATTTCTCTCAAACACAAGACAGCTCAGGCATATTCTGCAGTTTAGTTTAAACACCTACACAAGAATTGGCAGATCAATCTTCCAGAAGAGAGGGAGGGGTCCTTAACAGTGCTCACTCAACACAAAATGTCTTTAGACCCACTTAAACTAAATTGGGAAGTGGGAGGTACTGTGTTTGGGAGGCCTCAAGATACCTTCCCTTGAGGAAAGGAGGTACCCAACGCACAGGAAACCCTCCACCCTCATATCAAGTTTTAACAGGCACCGTTTGCAAGTCCAAGACTGAACATTATTTGACTCATATACAGAAAATGAAAGTCTCTCAATATTTCAATCTGCTTTGAGCCAAGACTGTCTGGCTGCCACAGGCCAAACCACTGAATTTGCCAAAGTGAGAGGACAAGGAGTAATGGGTTCAAACTCGGAGGGGAAATTCAGGTTAGGTATATGGAAGAAATTCTTCCCTGTGAGGGTGAGGAGGCCCTGGCACAGGCTGCCCAGGGAAGCTGTGGCTGCCCCTGGATCCCTGGAAGTGTCCAAGGCCAGGCTGGACAGGGCTTGGAGCAACCTGGGAGAGTGGAAGGTGTCCCTGCCCACAGCAGGGGATGGAACTGGATGATCTTTAAGGTACCTTCCAAATCAAATTCAAAACATTCTACTAAATGTTACCTCATACTCTGTGCTCAGCTTTCATGGACTTAACAATCAGAAAACTTAAAATATCAAAGAGTTTAAGTCAACACAAGCATCCCAGAACCGTCTGAAGACACGTTTGGAATCAGCACAGCAAAATTCCAATTTCAGCTGCTTTATTAGGTTATTGCAAGATGTTGAACAAGGCACTTTATCCAATCTGTACTTCTTCTCTTGAGGACTACCCAGAAGATGCAGACCTGCACAGTGCAGCCAACCTCTCGGAATATTTTTCAGCGTCTCGTGTAACAGGAATCATCTTCACTGAGCCTCCTGGGGTGACACCAGGCCAGACACTGTAAGTGCCTGACATACTGCAGAGGTCAGGTACATAAACTCCACAGCAGAAAATGGAATGCAAGCCACTTATTAACCAGTACAACCAGACCATGACTCAAATAGGAAGATGTAGCTGCAATACAATTTAACCTGACCACAGGTGCCTAAATTGAACCTCACAATTACTTCTCTGCATTGACTGTGTACAGAAGCAGGCTGTCATCCCAGGTAACAGCTGATCTGAATCACACCCCATTGCCAAACTTAAGATGCCACAGGGTCAGGTCACTTTGGGAATGGAGTCTAAGGACAACTCTGTCATGGGATCCCACTATAAATGCTGACATCACAGCAATTGCTATCACCTGCTCACATGGAGTTTACAAGAAAGCATACATAGCATTCATAGCTGATTTATTAGCACCTCAGAAAAGGGAAGTCTATGAACTGCTGGCAGAACAGGGGACACCACTTCTCCCTCAGGCCTCCCTCCATTTCATCTCAGATCCTACTCAACGGTATCAGTATTGAGAAGTTATGGGAATCTGAATTATTCACCCTTTTGGATGAGCAAGCCTGCAGCTATCATGTTAAAGAAATAATTTTCTAACAGAAAATATTAGGATAGAAAAATATGTAATTCTTTTTTTTCTTATTTGATAAAAGTATATCAGTGCTTCCATGCCCCAATACCCAGTATAAAGACCCAAAAGACACACTCTCACATGTATAAATTATTATTTTTATGCTCAGCTGCTATGTAACCTGGCTAATGGATTCAAAATTAGAAAAGTAGGGTTCTCATAGCTGCTACCAAATTTCACACTGTACCAGCTAAATTTAAATACAGAACACTGATTTACAGTTTTACCCTGCCTGCAATCATTGTTTTGTAATTGTGCAATATTTACACTTAAGGTTCCTTTTATGCCAATTTCAAACAACCTGTGAAAAAATGAAACATTTCTTATTCTTCCCACATTAAGCCAACTGAGGGAATTATAAAAAAAAATAAAAAAATACTCACTGCATTCATAGATCTGCTCTAATTTGTCCACAGAAGAAAGAGAGAAGAATTTGTAGCCTGATTTACTGCCAACTGCAAGGGACCTGCAAAAGAAACAAGGCAGTGAG
Source organism: Vireo altiloquus (assembly GCA_013396875.1). Lineage (NCBI taxonomy): Eukaryota > Metazoa > Chordata > Aves > Passeriformes > Vireonidae > Vireo > Vireo altiloquus. Next base: position 12,713 of record VZRF01005606.1, on the reverse strand, counting down.
GAACATGAACTACATCAGCTGTGATTACCCTTGGACAGATTCTTACCCCGTTCTAAACCTCCAACTGGGTTAGCTCAGTAAGGAAAGTGATAAAAAGTTCATCCAAAAAAGCCACAACAGACACAGACAGCTTACTCAGTTCTGATTAGACCAAACAGCTTCAGAATTACAGAACTTGGATGACTTGGATGTGGAATTCTGCTTCACGTTTATGAAATGAGAGTTCGCAGCCTGAAGTGAACCAACTGCCCAATTCTCACCGGTGATTTCTTCACACAGGCTAAAAGCTTTAGCGTGGAGGAAAGATGATGACTTGAATAATGTAATGCAAACCAATTACATCATTGCCTCATCATTAGAGGTGACCTCCAAGACCTTTTAATCTGGGCCGTCTGGGGATTTTTGTTCTTTCCAGTGTAACCGTCCCCGAGCATCCCAGAAGAGTTTTCATATTAAAAAAAATGTAATTAAAGACTGCCAACTCTAATTTTCTCTGGCTTTATGTGATGATGTTCTAGCACCTCCATTGTTAGGTCTCAGTCTTACAAATACTCATACTGAATCTTTGATCAGAGGCACCCTCTAAAAAGTGCCAGTCACTGATGTGAAACAGATTTAACAATAGCAAAACATTAAAAAACTGACTAAAACCCCTTCTTTCCTCCATTACTCAATTTTCACACTTAGCTCACAGACTATTTAATTGCTTTTCCAGCCAGAGTCAAAGGCAGGTCTTAAATTTTAAGCTAGAAAAATCTTTAGCCTGTCTTGCAGGTCTTTACACATCGAAGCAGCAGACAATGGTTCATTCTTGTTTCCCCTCCCCATGTGGAGGACAATTTTATGCCACAGATAAAAAAAAATTAACAGTCAATACAGTAGTACAAAAGTGCATTAGTATGCTTATAGTTCATATATTTCTTCCTGCCAAGAGACATGAAGGAAAAACTAATTAAATTTCAATAAAATACATTTCGATACGCTGAATTGTGGCAAGTCATTCAACATGGGGCTCCAATCCAAGCCTGCCAGCCTGCCAAAATGCCTTTCTGAACTCAGCAAGATGATGCTCTACAATTCAGATGCACTAACAATTAATGCTGCATTTGGAATAAAATGAAGATTCCTAGAATTCATGTTCTTTCAGTCTTCTCCACTCCAAAGTGAGTCTTTTTTAGACTTCAGCATACCCAGAAGATTAAAAATTCCTCCTCAAATAGTTCATCCTCTGAAATTAAGATCCCAAGCTACAAAATCAACTTCTGTAGGATGGTATGACCTTCTCTTCTAGAAGAAAATACAACTGGCACAATCTGGTTAGGAAATTATATTTGAGAAGGTTTAAACCTTCAAATTAAAATATGCACCATGCAGGGAAGAGATTCAATTCCACAGATTCAATAACCAAGATATTAAAAAAGCTTATTAGGCTTAAATATAGAGAAGCAATCATAAAACAAAATTTTGTTGCTGCTCCTCTAACTCACCCTAGAAATATTCAATTTAATTTTCCTTCAGACAAAATCAGTATGTTCAGCAGTCTCTATCTGATTAATCAGCAAAGACACTTCAGTGGTTTTGCTCAACTACTTTTGTACAACTCAATGAAAACTCACATTCTATGAAGAAAACCCTGAAACCCTCATTTGGTAAAACAAAGCAATGAGTCAGCTTTTCTTGTATCATCTACTGCTTTCCTCAAAAGAAAGTTTAACAAAGAATGACATTAAAACTGTCACTTTGCAAAGGTAAACAAGCAGTCCACAGAGTTAAAAATAAATGGAGTCACAAGACTCCCTGCAATATAAACGATCCACAAAAGACACAGCAGGATTTCCTCACCAAGAACTTCACACAGCAGCTATCTGTATTGCTAGGCAGAACTGACTCCTGTATTGCACTTACAGCTTTAAACACAGCATACTGCTGAATCACTGTTTTACTGACAGGATCACTGAAGGCAGTAAGGAAGCCCATTTTTCTTGTCCTACGACTACACCTCATTCAAATGAGCTGTAGACAACAGCAAACACAAATTGTGTACACGAAAAAAATCATTAGACTGAGTAGAACCCAAAATGCAGAAGCACAGAATGGACCTTTCCATCCACAACAACTGCTTTTTGTTATTTATTTCAGGATCGAGGTGATGAAGCCACAAATTATTTGTTTACACAGAGCAGTTCAAGTCAAGATAATTAAACCCATTTCAATGTACAAGTGTAGCTGCAAAATAACCCCTTTCTCTTCTACAACAGCAGTCTTGCTTTTGGAGGGTTTGCTTTGTTGGTTTGGTTTTTTTAAATGTACTCTCAAATTACTTCTTATGAAACTACTGGAAAAAGGCTTTTTATATGTAATAAGAACCCACTAGGTTGAATTATACCAACGTAATCACAGTGATTTAAATCTCCCATCTTCCCCCGCACTGATATTACACTTAAGCCCTTAAGACACCTCACAGCAATCTAAATGGCCAAATCCACAAAACAAGGACCTAGCCAAAATTACCTCACCTCCAAAAAAATGTGCAAGCATATGGGGAAGAAATATCATCAATAAGCCATTCAGCTCTTGCTCACACAGACAGTGGCCAACAAGAAGCTGCTGTGGTTTATCAGAAGCTCCTTTTGCAGGGTAGGTGTTATGCTTTATAATCACTGATTTTCAGAAGCTGATGAGAGACAGAAATTGAAAATAAAATAAATATTTTTTAAAACTGCTTTTTTTCTTCTAACATTAGGCTATAGACATGTGGGGTTTTAGCTCTATTATGTGTAGCCTCTATTACACACTTTAGACTGTAGACTCTGAGCTATTTCACCGTGAAGGTTGTCTCCTCAGTACAGAATTATCAATACAGCCATGATTTATGGAACTGTGTTTACCCACTTTTTGCAGAGATAATGCTGTAGCCTGATCCAAAACTACACAAATCTTGATAGTATTTTCAAGAGTGACTGCCATAAATAATTAAAACTATCCTCATCAAGCAAGCAGTGCTGCGAGATTTCACACACTCACTGGAAGATGCTGACACTCACCTAAAGTGGGAAATCAGCTGCTTCAATCTCTCTGGCTCTTTAAAAACAAGTTTTTTCAGCTGGGTTAGAATCCTAAGGTTTTCTTTTGTTTCTTTAATATACATATAGAAGGGAAAAAACCAGTTCTTCCCTTTCCATATCGCAGAGGACGTTAACTATTAATCAGAAATATTCTACATTAATCAGAAAGCTCCTAACAAGGGCAGCTCTCTCAAAGATTAAATCAATTGCAGCTGCAGCATAAACATGACTCTAAAAGTCATTACTACTTTAAATAACTGGTTAATTAAGCCTACTTTCATTATGATACAGTCTCATTATACTAATGTTCCACCTCATTTCAAAACCAATGTAAATTTCCACAGACAAAACATTTTGGCTTATGATGAAGAGGGGGAAAATAATAGTAATAAAAGAAAAATTAATGAAGACATAAGAATTGCTAAGGACTTACTAAAGAAATGCACCTTGCTTTATTTCCCCCTCCATAATATCTGCTGAAACCAAAGCTGTACTATCTGATGGACATGTTTTAATATCAAAGGTCATTATTTTGGAAAAGAGATACAGAACTTCACACATTCAATGTTTTTGTCAGCAACATTCTGACAACTCACAGGAGATTTTCCCATTATTTTTGTATTAAAAGAAAACCCACAAACTTAAATCTGCTGCAGCAAAAGGAGACCACGCCTGCTCATCACTTAACATGCAGGCTGGGACAACAGAAAGTCCATAATCCAAGTAAATATCACTATTCTTGAGCCAAATCCCTGTCCAAATGGTCACACACTGAGGAACAGTTCCTCTGGCCAGCCCCCCTCAGCTGCTGTGCCCTCTGCAACAACAGCAAGAAACACAACATACGGTTGTCTCTCTCAGCTATCCTCCCTGAGTGTAGGAGCTACGTGACTGCTCTGTCCTTCCTTTTTTTGGTCTGTGCTTAGCTTTAAAGTCTCCTTGGAATAGAGAGCTCTCCTGTCCTCAAGGATCACGGGTGAAGGACACCTGAACCTAGGAGAAACAAAGGCAGAGGAGTGAATGCTCAGCACCTAACCCTTGTTCCTCCCACCACAAGCAGTTTACTAGAAAGATCCAAACATCACAGAATAAGGGAATGAGAATACAACTTCTGGGACACAAAGCATGCTGGTTGTATATAAGGACAGCAGCATTTGCTCACAATGTAGAATGAAATTGATTTATTTGGGAAATAAAGGGCAGAATTAAATTGGAAAGAAGAAATACATGGACTGATACACGTCAAGTGTAACTCCACACATAAATGAAAGCAGAGCCTGAAGAAATCCTGGCCAATAAGGGACACACCAGTATGTTCCTTAGAAGTCCAAACACAAGGTTTCCTCTTCCCTTTCATCAGGAGTCTGTTTTCAAAACTTCAGTGACTATTTTATTTCCAAATGCTGTCACACAATTACTTATTTTAAGAAAAGATGACTAAAACTTCTCTAGTCTGCCCATTTTCATTATTTCACAATTTGGTGGGGTTATTTTTTGTGGGTAGGGGGAAGTGGGCAAGTATTTGTAAATTGAATCTGAACACCATTTGTAAGTACTTCCAAAGAATACCAACAGTTCAAATACTGAAAGTTTTACCTGTTATATAGATACATGCAAGCTTTGGGATCTGGAGTTATTTAAAACTCCTAAGAGAAATTCTAATGGATTAGAAGTTTGTGACTTAAAAAGTCACAAACTTCTAATCCATTAGAACTTCCCTTATGACTTTTAAAGCTTCTGTGAGTTTGTGAGGTGTTTAATTTTTCATAAACTTATCTGTGCTCAGTTTTAGCAGTTCTCCCAGAAGTAATACAAACTACACTCAGGTTTATCTTCCCAAGTATCCATCGTTAAAGATTTACAGCTGTAAAACCTACCTAGCACTGAGGCCACCCACAAGCTTCCACTGCCTGCTTTTGCTGGGACACCCAAATTCCGATCGGTTGCACCACTTTGATCTGCAAGCTGGAGCTTCTGCCTCTCAATCAGGGTATGCCAGTCATGCCAAGTTGTGCAATGATTGATTCACTGGGGAAAAGGGCTAGGTCCAAAACAAGCACACTAACATCTTCTGAGAATACCCTTCTCTGTGTTTTTACTTAATGAAAACATTATATCAAAGAGAAGCCACAAACCAACTGCTTCTGCTGCATTATAGGTGAAGTGTTTTCAGGCAGAGTTCCAGTCCCAGCCAATAATTCAAAACTCTCATGTAAATAAAGCTTAGGGCAATGTGGGATAAACAGGCAAGACAACACTTGCAATAATGTAGCTACTATTCCAGGAGACAATGTCACTACACATGATGTCCATGAATGAATATTAGCCAAGTCTGGGAAAACCAAGTGACTAAAAGCACGATAGAGGGTATATGCTGCAGTCACCAGGGATTGCGACAACTGGGAAAAGCAACAGCAACTTTTATGATGACAACATTCTTCTAACTACCAGCAATTCAATTTCCCAAGACTGAGAGCCACCATGAAGCTCATCTTCCTACAGGAAAGAATAACTCATTACCAACTCTTCACAAAACGAAGGAAAAGTTAGCTTGATACTTATTTTCAGCAGTAACAAGCCCCATCTTTTCCTAACACAAGGAACTGGCTCTGCTGTGGAGGTAAGCAAGACACAGTTAAGCCTGAGTGGAACTGGCACCTCATTAAGGTAAAGGTAAAAGCTTTAAATGTAGTAACAACAATGAGCCCATGTCATTTATTTTCCAGTTTTGTCCGTCAGCAATTTTTCTAATTACTGAAGCACCTTAAAGCATGATGTGAGCTCTACTGACTGGGCAGACATAAACAAAGCTCGTCTTTCATATACTGCCTGAAAGAATATACATTTGTTTACCTTGCCTGTCTGGAGAAGGGCTCCAGTTACCTGTAAAAGTTGAAAACAGGTGAGCTTTCTGAGGCCCAGCATGGGAAAGTGCAAGTCATTCCTAGTTAAGTTCTTTTCAGCTCTTCTCACCTGGTAAACTGTGGTCTCCTAGATATATAGAACAGTATACTATAAACCCAGAGAGCTGCCTTCTTGTTTCTCTACTCAAACAAGAAACTAGAAGAGATCATGGGTGGGAAAAAGAAAAAAAAAATCAAACTTCAGTTTAAAGAACGAACACAACCACTAAATTCTACTCAGTTTAGGAACTTGAATGCAACTTGATTGTTTGGGCCACTTACCACATCAGACAAGTGTTTCACTGAGAAGCTGCTCACAAACACATCTGCAAGACTTGTTTTATACTTACTACTTTTCTTGGAGTTTTATTTGAGACACTGTTAGTAAGAAGAGATTACTGCACATCATCAACCACCTCATTAATCTCAAATTAAGTGGCCTTTTAAATTATTCTCTTGATTTTGAGACAAAAATATGAACAGGTGCCTTTTGATATTTCTGTCATTTCTACAACAGATACCTGAATTCACAAATATTCAAAAATGACACAAAAGACCTAATAATTCCCAAGACCTGGAATTGCAAAGATCTATGGGCCAGGTCTGCCTCACATAAAAGATACATCTCCAAAATTCTCATCAGCTAATCTCAAGGTGATTTATATACAAATCATATTTTTCAAAAGCATCATTTATTCACACAATGGATATTAGAATACCAAATACAAAAAAAAACCCTCCCAAACCAGCTATCAAAAAAGATTTGTTGATTATTTACAAAAATGAAATGGAAAAAGTAGTGCAGTAACACACACAATTGAGGAAAGAAATCATTAGCCAGGTGTCCCTTTTTTCTCCCTATAAACTCAGAGTTATAAAGGAATCACCTTTACTTTCCTAGAAGAAAGACTTCAAGGTGTACAAGCCAAAAACTACCTAGATAAGTTTATGTTCTATTTGCTTTCTTTTTATTTCTATCTTGGTCGTGTTCAAGTCAACCTGCAACTCTCTTATTCAAAATAAGTGTGGTTTTTTTAATTACAACTCAGTGATCTTTAGGTACATAATGCTCTTCACAAAGTAAAGGTGCAACAGAAAATGCAGAGGTGCCACACTGGAGAGCAGAGTTGAACTTCAAAAATGTATATAACGACCTTCATAAACTGCAGAATAAAGAGACGATAAATCTCCTAGTTACTATGACTTGGTTTTTTTCCCGTAACAGGTAAAAAATAAATGGTAGCTGAGCAAAACTTGGGCATGTTTTATATGGACACAGACACAGCGAGATCTATATGGCACTCACTGAAAATATGTGAAAAGCAGTTGCAAAAGTCTCTGGCTTGGATCAATATATGGATAATGATTTACTTATAAACACACAGAGCACTACTGCTCCCCCCCATCATTTACCATAACTTATTTACCGCCAGAGTCTCTGGTCTCAAATCTATCTAGCTCCAATTGCTCATCTCTTCACCCCCAACAAAACCTACAAAAGCAAACAGAGTCTCTCCTGCTGTGATGTAACTGTGCTCAAGCTTGGCAGTCACCAGAAATAACCTTCTCACCTTCACAACTCCCATATGCTACAGGACGTGCTGAGGACAGGCACAGATCTCCCTCGTGAGGGCAGGATATTGTTGCTTGCAAAAAGAACAAGTTGTTAAAAAAACAAACCCTCCACCATGCACGTGGGTTACACTCTGTGATGCCAACCTGAGATCATTTCCTCTTACTCACTTCCTAAAACAAATCTCCTTTCTCGAATACAAGTTCTTTCGGTTCTTACTCTCCAGTTTCATCTCTCAGGTATTTGAGACAGTCAAATCCTTCTTTAAATGATCTTCAGTGCTCCAATCCTAACTAATAGGGGGTGCCTAAATTAAAAATACTGCTTTATAATACCCCATATAAAAACTAATATGCACTAATTGATCTAAATATGCTGCAACGATTAAGTAATTTGCGAGACGTGCAGCTCGAAGCATCTGAAGCCTAACTAAGTGCAGTTTCAAGGATCAGAGAAAGCCCTCTTTTCAAAAGCAAAACTAAAAGTAGCACGGGCTCATAAAAACACCTTCAAGCCTAAGTCTCATTTCTTCAACACAGCAGGTGACAATATAATAGCTGCATGAAAAGACAGCTGCGAGGAACTTTTGGATGAAGTCCTTACACGTCCTGGAAGACTTGGGGCTTCACGTCAGGCCCTCCTACGGCTGGACACCATCAAGGAGCAGCAGGAGCCCTCCTCCCGTCCCCTTCCCCAAGGAACACCGAGGGATGCTTCCCAAGCAGGAGCAGAACTTCCCCAGGGCAGCGACCCGGGGGACGGAGAAGGCAACACACTGCCACAAGCCCACAGCTGCGTGTCCCCGCGGGAGGAGCGGCCTGTCCCCGCGGCTCCGCACTGACGCCGGAGAGCACAGGGAGGCTGTTCCCAGCCCTCCTCCCCGCGGGGGACCCCGGCCCCACGGCAGCCCCGAGGCCCCGGGAAGGGGCGGCTCCGGCAGAGCTCCCCGCCACGGGAAAGGGCGGCACCGGGGAGACCCCACCACGCCCCCCACCCGCGGCAAGGCCTGCTCAGGGACCCCCAGGCCGCTGCCCCTTCAGGCGTCACCTCCCCGGCCCGGACCCCCTCAGCCCGCCCCCCTCAGCCCCCCTTACGTGTTGTCCTGGTTGAAGTTGGCGAAGAGCAGATGGCCGCTGCCGGCGTCGCCGCTCTGACCGGCCAAGTTCATGGCGGGACGGCCCTCGCCACCCCCGTCCGGCGGGGGGAGGACGAGGAAACACCTCCGG
>VZRF01005604.1:0-139928 GCA_013396875.1 Vireo altiloquus | reverse complement strand
TCTGATTTTTGTTTGCATTTTTTTATGGAGTCTTTCACACATTTTATATAAACAAAGAAGTGTTTCTGTAACCATCTTTCTTGTTTTCGTTCCTTCTCTGATAGAGGAGAGTTTGATGGATTTCTGGTTTGACCACTGGAATTGGAGAGGAAGAAGTCTTAGTATCCAATCCACTGGGGTCCCAAAAAATGTATAAAAGACAGTGAGAAAAAAATAAAGTTCCTTCCTTCCTTTGTGTTCGCGTCTGCTGTGTGCGTGTGCTCCTTTAGTGGTCACTTGCAACATAAAATGTCTGTAAAATTTGCTTTCATCATATGACATTATTTAGTTTCATCCTGGTGTTGTTACTGAGTGTTTTATTTGTCCAGGTAAGAGCTGCAGAGGAATGGGTGTGTCCAGCTTCACTGGAGCACTTATGGCATCAGAGGGGCTCTTTGCAGCAGGGTTACAGCCCTGGCTCTGTGCTCCTGCTTGTGCAGGGACATCTGCCAGAGGAGAGTCCTTCACTCACTTTTTGGGAAGCTGGCAGCGGCTGGCAGCCAGGGTTCAGCTGCCTCTTGTGCAGGCAGCAGCTCATCCTTGTGTGGTTGGTGCCAGGCTCTCGAGTGGCCACGAGCCCCAGGGATTTTGGCTCTGCTGGCTCTTTTTTGGCAGTGGGTCCTGATGTGGCACGCTGCAGCTGCTGCAGACAAACCCAAGGTTGTGTTTTAAACGCTGTTGAGCTAGTCAGGAAGAGATAAAACTTGTGTATAGTCAGGTCTGCAAAGTGAACTGCAGTAAACTTGGTTTCAATTAAAGGAAGAGTATTTACACTGCTTTTATCTGCTGGTTTAATAATGTGATTTAGAATCACATCTTTGGTGGTGTGTGGACAATTTCATTGTGCAGAGCAGCTCTTAGTCAGATCAAAACTTCCTTAAATCAGCGGGTTGAGACTGAGAACTCTCACTCGCTACTCTGATATGTCCATGGTTTCTTTTTTTCCTTTCTTTGTGTATGCTTGATATACATGGATTGTAAACACATGAAACTTGTAAACACTTCTGCACCACAGTTTTTGTCTGTATAGTGGGAATAGTTCTTTCCTCTCTTACTGCATGCACTACACTAAAAGTCCTGCAGCAAAAGGTGCTTGTGTAAAACAGGTAATTGTTAGACGAGATCTTAAATAGGAAATTGATGTGACTTGATTTTTGAGGGAAGATGTTTTTTTCTGGTAGAAGTTCTTCTTTGTCTCCCTCAGGACTGGCGGCGATTTCTGCCAACATACTTAATTCCACTTTATGTTGTGGTTTTTTTAAAATTTCTTCCTGTGATTGGTAAATATTCCTCTCTGGACAGTGTGACTTTGGAAAGTCAGGTAGGATTGGTACATGAGTAATTCACGAGTAGGAGGCCCTTCCTTCACGTTTTGGGTCAAGAGAGTTTGTCAGCTGCTGTAAAATCAAGTCATGGCCCTGTGTTCTTCAAAAACCATTCCAGTGTTGTAGCCTGTGTAGTCCACAAAAGAATCAACTAATCAGGATATGGTAAATTGGTACTAATTCTTAATCCAGCTCAACTCAGTTTCCAGGGTTGTTGTTTGTCCGGAGTACATATACCCCGAGGAAAATCAATTGTCATGCTTTGAATAAATGTAAAACTGTAACATTTTATTATGACTGTATGGAATTTCAGTTGGAGCCATTGGCTTTTGTTTAATCTTCGAAATAAAACTAGTTCTAACAGTGCAAATGTGTCTTGAGGATCTCTTCCATTTGAGATGAGTGTAGTTCTTGTAAAGACATGGAACTGTGATTGAAAGGACAGCACTGCTTATTGTTTAAGAAATCACAGGTTTTTAATCATGCAAAACAGCTGTTGCATCTCTTTCATCCACCTTGAAGTAACTTGGTAAAAACTGATTTATTAATGGTAAATTCTGTGTTCATTTAAGATGTTTATGTGTCTTAATAAGAAAAAAGTAAGCACAAGTTCAACCAGCCTTTACTGTTTATTTTATCGTGATGTCCAAGCAAAGTTATTTTTGCTTTTTCACAGCTTTGGCTCCAAATGTGATTTTTATTGGTATAATAATGAATCTTAAAATATTTCTTTTTTTTCTTTTTTATTTTTTTAATCCAGTGGGAAGAGATTAGTGGCGTTGACGAGCATTACACTCCCATCAGAACTTACCAAGTGTGCAATGTCATGGACCACAGCCAGAACAACTGGCTGCGGACAAACTGGATCCCGCGCAACTCGGCTCAGAAGATCTACGTGGAGCTCAAGTTCACCCTGAGGGACTGCAACAGCATCCCCCTGGTCCTGGGCACCTGCAAGGAGACCTTCAACCTCTATTACATGGAGTCCGACGACGACCACTCGGTCAAGTTCAAGGAGCACCAGTTCACGAAGATCGACACCATCGCGGCCGACGAGAGCTTCACCCAGATGGACCTCGGCGACCGAATCCTCAAGCTGAACACGGAAATCCGTGAGGTGGGGCCCATCAGCAGGAAGGGTTTCTACCTGGCTTTCCAGGACGTGGGCGCCTGCGTCGCCTTGGTGTCGGTGCGGGTGTACTTCAAGAAGTGCCCTTTCACCGTCAAGAACCTCGCCATGTTCCCGGACACGGTGCCCATGGACTCCCAGTCGCTGGTGGAGGTGAGGGGCTCCTGTGTCAACCACTCCAAGGAGGAGGAGCCCCCCAAGATGTACTGCAGCACGGAGGGGGAGTGGCTGGTGCCCATCGGGAAGTGTTTGTGCAACGCTGGCTACGAGGAGAGAGGCTTTGCGTGCCAAGGTAACGATGCCCTCTGTGGTTCTGCTCCACGCCTTCCCCACGTGTCCCTGCTCCTTCTCTCGGGCTGTGCTCCTTCTCTCCAGCTTCTGGAGAGAAATAAATTAGGTGTTAAAATCACCGTGGAAATGGGGCTCGTTTAAGCTGTGTAAATAATGGTGTTTGACAAAAACGTTTGATGAGAGTCAAAAGTTTATTTTTGAGATTTTTAAGATTTTTAGTAACACATTATGTAGCAAATCTAGGCTCTCTTACCACTCTTGGACTTTCTTCCAGTGTACAATAGTTTTGTTAAATGTTGGTATCAAAGAAGTGATTTTTTTTTTTTTTTACACTTTGTGGCTTGATGTATGACTTTTGCCACTGAGCTATGTTGGTTAATTGGGATAGGTTGGAAAAAAACCATGGGGCATTGTTCCTGTAGCATAATTACTAAATGCAAATGCATTTGGAAAACTAATAATTGAACTTTACTCATAAATACTCATGTACTTAACTCAATTTTCTCCAAACTTTTGATTTCTGCAAAATGTGGTTATGTGAATGCTCCCAAGAACAAGAGTTCCCCAAGAGCTGGGGATTTGGATTTTTTACAGAAATGGTCTTTTAAATCTTAGAGAAATGCATGTTGTATTTAGTAATTCTGATATCAACCAAGGTGATAGCAGCTAACATTTTTAAGCTTTTTACAAAATTACATTTTATGCTGATTCAGTCTTTTCACAGAGTGCCTTGAAGGATGCTGGCCGTGGGCAAAGGGTCTTCCATTAAATGTATGAGTAAAAGTTAGACAGTAATATCTGGAAATCCCACGGATGGAAGGAGAATAGCTGAGATGTTTGCTGTGGGGTGTGTGTGTGCCTAGAACAGAAATGTAAAGTATTCTGAACTTGATTGGGACAGTGCCTCCTCCTTTTTAATCAGTCCTGAAGCAATACTTATGTCAAACAAGTCCTGGGGAGATACTTAGAGCCCACCAAGCCTTAGTGAGGTTGTTGTGAAAAGTATAACCCTAAATAAATGACTTTTTCTCAGAAAATGCTAGAGAGATGTGCGGGGAAAGGGGTGAGAGTGTTCTTGCTTTGATATTTCTTTTAAGTAGATTTTAAGTAATTTTTTGCCCTTGAATAAATTGAGTAGCCAGGTCTGAGGATGCTTTTTTGAGGTTAGATACTGGTATTAAGAAAAAAACCAAATTAAACTCCTCTGTTAAGAGCTGAATTCAGGGGAGGATATTTTATTGTTCAGAAATGCTTTATCCAGGGCCTCCTACAGCTGCACTTAGAAGACATGAGTGATACTCTTTTATCCACTGTGTATATTCTTGCTTACCACAGAGCCTGTGTTCCTGTAAATGGTTGAAAGCTGTTGGTTTAGGGTTTCAGTTACACGTGAGCACAGAGACAAGCACTCCAGAAAGCGACAGACTACAACTGAGCAAAAGGAAAGCTAAACGAGTTAAACTAAACTCTTGTTTAAAATAAGTTCTCAAATGCTTAGGGCAGGCGAGGCAGCTCCTGCTGAGTTCTGCAGAGAAAATCAGACCATAGAATGAATATATTTTTTCTATTTTGGTTTTCTTTTTCCTCCCATGCCTTTTATTTATTTTTTTCTTTTTTTCTTGCTTCCTCGCTCACTGCTGATCAAGGGGGTTATATATGATAAAGCCATTAATGACAGCGACAGGCCCTTCTGGTTTATTCTGATTTAACATGGAATGTTCTACTAACTTTTATGGGAAGTCAGATTGATCAGATCCTTTCAGTGGGCTATGATGGAAGTGGCTCTCCAAAAGCAGGAACTCAAAACCTTGTGTTTGTCAGCATTGGTAACGCAGCAGGAATTGAAAAGCTCAGAAAAACAGTTCAGTTTTCACCTCAGCCTCAGGGCTGCTCCCACATCTTTCCCTTTCTTTTCCTTCTCTCCTTCTCTCCCTCCATCTTTTAGGGGTGTTAACGGATTTTTGTGTTTGTTTGGGTGGTTTTTTTGGTCACCAAAAGGGCAGTAGAATGGGGATCGTAGCAATGTAACACCAAAGTGGTGTTAAAAGCATGGGCTGGAATGAAGACATAACTTAGGAAAAATAAGTTTCAGTTGAAGTCTGAAGGAGTAATTAGTAGCAGAGGTTATTTTATTCCCAGTAGTTGAAAACATTTAACAGTTTAGTGTCTGTCACTGCTTGATCCTGTGTTCAGAATGTTGCTGATTTTGTTTGTTTCCATTATTATGTTTTTATAAACAATGCCATTTTGCATTAGCAGGAGATTATCACTTATCACCTTAATGGTATAAGATCAGCCTATTTAAATTTCATTCACAACAGCTTTTCTTTGTACTCAGAAAACTGGGCACAGTCATAGCCTCCCAAATTACACAAATTTCACCCAATTTCCTTGACTGCTTTATTTTCTCTGCATAACCAGGATAAGTCAACATAAACCTCAGACCATTTCTTGTAATTGGTGCATGTTTTTATAATGCATTTGTATGTAAGCTGTGAAAAGCCAGCTCAGCTGATGGGTTCTTGCCAGGTAGAATATTGTTCTCTTCTGGATCCTGTTCTGGATCTTGTTGACTGATAAACATTTTACATTTACAGCAGCAACATCTCTACCTGTCAGACTGTGAAAGAATTTCGCAGTGAAATTCTGTCTTTCTTTACTGTGTGTTTCTGGAGAAATGATTTCCCAGAAATGAATTGCAGACCTCGCTTTCAGGAATTGTGGTATTTGTGACACACTTTAAGTTAACACCTTAAGGTTTAATTCCTCCTCTAGCAAAGGTTTGTGCTCCTGCTCAGTGTTTTGGAGGGATTGGGTTTGTCTGAAGTAAAGTAAGATGTGTTGGGGAACAAGCTGGGACAGCCACCCTTTCATACCTGTTTTCCTCCTTAATTAATACATCTATTAGGTAATTAAAATGATATATGTCATACACTGTAGGCTGTTTGTTATTACAGCTTTTTTAGTGTCACTAAAAAAAACCACAGATCCTCTCCTGAAAATTATATTTTCTTGCTACTTTGACCAAACTACATCTTTCTGGCATCTTCTCTCTTAGAATTAGTGTGTTTTAATTAGGAGGTAAAAAAGCCAGCTGTCTGGAACTACACATTAAGCTTAATGCTTTCTAATGATCTTCATCCTGCTTCTAAGTCAACAACTTAAAAAATCATCTTTTCAATTTGTTCCCTATCAAACAGGCAGAGGAGATCAGATCAGAGGTTTGTCTGTCTTAATATCCTTTCTCTGACAGTGACTAATGGCCTCCTCCTAAGGAAACTAAGGGAAAGTATAAGAAACTTTAAAGTGCTGCTTTCCTGGGTAAAGCTTCTGCCGTTCTACTGCTGACTTTTTAAGATTTAAGACACATTTTGTGAGAAGGATGATGTACAATTGGAATCAGTGCCCAGTCTCTTGTTAATTTAAGTCTATGTTTTGACTCATTTATATTTTTAGTTTCACGTTTTTATAGCAATGAATGCCTTGTATGGAAAGCATAACTCCTTGCTGTGTTTAAGCCTTCTCTTTCAGAGCCACTGGGATAAGGTTCTGCATGTCCTTGTATAGTGAGGAAATAACTGTTCCCCTTTCAGCTTCCATGTTAACAAATTTCAAGATCTCTTTCATGTCTAATACCTTATCTCTAATACCTTTTTTCCTCTCTACTAGTGCCTTCTTTTTTAAAGGACAGACTAACTGCCCTATACCTCTTCCTTTTTGACTGCCTCTGTACATATTCCAAGTAAAAAATGTGATTTTTGGGAAAAGGGCAGTGAGGCTTCTGTGCACTATTTCAGTTTCGAGTGCAGGAGGAATTTATGAAGAGGTTTAGAGTTTGGAGCAGCCCAGAGATTGAGTAAAGGAAGGAGCATTCACATCACCTGCTCAGTGAGGGATCTGCACGTGGAAAAGCTCAACTCAGTTTTGTTTTGAGCAGTATGGAAGAAATAGATCTCACTGTCTGAAGGTTGGTTCGTTGGGGTATTGGTATAAAAATAAAAGGGAAAATGTAGGATAAATGGTAGATAAACTTGTCTGTAGTTATGTAATGATCTAGAAGGCTCCTCAGGGAAATAATGGAAGCCTTATTTCACAACTTGTATTTTAAAAAAATGCAATAACCAGATGATTAAAGAAATCCTGCACTGTCAGGTTTGGACTAGTAAATCTTTTCCATCTTCTATATGTCTATTCTGCTGTTAGTTATTTCATGCACTTCAGTTGGACATGGAGAAAGTTATTTTTCATTACAATATACTTAATTAGCAAGCATGCAGTGGGAAATTGTTTATCCATGTGGGACTTTGAGTGAGCTTGAATGCTCTTTTGAATGCTTCCAACAGGTGACCCTCTAGACCAAAACCAAATTTTCTGGCTCTGGTTATCAAATGAAAAATTTAAATTGGTGGACCTGAACAGAATGACTCAAAAAGCACAGAATAACACTTCATGCATGATATTGTTTCAAGGTATAGTTCTAAATTTTAGTTGCTGGAATTAAGTCTGAACTGTAAATTTCCTATGTAATACTATGTAATGAAGTTGTAAGTTTTAATCATGAGTGACTGATACATTTTCTATAGCAAATGCAGAAGGAAAAAGAGAATGTAACCTAACAGTTCTTCCTTTTGTATGTAACTTTTAGCTATTAATCAAGTGGATTGAATGGGAGAAAAGGGAGTGAGAGGTAAAGGAGGGAGAGGTTAAGTTCACTCACTGTGCCTGGTTATAGCAAAAATGACTTTGCAAAACTTCCCCTAACACTAAGTTTTTCAGTGCTTCAAGTTGTGCAGTGAGCATCTCTAAATCATACTCCTCTCTCTGAGTTTCTGGAGATATGAAAGGAATGCCATCTGTGGCTGCTAAATCTGAACCATTGCTTAATTCTTTGAGTGGAATGACTGCTGCACTCGAGGTAAAAATATGTAAAACATCATTAATACCAAGGAAGCAAAGCATTTCTCCAGACTTCTTTTTTGTCTCTATGCTTTAAATAACCATTTTGTCTCTCCATAAGTAAATCTAATTTTTACTTTCCTAGATCAGTAGGAAAAAAAAATGACTTGACATGCAAAGAGAAAAAGATACTGTGAGGAACTACTCAATTTTGTGCAAGTTAAAACAGAAAGAAGGCACAAATGCTTTTTGCAACTGCAAAGTTTCCCTTGCAATTGAGTGGCTTGGATGTGTTGCTTACACTGCAAAAGTGTGTGGTCTTAGACTCAACACAGAGCAATTATATTTAATAAAATAATATAAGGCACTGATCATATGGAGATTGTACAATATAGTGATGGAGCTATCAAGAAAATTTCCTTTTACATGAAATCTGAAAAAAGCTGGGGATTCAAATTTTTTCAAGCAGAGGTCTGAGATGTTTTTTATTCCTTTGGTTTGTATTGTTTTGATTTTAAAAAGCAAGAGAGATGCTTTTTAAAGGGACTCTTAATCTTTCAAGCTGGTAAACTAAAATGACAGCAGCTATAAATTATGAATCACTTTATTTGTAAAATATTCATTGTTTCTATCCACTTTATATTCTATAAGTACATAAACAGAGCACAACGGTGAAGGATTTACCTTCCTGCTTAGAATTTATTTAACTCTTATGAAAGTTATGTAGAAGATGTCCAGATGATTTTTATGGGAGAGGAATTACATTGCACTCAATACTTCCTAAACATCCTAGCCAACTTTTTATGTAACATTTTATGGCGGTTACTAATTTGGAAAATATTCTCCAATTTGTTCATTGTAAGCACTAGATATAAAAATGCAAGTTTTTAAGGCAGAGTTTATTTGCCACAATTTTATGATGTTCATCCACATTTGTCACATATCCTGAAGAAAAAAAAATCATTCTGAAATTCTGGGAAAATAGATTTTTTGATACAACACTATGCACATTTTCATATAAGAAAAGTGTTCTTTCAGCACTTTTTAGTTTCTTGAAAAAAATCTTTACTAAATTTCTTGGAGATTGTGATAGAAGTATTTAAAAAACATGATTATAAATATTACCATAGAATTTTTAATGTTCACTGATTAGGAGTTTGAATGTAACATTACTGTTAAGGGCTCTTAGAAAAGTTAACAATATATCTCTCCAAGTGCTACAGTGTTAATATACAGTAGGACTAGATAATTTAAAGTTGAATTTTTGTGTTTAAAGCCACTTGGGAAATGGAAAGGTTCACTCAGAAAAAATGGAAATATTTGCAGAAGTGTTGATGACTCACAAAATGCCACTTAATACAGTTGCATGTTTGTTTAATCCAGTTATGTTACCACTTTATAAGTGCTTGTTCTGCCACTCTGTGGGTGTATTGACAGTTTCTTCCTTGACTTCCTTACCTGCTTTTCAAGCAACAAAATGACCACCCCACTCCAAAACAACTCCTCAAACATACCACTAGCACGGCCTGGAACCCAGACTCTCTCCAATCTAACAAGTTTGTGGCCCATTTACTTGCTCTTCTTAACATAGAAATTCTTGCCTAATTCTCTGACACTCACCCGTCCAAGAGTGCTACCCCTGAATTTGTGTGCAGGATTTTCCTGCAGGAATCTCCTGGATGTCTGTCACTGAGAATCCTAAGGGACCTCACTGGTATTTCCTTAACCTTTTCACTATAACTGGTTCCCCTTCTTTGGATGCTTTCAATAAAAAAATCAAATAATGAGTATCATCCTCAGCACCTTTCTCTTGCTGCACCCTAGGTGATTTTTCAACCTTGGAGCTGCATTGTCAGGGGGAATTCAGGGAACTTTTCCCATCTCTGGCGCTGGCAGAGTGCACAGAGAGCCGTTTGACAATCCCCTATTAGTTCCAGAGTGGGACTTATAAAGGCTAACAGGGGTTTGCATTGCCACTGACAGCTGGCACCAGGCTTTAAATAGAGAGCAATTGCAGCAAGAGCTGTGAGTTTTGATAACACACAGCTCTGAGAATGCTCTCAGAGTAAGGACCATCTTGAAAGATGAGTACAAGGCGATGAGAATCTTCCCTGAGTCTGCTGCTCCTCAGTGTGAAGCACAAGATGTTGTCAAAACATGCTGTTGGCAGACATCTAAATAACCAGCAATTGATAGCAGACTTTATTGAAGCACTCAGACTGTGGGAGAAGTATCAGCATTTGCTGTTTCTTGGATGACAAACTGAATAACATTCAGTTCATTTGTGGTGTCTCATCCTCCTTGTGTTTGAAGTTGCAGCTTTATTCTTTACAGCGCGCCAGGAAGATAATAACTTGGACTTCACACAGCCTGTTCAGGGAGAGAAAATGCAAAGTTCACTGCCTAGAATTTATTTGTGGCTTCAGGTTTAAGTACCTGCGTCGGATAGCCTGGCAATTAGTGGAGGTGTTGTTCTGAGGCAGAGATAGACCTAAACAATGACAAATCCTTCACAGGTCAAGGAGGTGAACTCCTTCACTGTCACGGCTCTGTGGGTTCAGTGGTTGTCTACTGTAAGGTTAAAATTTGATGTGATAATTTAGAACAGCTGCTCTTTGACAGGAAGATTCACTTTCAGCAATGGAAGAAAAAGCCATATGGTAAAAGTTGATGCCGTGCCAGGCCTGAGTAGCTGCAGAAGTGATACAGGACAGTTCTCCTCAACAATATGCTCAAAGTAATGCATTTTCCTTGCCATCGGTGTCTCCAGTCTATGTGCTTCTTTCAGTCATATCTGGTGTACAAGTACTTTTTTCTAGTTATTTTTGTATAATACTTTTATTAACAGTGATGATTCATTGACAGAAAAGGGTGATGGGCTTTATAATGACACATTCGTAGCCCTGTCCAGACAACTCTTTGTGCTCTAAAAACACATCAAAGTTTCACAGAATGATTGCTTCAAAATTTTCAAGATAATTAACATTTATCATTAGAGGGTCTGTACCACACTTTAATTCAGATGCTTTTAGCAAAGTAATTCACGTCAGTGATGCTGCCTTTATTCCCATACTTAAATTTTAGTCGATTGAGCATGTGAAATAGCATGAAACCTCATGAATTTAGTAATTCCCAGTGCTCAACCTAACAGTCAGTAGGAGTAAGGTGGTCATCAGCAGTTCAAAATCATATGGAGAATTCACTTTGGAAGAGGGGAATCATTTGTCACAATAATTAGTTCTAGGTAAAAAAAAAAACCCAAAGCATAGACTCTTTTTGATGTGGCAGAGATTTTTAAGGTAAGGAGAAGAACAGAATAAATGACTTAGAGGTGCTCAGCTCTTACCTTTAAAAAATGCCACTAAACAAGTGACTGAAAACCTTCCACCAGCAGTGCACTTACCTGTAGGAATACAGCTTTTTTTTGGTGTCCCATTCCTGTCTCCCCCCACAATGAGGATGAGACAAAAACCTGTTGTTTAAAGAAGAAAAAAAATTCTTTCCTTCTCCTAGGAAAAAAAAAAAGAAAATCTCTGAGGTGATTATAGTAAAGCAGTAAAATATGTTGAAATGGTCATCTGCTACCCAGCTGAGCTAAGAAAAGACCTAAAGTGTGGCAAACATATTAAAGTCAAATGTTAAACATGTTCTTTGATGTTTTGCAACCCTATACAGAGGTCACTTATGCAGAATTTGACCTAATCTGACCAGCCCCTTTATCTCTGTGAGAGGTAATTCTAAGACTAAGGTATGCACATATAGAATTGTCTATTTAAAAATGTCTTTTGTAGCATTTTCTTAATGCCACCTTAATATTAGGATGCTGTAGAATCCAGTGAGTAAAAATTCCTCCTGTTTTCCTAATGAATGGCATGATGTAGTTCTCATTATTATTATAAAAAGAATTGCAAGCAAATTATTCAATAATATGTAACTCAGATTTAACAGGAGCACCTCCAGCTGCTGTAATGTGCCTCCTTAGATGCCAGAACAACTTGAACTCTCTGAAGGTCTAACAGGCCTTTTTTTCCTGATTTTGGTAATGTGATCCTAATACTGAGCTGACAGCTATGGGCAGTTTATTTTAAGAAGCCACTCTTCAGATCTGTTGTAGGAGTTTTCAGGTTTCAGTCTCAAAAGAATAAAAGGGAAAACTGAAACAGGGCTGAGGGACTGTGACTTGAAGTGGAGTCAAGGTGTATTAACCACGAGTGTGAGATCACTGTGGCAGCTGTAAAACTGGAGTTATCATGGGGAGGAGGAGGAGGAGGCTGGGTAGGAACCAGGACTGAGATTAGCTGAAGAAGTAGCTGCTTAGGAATCTCAGGTAACCACAGCTAATGAACCTTCTGCTTCATTAATTAACAGATCATTCCTTCGGCTGCTAGTTTTATACAGTGTATAATGTCTCTGACTTTTTTGGCTTTGAGTGTCCAGAGCTTTCACCTCGAGCTCATACAAATATTTGTAAATACAGAGGATGGAGTTAGGACATGAAATTTTTATCTGTGCATGATATTTAATAAAAGCAATGACAGTCTTGTTTCTCCCACTGTGTGAGGGGATGAACTGGCAGTGAAATTAACAGTAAAAGGGGAATCAGCTTCAGTGTGTCTTCTCTGCCCACACCAAGCACAGCAGATGGTGGAAGAAAGCTAAAAGCATTTTTTTAAGAGGGTCAAAATAAGAAAGAGAATGAGAGGAAAGTGAATAGAGAGAAAAAAAATCACCATAGTGAATAAAATATTGTTTCACTGCAACCTAAATACTGCCGTTAGTATTCTCAAAAAAACCCCAAAACTAAGTAAGAGGCTCTCCTGAGAAAAGAAAGAATACTGATTTTAGTTCAGACAGGAGGGTGAGTCAGTGGTGTCTTCAAAGGAGTGCAAGTTTGCTCTGTGCCTAACTGCTAAAGATATTCATGTTTCGAGGGAAAAAACGTGGTGGCTGCTTCAAATCCACGTTTGGGTATGAGGTAGGTCTCACATGGAATTGGTCTGCAAATAATAACATTAGAACAGTGATAATGAATGTGTTACACTGAGAGATTTAAAGCTGATGTGAGGTACAGAAGGTGGGGACACATCTCCTGTGCCCCAGTGAGCCCTGTCTGAATGGAGCTGCAGCCTAGGAAAGGTTTGTTGTTTTTTGAAGAGCCTTGCTCTCACAATTCTCAGAATTCTCTCGCTGAATTTTGTCTGGGCAGCATTTTAAGAATGTTTCCTTGATGTTTCTTTGTGTCACTGAATTTCCGAGGGCTCTGAGTATGTACCTAGCAGTTTCTCAGAAATTACAGAAATGACCTGGGGGGTTGGACTGGAAGATCTCCAGAGGTCCCTTCCAGCCCTGTGTCAGTTCTGTGATTCTGTGAACTTGAAAGCCAAAAGAATGCACCTTGTTCTGAGCTCAGTGGATTGGGTTTTGGGTGTTTTTTTGTTTGTTTGAAGAGCTTTCTGTCCAGTGGATTTAGCCCTGCTCTGCAGAGTCCTTAGCAGAGGGACATGAAATACAGCACTTGTCAGTGGCCACATCCACATCTGTGGATTCCTTTTTCAGGGATGACTCAGAGGTGCAGTTTGTCATCCTCATCCTTTGGGAACAGCTGCTTCATGCCATATTCATGGGCGAGCAGCTGCTGTGGCCAGGGAGGAGGTGTGTGAGCAGCACAGGGGAGCTCAGAGTCCTCCTGCCCTCTGCTTTTTTAGCCACATGCATCAGGGGAGAGGAGGGTGTCGGGTGATGGAGCCCCCAGAGGTTTGGAGGAGGAGGTTAGCAGAGGTTTCTGGGCTGGGTAAAAGTTAATCCTGGTTTGCCCTCGCACTGCAGCCCTGCTGCTGATCCGTTCTAATCCACAGCAAATCTGAAATGTGATGATAATAATACAGCTTGCAGGAGTTCTCGCTCAATTGGATTTCGAGTTTCGCCTCTGATCCACATCTGCAGTGTGATAACAACCTAACCTTTTAATTTTTAATCTCCTCCCCGAACAAGTAGGCCCTGCTTCCCCCCAAAAGTTAAATACTAGTCTTTAATTGAAAAATACACAAAGCACTGCCAAATCCTGTGGTAAAAGCAGGTGTTCAGGCACAAGCCTGTTTAGTAAAGAGCTTATTTAAACATGGATTAAAGGCTTCTTTGGAATTGAATGCGTTGTTGTTTCTGTGCAATAATTACTTTCCAGAGCCAGTGTTTTTAAATGACTGCCTTAAAACCTAGCATGCCCTCTATCTCAAATTCTCTTATAATTAGGGATTATCTTATAGCTTGTCACTTATCCATCTGCTGGGAAGCTTCCTTGTCTGTCTTTCAGTCAGTACAGCCAAGCTGTCACCTCTCGCTTGCCCCTTGGCACCACATCCCCAGATGTGCATCCTCAGATTGCATATCCACCAGGATGGATATGAAGCAGTCATTCAACCCACAGGGGTTTCCATGGTTTTGTATGGTCTGGAGAAAAGAGGGCTCAGGGGAGAGACCTTCTCTCTGCTCTACAAGTGCCTGGAAGGAGGCTGTGGCAAGGCATGGAGTGTCCTCTTCTCCCAGGGAACCGCAATGGAACAAGGGGACACAGCCTCAAGCTGTGCCAAGGGAGGTTCAGGTTGGACATCAGGAAGAGGTTTTTTTTTTCCTTGAAAGGGTGAGCAGGCCTTGGGCTGGGCTGCCCAGGGAGGTGTTGGAGTCCTGGCAGTGTTCCAGAAACTACTGGATGTGTCAGTGCCGTGGTTTGGCTGACATGATGGTGTTTGGTCAAAGGTTGGACTGGAGGATGTTGGAGGTCTTCTCCAGCCTTGGTGATTCCATGATTCTGTGCTCCTCTTAAGTTATTTTTCTTAGGCACATTGGATCCTTTGTTGTGCTCCTGCCTTCTACATTACTCTGTTTGCTAGATTGGAGGTTTGAAGGCAGGGAAGGTGTTCTATCCTGGATCAGGTGAGATTCAGCTGATTTTGTGGGATCATGTGGGAGACTGAGAAAAGTTGCTGGGAGTTAGGACTTTGGAAATGCTCTTGACATCTTAGAGGTGAAGTGTTTTGATACAGTTTTGGTCTTTTCTTTGCAGATTGTAAATCTGCTTTGGGGCATTTCACCTTGTTTTGTGGTGTTTGACGATGTGTTTATTGACTTTCTGTAGACTGTTTCCATTACTTGAAAATCTGTCTGTGTCCAAGGGTTGATGGAAAAACAAACCAAAGAATAAACAGTGTTACATATTCTTTCTGCAAACAATTTAGAAACACTTACTGGTTTTGGATAACAGTCTTGTCCTGCAGTAATTTGAGAAGTTTTCTAGCTGAAGGGAAAAAAAAAAATCACTTTTTCCTTCCTCTAGTTATTATGAACATTTTGGATGTAGTACTTGACTGTTATGTACTGGAGACTCGTGGATGTGAGCAGAATCATTCACACCAGGTCCCCTTAGGAATTCTTTTTATGTCAGGTTGAACACATGAAGAGATGTGACAACCACGATTTTGTATAAAGGTTGAAAAAAAAAATATATTTGTGAAGACAAGTATTGATAGAGGTATTAAACATTCGCATTGGAGAGTCACCAGCAGCGTGCTTGCGAGGCTTTTGTAACTTCCAGTGAAATGTTTTCTAACAAATAAAGGCTTGTTCATTCTGGAGGAATTCAGTTGAAGAGAAATGAGTAAAAATGACCAGTGGCTCTGGGTGTTGAAGTAGATGACAGGGATTCCACGGAGGCAGAGAGAGAAGGAGTGGAGGCTGCTTTGCTCTTAAGTTGTTTTATTTCATCTGAAGGAGAGAGTTCCAAGGGCAAAAAAGTTCGAGCAAAAGCAGAAGCAAAAGCAGCCCTAGCAGCATCTCTTCAACAGCAACAGCATTTCTATTCTATTCTATTCTATTCTATTCTATTCTATTCTATTCTATTCTATTCTATTCTATTCTATTCTATTCTATTCTATTCTATTCTATTCTATTCTATTCTATTCTATTCTATTCTATTCTATTCTATCACACCAGGTTATACATTATATTTATAAATTGACCAATTGATACAAAACACAAAGCTAACTCTGCTTTTCTTAACATATCAAAACTTAATTATGATTTACGAAAATGGTCATAACTCTTACACAAATTCTGCATAGATGCTACACATATGATCTCTGTCTGCTCTTTTGTTTAGGTACAGAACTTATCTAAAAAACACCAGCAGTGTAACAAAGTGTGTGTTTTGTGTAAGGCAAGGAACTCTGCAAAAGGTAGCAATGCTATATTAAAAAGTAGGTCTAAGGATGTTTTTAACTCAACTAATAGAGTTTTTCAGTGTTTAAGGCACTTAAAATATATTTCTACTGAGAACTAAAGTTGATACTTCCATTGCATGTTTGTCTGACCCAGCTTCTTCACTGACTTTAACTCCATCCCCATGTTCTGACCCAGCTCTGAGCTCACAGTGGGAGCTTGCATTCCAACACTGGGAGTCCTTCTCCCTGGGGAGCAGGAGCACCTTCTGCACCAGCAGCCATCCATAACCATCAGAACATTCATTTCTCCCTTCCTTATGGTTGTTAACATAACTTTCCACTTCACCTTCTCAGGCTGCTTGGGACCCTTGGACCCCTGCAAGGCTGCTTTTCCTGCCTGTGAGCCACATTCCTGTTTTGGGAAGAGGGAGCAGGGTGGGTAGGGGAAGGCAGATTTTTTGGGGGTGGGTAGGGGAAGGTGGATTTTTCTGGGGTGGGTAGGGGAAGGCAGATTTCCCAGGTCAGAGCTGGCGAGCTCTGGGCTCAGGATTGATGCTCGTGGCTGGCTCGCAGTGGGAGCTGCTGGGAGCAGTGACAGAGACGGATGATGGCACGCTGGAGCCTGTCAGCTGGAAATGGCAGGGGCCTGAACCAGGAGGAATGCTTTCCTCATCAGCAGAGCTTGGTTTGTGCCTCCTGTGAAGGTGGGACGTCGGGGGATGGCTGCCTGGTGGAGGATGTGTGTTCTTTTGTCTTTACATTTGGGATGTGAAGTCTCTAACCACGTGCCAGGGTTGTTGCTTGTGCTGTTGCTGAAATCAGTTGTGAAGTTCCCATTGATTTAAGGGGAAGAAGTCAACAATTTCAAACAATGAGCTCTTGGACAGATGAGAACGTGGCTTTTTGATAAAATACTATTCCTCTTTAACAACATCATTCTACATTTAGGAAAGCAATGCAATAAATTAGTGAATAAATTTCATTTTGCACATGTGAAATAGAAAACCACAATACAAATCAGATAATGAAATTCAAAAAATTATGAATTAATGAATTTTTTAGCTAATTTCCCAAGAGAAGATCTTTGGCTTTGTCAGTCTCTCAAAATCACTTGTTTGTATTGTGATTTAAAGTACAAGACTGTTGGTGTGCTAATAATATTAATCAAGTGGCATTCTTTTAGATTCCAACCTCTACAGCTAACATCAATGTGAACTTTAAAACATTTCAATGAAGTTTATAACTTTTGCGTGACATTAATTCTAGTGAATGTTGTCCAATTAGAAAACAAAAGCATTTGGCTGCGTGACTTTACTAATAGATGGAGTCCAACTTTCAAATGATCAATTTAATAAAGAAATAAAGAGATTCTTTAGCACATATTTAATCTAAAAATAGCATCTCGCAAAACAATAAAAAAGGCAGCAGCTGAGCTTCAGCAGCACAAGTATTTGCAATAATTTTGTGTGTTTAAATGTAATTTTGTCCAGCTGAAACTTAGGTTAGACTGTAGAAAGCTATGTACACCCTGGTGTTTTTACAGCTCTCATTATTCAGGATCCAGCTCTGCCATTGAGAAACTTAATGCAATGTTTGTACATCAAGGCTTTATAAAAAAATAAATAAATGTTTTTTATCAGTTCCAAAAAATATCACCAGTGGCCCACACATGTTTCGTTACAGAAGAATTATGATAACCTGAAGGCTTTGTTTTTATTGCTTTTGGGTTTGTATTTTACAGAGTCCTCGTGGTCCCCGTTTCATTACAGCTTTATGCATGAAAAATGCTCCAATTAGCAATATATGGAAATGGTTTGCAAATGGTTTGCTCGTTCCCTGTAATTTAGGAGTTTGCATAAATTACTGCATTCACAGGGCTGAACTTCCAGTGTGCCTGAGGGCTTTGGGTCTGAGCTTCTGGTTCAAATCAGTCGATGCAATACCTTAAGAGAAAACCTGTCCTTTTCTGCCTTTTTTTTTTTGTCTTAATGTATATTTTCTTTCTGTCGTACCTATATTTCCATACAGATATAAATATAGATGTAGATACGTGTATATAATACATAGATATATCCCACAAAGAGAAGAACTGTTCTCTCTGCGTGCCCTGAGAGAGCAATTTGCAGAACACTCTACGGTGGAGATTTATTTGGAAACATCTGGAAACCACGGGGGTGAAAACCGGAGAGGTCACTTGTCCCAGCATGGGATGCTCCACCTTAACCTGAACAGAAGCTGCAGGAGCTCAGCTTAGTGACCAGGGAAATCTGGCTCTCAGACCACTGCTGCTACGCATTATAATGCCCTCTCCACAAAGCCAAAACTTGCCAAAACATTGGGGAATTTTACCTATTGCAAGTTATGTTAAAAAAGCAATGAATAGCAGTTACACATTTCATCTGAAAAGCCATGGTATTAAAGAAAAAAATAAAAAAAATTGGCACGTACGTGAATTGAATTGAATTGAATTGATTTGTTGGCATAAATAATAATTGAGGCTTTTAAATGTAGGAGGTCTGTTTTAAAACTATTTTAAAGAATAAGCTACCAAGGCATATGCAGTGAAAAGAAAACTTGGTGCAGAAATTAAGTATTAGAGTTATTTAAAACCCCTAGAAGCTCTCGTGTCTGTAGCCAAAAAAATGTTTACTTGCTGGGCTCAAGCAGAACTGTGATTGGAATACTTAAATTTTAGATTTTTTAGGTTGGTTTGCCATGAGTAAAGCTCATAATTCATTTAGAGCACTGTTGAGAAGTAATTATTCAGATAATGCAGTAAATTATAATGATCTGAATGGGTGTTTTTTCTTAATGCTTTATAGTTTGTATCTTCTCTGCTTTCTTCATAAGTGCTATGTGTTTTTTATGAGAGCTGTAATGTTCTCTTTTTAAGTGGCAGTCTCTTGCTCACTCTCTTCAGTTCTGAATTATGAGTGATTTTAATCAGGTGCCAGTTCCTGGCAGATTTGTTGAGCTGAGGTGCTCACCCTGCAGTTTTGTCCTCTGTACTTGTTGTGTTTATAGCTGTCTCCCTCCACTCCCCATCTCCTTTTTCTTTTTTCAGTGGTTGCAGAGCTCACCCATACTCACATTTTTTTCTTCATCCTCGATACAATCTTTTCTTATCACCCGGATTCAAGTGAGCTCAGGACCTGTCTGAGTGTCACTCAGGACAATCATTGCTTCTAGAACTTCTGATAAATATCCCTCAGGGGCTTTTCCAGAGGAAGGTGGCTCTCTAAGAATGATTATCACTTCCTGACCTTCTTCACCGTGCCCTGTTCTTGCTTCAAGTGTGATAAAAGGATCACTGCTACAGAATCTGCTGGTCTGCTGTGTTTCAGACCTGATAGCTGTATGCTAGAGAAGTCATTTTCCAGTTTTGGGAGCTCTTTTTTGATGTGCTGCCCTCCTGCAGTGTCCCGGGTTGAGCTTGCCTTGGTGCAAGGCACGCTGGAGTGCAGGGCTGGGGACTGTGGTGGCACCAGTGTGGCCACAGGACAGGGCAGGCAGCACTAGCACTGCCCAGGTGCTGCTAAAGCAAAGCCATCTGTGAGCTCAGAGGGTTTGGGGTACCTGGCTGCCCAAGGAGGAGAGGGCACAGTGCACCCCAGAAGGGTTTGAGAGGTTGAATCCCTGTAAGGGCTCAAGTTACTTCTATGTCTTTTCCTTTGTTTCTCTGTTTTGTGAAATTTGCCTGCCATATCAGGTTCACAAAATCTGCTGGTTGTAGAAAATGCATTTTGAGTGAAGATGAACCCAGCCACAGCTTTGTCTTATGGAATAGTTTAGTTTTGTTAAATGAGAGATTTCCTGCTTCCCCTGCACCTCGCCGGATAGTGTCTCATCCATATTTCATTGTGCCGATGATTGTGTTTGCAAAGAAGCCTCTTTGTTTAATGATCAATCAGGGAATTTAATTCATTAATCTGAAAGCACTCTGCAGCACAATAAAATATCATCTACAAATTACAAACAGAGTACTAAAATGGGAGAGGATGCAGTTGCTTGGTCGCATTAATCTGTCACCCAGTGAGCAACAGAAGCCAGATTTCTTGAGTCTCATCTCTCTGCTTGCTTCATGAACCGTGGCCACCTCATCACTGTTTGGGAATGATAAATGCCTCCCATTTATAGGCACATATGCATGTTCTGGTCATGCAGTAAACAAAGGAGCCTTTCAGTATTAATGAAAGTATTCACAAGAGGCCAAGCCTGTGGTCCTCGTGCAGACAAAACTCTTGTGGGCTCGAGTCAGAGTTCTGCTTTGAATGATTGCTAGAGCAAGCTCAGAATGTGTGTTTAAAGCTTCTCGGGGGAGGAAAAGAGCTAGCATGAAACAAATCAGAAGTGAGGGTTTGGTTTGGTTTTTTTTCTTTTAGAATGAAAAAGAATAAATGTAGTATCGCTGTGGATGAGATCATAGGAGAAAGCTCCTTGCAGGAGAAGTGAGGTGACTTTTACTGTTCCTAAATTGGCTTTCCTTTAGGTCACTTCGTAAGTTTTAACTTTGATAATTCACCTGGTGTCTTACAGAAGCATCATTGCTTTTATTTGTTCAAAAATTGATGTAGGAATGTAATGGGTGCTATTCCTTACAATTATCATTAACATAAAAAATTTAGTGAAGGCTCTCACATTTTGTGTTTCTGCAGACACATTAATTGGGCTTTGGTTTTGAAATTTAAGTTTCAAATCCAATTTCTCAAGGATCTTTTCCAACCTAAACGATTCTATGTTGCTATGATTAATTCAGGTGCTCTGCTCTCCAGGCCACTACACTTTAAAAAAATAGAGAATAAAAAAAGGACTGTAGACAGTTTTTAAAAACAACCCCACAGAACTCCCAGGTTTTACCAGGAAATCGTTTTGGAGGCAAAGGTATTTTGGAATGCTTTGATAACACAGAATTTAAGAATAATTATGTTCATCTCACCTCCTCCATCACACAAGTGGACATTGCATTCTGAGGTGAAATAATCTCTTCCTCTCTTCCTCATGGCAGGTTCACAGCTGCTTGAAAGAAACCATAGAGTTCACATATCTGTGTTTTCCTTTGGCAAATAATCTGTCTTTCATTTCTATAATCTTTGTCTTTAACCATTCTAGGTTTATCTTTAGACAGTTTGTATGAAGAAAAATGAGCTATTCGAGAGCAAATGGAATAAAAAAGTAAATTTGAAAATAGAAAATTAGGCCATGTACCACGAAGTACTTTCAAAGGTGATAGAAGGAAAGTTTATTCCTTATCTCTAGATTTTGGCTTTAGTTTGGTTTTTTGGCTGGTTGGTTGGGGTTTTTTGGTAATTTAAACACACTTCAAAAAAATAGTATTTTTGAAATACCAGGTGGTAAGCTTCCAATAACCTGAATTTTTAGGATGACATTTTTGGATTTGTATGCTCCAGCATAGGTGGCTCATTGACTTTCTCAGTCACCCAAATTTTTATGCACATGCACACGTCCTGTCAGTTTTGAGAAGAGATTTCAGTCTTGATGGAACAGTATTTTTGAGCAGAAAACTGTTTGCTGAAGGATTTTCCAATCAGCTCTAATTTTGCATGTCTGAGTAGCTTTGAAGCCATTCTGGTTTTGGAAAAGAAATACATGTCCTGCTTCAATTATTGCATGCTCCAACTGGAACCATCTCTGCTCCAAAGATGAATGAGAGCCAAATTCAACCAGGGATGACTTCCCTATTCCTAAAGGTATCATAATGTTAAATTAGCATCACTGGGATCAACTTCTAAATTCAATTCTGGTGCCAACAAATATTGAGGTAAGAATTTTATCTCCTGGGAAAGAGAAAATTCCCACTTTTCCCTTTCTATTTCTGTTTCTATCCTAGGAATACCAGGATTAAGGTTACACTCCTTCAACTTCCTACACGACCAACTCATGTAAATTACCCATAATACGTTAGGATGTGAGATAGTGGTTTTATCCTCACAGTTCTAGAGGACATATGTAGTTATTTCCTTACTTAAAACTGTTTAATTATTGTCTAATTGCACTTTAAATTATGGGATTGCTGTCCTGGATGCTGAAAATGCTATCAAAGGTTATTAAATACAAAGGCAACTTCTCAGGCTCAGGAAGTCCCTTTGCCACAAATACCTGGAGTGCAGGGAAATATTCTGAGGAAGCATCAAAAACCATGTGTCTTTTTTCTGTACTCTTTTCAGGCAGAGGCAGTTACAAAAATAGTCTCAAGTAACAGTAGAATCTCTGTGGATGTCTGCTCTTATTTTATGAAATACTTGTTGTAGTAGTTCTTAAACGTGTAGAGGTATTGGCTATGGAATATTATCCTTAAAGAAGAAAAATAGCTTCTCTTCAAATTGGCATTGAGAGCAAGTAGATGTAAATGCAAAATGGGTGTTGAGTAGAGAAAGAAAAGCAGCACTGGAGGTGTCAAGTCCAGTTTTGTCTCAGAAATTAACAGGTTATTTTACATTTTCTGTGCCATGTTTCTTATGCTATCCCCTGGTGGTGCCCAATATATGGATATTAAAAGGGTTATGTTGAACCAACTCAGGTTTGTGATCTGATTTTATGGAAATACTTACTCTCCATTTATACCAGGTGTGAATTCATACTTCAAACATAATAGATGTGAACTTCAAAAACTAGAAAGCAGCAACAGCCCCAGGAGGTCTCCCCCTACCCCCATCTTTTTTGATGACAGAAGGTTGTAGATCTCACATGAGACTTAATTTTGGTAGAAACATGCTCCTGTTGTATAGATGTATTTGATAAATAACTCCCATGTTAATAAAGCACCAGGAGGCAGGAAAGAGGATATCAAGTGAGTCTTTATCAAACCTGTCAATATCTCAAAGTAAGATTATTTCCTTTTCCCTGGAGCTATAGCAGGGAAGTCTGAGGACAGTGATAGAAACATCTGTGAGGAGCCTGGATATTGCTTTCATAGATCCAGATATGGTAATATTGTGTATTATTTTTTCATTATTGTGTAAAATGAGTTTTACTCCTTCATTTGAAAAAAAAAACAACCAACCAAAAACAAAACCAAAAAGAAAAAAAAAATTAAAAAAAAAAAAAGAACTGGATTTTCCAGATGATTAAACCATTTAAATAGCTGGAATACCAGACCCAGACTTACAGAGCTCAGTACTGGTATAACATCTTTCTGTGCCCTTTCTGAAACAGCATAATTAATCAAGGCACTATTTTCTAATAGTTCCTGTGCAAAGTAATTTGCTTTGTTCTTGTCTCTCGAGTGACAGATTGCTGAAGTTGAACCTCTGCTCAGGCATCTCTTCCACAGACAGTTTCATATTTCAGTG
Organism: Vireo altiloquus; assembly: GCA_013396875.1. Lineage (NCBI taxonomy): Eukaryota > Metazoa > Chordata > Aves > Passeriformes > Vireonidae > Vireo > Vireo altiloquus. The sequence goes on along the minus strand of VZRF01005604.1, from coordinate 116,725 downwards.
AACATTTCCCCGGCCTGGTTGACTTGATTTATAATAGCTGAGGTTAGTGGGAAATTAAAAATTAATTAATTCCAATGAATTTGTAATCAAGCAGAGTGGCCTGAGCCTCGGAGGTGCTGATGGTTCTCTCCTGGGTGTCCCTCTGCGAGCAGCTGAGCCTTTAGGGTGAGGAACATCCCAGAGCAGGCAGAGGGTCAGGCTTTTGGGGCTATATAAATAGCAATATAAAATTTATTTATATTTATATATTTATATAAATATTATCTATATTTATAATATATAATTATTAAAAATAATTACATGTATAATACATATTATATTTTTTTATATTTTATATTGGTGGGGAGGTCATTTTCTGTGAACTGCCCCTTTCAAATGGGAACATGGGAGACACGATGCTCTGGTTCTTCTCTCTGTTTTTCCTGTGAGAGAAGAAGAAATTGATGGAAACAATAACCTCTGTGCATGACTTGCCTCAGTTTTGTGAAATACTTCAGTGCAAGATGAGAAATTAGACCCTGAAACAGTAAGATACAAAGTGTTTCCAACCTCCCCTAAAAACGTTGTGTTAAAAAGGCAGAAAGGTGTTATGCCAGCCTGACATCCCTTTCTTCCCTGTTGCTCTTCATCATCCTTTCCCTTCTCTGGTGGCTTGGATTCTGATATTCTGATGATTTAAAGCTCACCCACTCTCTTAAAGAAAAAAAAAGCATCAAGAAGAAATGGTTGTATTTCTTAGATACAAAACTTTCAGTGAAGCTGAGTTAAACCATGTGATTACGTGGAATATTTTTTAAAATTCTTAAGTTTAAAAGGAGAAGAAATGAAACTTTTTTTATTTTTAGATGGTTTAATTTAGGTGCTTAGTGAAGTTTTGAAGTTCCTTCCTGTCTGAGGACTAAACAGAAGGATGAGTTGAAGCTGATTTTAACCCTTAAGGCTGATTTTAACCCTTTTCCAGCATCAGTGGTGCAATGATTCCAGCAGCACAGAGTTCCTTAGTGTATTTCTGATCCAAATTGAAGTGGAAAGAGTCTCTCTCACAGTGATGCTGAGCTTTTGTTATTGGAGCTGTGGCTGGTGGGAATCCAACCACAGCTCCACCTGATCAGCTTTGAAGGTCACTGAGCCTTTGAAGGCTCAGAACATTAATGGATGCATTATTAAACATCTTTCCTGGCCTCACACTACACTGCATTTGTTTATTTATGTAAGAATCTGGGCAGAGTGAGAAAAGCAGAGGAATAGTCTCATGTAGCATCCCTTCAGAATCCTCCTAGTTGCCAAAATATGATTTTTGTGTGCATGTGTGTGTGACTGCACACATATAAATATATATATATGCACAGATAAATGTTTCTCTAAAGCAGTTGAGGGATTTCCTTGCTGTTGAAGGAAGGAAGGTTAATTGGAGCAAAAATCTTTTACCTTTTCCAGAGCTGTTGCATGAAAACCATAAATAGCATTTTTTAAAATATCAGTGTGAAGTATTTTCTAGCGGGTTGTACCCTAAACACTGATTCAAGTGTTAAAATGCATGGCAAATATAGATCTGTACATTTGAAGTTTTCTTGGAACTGAATACTCAATATATAAATTTCACAGACTATCTTAGAAGTGGTCCAAGAACTATAGCTCAAAACCAAAATCCATAAAATAGATATTTTTTTTTCATTTTGGACCCCTTCTTTACAAAGCTAGATAGCTGGCACTTGGATTGTGACACTCCTGGGTTTTGTCTGGATGTTCGTCATACATTCCTGAAAACAGAAATTTATTATATTTGAAATAAAATGTGCTAAGGAGAGAGAAGAATTTAAATAACCAGGATTTTTGCAGTGATTGCTCTATATATGGTCACTAGTAAAATACTCAGTCCATATTAATTACAATACCGTGGTTGTTAACTGCAGGGCAGGGACAACTTCTATTCCATTTCAAGAATGCTCTGAACATAAATTGAGTACATTTGAGATGAGCCTGACCCTGATAGTTTGGGTAAACCTCTCAAATTCATCTGTTTTAAGGAAACGTGGGAGTCTTTAGGGTGTTTTTTTCATCTCCAGTGCTGTTCCCAGGTGTCATTTGGTTATTCCCAGCGATAATGAAAGATTTATGCATCGACAAGTGTGGAGGTGAAACTGTGGTTAAAGCAGTGCTGCAAGTGATACTCCTGATCCCAGCAGGAGCTGCTGCCATGCTTGCATTTTTTGGAAGGTTTTGCAGAGTTTCCCCTCGTGAATAACCATAAATTATTGCAGTGAGACTTTTCTTGTGGAAGCTAATGTCACCTCTTCTGGCCTGGAGATTCCTGAGCTGCATACTAGAAGTTAATCCAGTACTTCTTTTTTTTTTTTACAGGATCTGAAAGGCTTTTATTATATGGGTAAAAAAAAGAGGATTTGCAGGCTTATGAAATAAGAACAATTACCATCAATTAACAGTTTGAGTACTTCTTATTCCTTTCTCCCACAACTTTTTTAACAAAGAAAGGAATGAAAAAACCCTACCCAAACAAAGAAAGGGAGGAGAAAAAAAAACCAAAAACACCCAAAACTTCTCAGGAGTCAAAGTAAGCCTTAGTTGCTCTGATTGTGCTGTAAGAGCAGTTAATCTCTTGAGAGCTGTAACATGGATTGAATTCAGCAAAAAGAGAATGTGTGTCAGAAATGACCCCGTGTATAATGGGCAGAGATCAGGTCCTGCTTTCATGGTGCATTAAAAACGAAAGGCCAGTCTCAGGTCCCACATAGAAAGAGAAGAGGGGAGATTATTGAGTCAAGCAGGGATGTTATAAATAAGCCCTTGCCTTGGCTAGCCCAGCACAGCCTGCACTTCCAAATATTTGGGGCCTCAAAAGCTGATGGCACTGAGATTCTCAGAAGGATAAAAAAGAAAACCCAAAACACAAAATGGAACTCACAAAAAGTTTGGTCTTTGCAGGGGGTGAGGATATGGTGGATACCTTGAAGAAATAGTTGAATTTCAGCTGTTTTTTTTCAGTAGTGCTAAAATCCAATGGCTAGCATCCTGCATTGCATCCCAGCTGCTTCAAAGGCAAGGCAATCCTCAAAGAGTGTCTGCACATGGTGCATGTATCTTCTTTGGTTTTAACAGCTGGGGAAATTGAGTTTATGGTCATCTGAACTGCATGGGGACTTTCATGTACAGATTACATGGACCAAAAAAAACCCCCCAAAAAAAGAAAAACAAACAAACAAAAAACCAAAACCAAACAAAAATAAAACTAAAGAAAAAAAATAAAAAAGAGGAAATTTGTTGATTGTATACAAGGATGGTTCAGGTGCATTCAGGATATCTTTGAGATACGAAAATATTTTGTATATGTGATTGTAAATAAGATTTTTTTTTTCTTAACTTGCCACTGGCCTGTATACAAAGCTATACACACGGCACTTTTCTTGCTACAAAATAGAAATAAGACCAAGAGATAGGTCAGTCCATACTTGTTCTTCTGCCAGTCTTTTGGGGAAATATTGGGTCCAACCCTAATTTACTGTTGGCTATTTCTCCTTTGGAGACTTGAAGGGCAGGGAAGGGGACAGAGTCTGTTAAAAGCAGACAAGTTAACAAATGGAGGTGCTTCTTTTGGGAGACATCCTAAGAGGGAGGAGCTGGTCCCTGAACCTACTGGCAGCCACCCTGCAATTGTCTTCCCCCTACTGTATTATGATTTGTTTCCCACTAATTTTATCTCGTGGGCATTAAAGGAAGAGTTCATGGATGAAAGAAATTGGTGTTTAGTGTTGAAAAGAGAATGAAATGTGCCTTCTCCAGAGCATCCTGGTTACTTGTACAGTCCCACAGAACCATGAGGAGCTGCCCCAGCATCTGTGCAAGTCTGTCCTGCTCTCCAGAGGTTATTTACTCCTCATTTCCTCAAAAGATGAGCTGCAAGCTGAAATGGGAGAGAGGATGAGGTGGATAGTAAATCTTTTGACTCTTTTGTAACTCTTTCTTCAGTTTACCTGATTGCTTTCCTGGTGCCTGTGATACCAGGATGCTTTTTCTTTTATACCCCTCTTACATACTCTTTTCTGCAGTTTGATGCATTCTCAGTGCTTTTAGCCCACACACTGTGACTTCCCAAGGCTGATAACTCAGCTCAGCCCCACGGCACCGTTAAACCAGGAGAGCAAACATCCTGGGAGCCCCAGACACCAAGGGCCTCTCCAGAACACATTTTTATAAACTAAAATAAGCCCATCCAAGAGAAAAGTTTCTCAGAACGGGGAGTTCACTCCAGCCTCTCATTGGGGAGTCTTTGATAAGTATGTTAATTTTGCAAGGCTTATAATTGTGTGCCTATATTTCAGTGTGACAATGTGAATGCATTTTGGGGCATTCCACCTGGTCCAAGTGCTGCACCCAAGGATCCTGAAATAAACCCTGAGGTAAAAACCTCTTTTCCCCATAAACCGTGTTTTGGTTTGAATTTTAAGACCAGGGAAAGGTGACACCTGAGAGTTAGGTTTGGGACACTGGTGTGGAGGCAACGATGTCAGAGGAAATCGTGGAAGAGAGACAAGGAATGGAATGGTGATTGCAGGTTCCTCATTAACTGCTGTTGTTGACAGCTCAAGGTCAGCACTGATGAGCCTGTTTTCCCAAGGCTGGAGTGAAAAGTGCCCAAACCACTAAAAAAAGCTTCCCTATGGTCAAAAGTAGGGCCTGGGCACATGTGGTTGGATATGGGAGAATGCATCAGTGCAGTTTGAGTCTCCTGGGGTCACCAGATAATGCCTTCAGTGAGCAGAGCCTGCTGGAATCATAGGGCACAGGCAGGTGTTTGCTGCTTTGCCTATTTTGAAGTTGTTCTGTTGTACCTTTGAGAGGAAAAGTTGCCTCTTTGAAGAAAGCTGGGGGTACCTTTGGGAGGCAAAAATAGAGCCTGGCTTTGGTATTCCTGACATAAGGGGTGGGGAGAGAACTGTATATGGAGCAGCAACACAAACACGTTAGAACATGAGAAAACTTGTGTGCTTTTTGTGGTCTGGAGTGTAAATGGCAAGTGCAAAAATGAACGAAGTGAAAGATGGTGATTACTGACCATGTAATTTGTCAAACTCCCCATCCATAACATTTTTGCAAATACCAAGATCTTCCTGCTCAACCTTTATAGTCCTTCAAGAGTAGTTGACCTTTAAAAAAAAATTTAAAACAAAATGCCAGAAAAATATTTAAAACAAAATGCCAGATGAGAGTTTTGTTAAGCGAAACTCTTGCCTGCATCCTTTTCCTCAAATATTATTCATTGCTTGGATGTATTTTATGCTGTCTTGCTATGACAACCCAGCCAGGTTTGTTGGTAGAAGCTGAGAAGAGGGGGAAAAAAAATACAACCCAGACCCCAAGACTGCTCTTTTTCTGTGGTAACTAAATTGCAAATGAAACTGAGTAAAACATGTAGCAGAAAATTAGTAGAAATCAAACTGGATCAGTGGGAAAAAGTAACCTTATCCTCAGAATGCCAAATTCTGAGTTACGGAAAATGTTTCAAGGCCTCCAGAAGTAATTTAAGGAGCTGGTGAGCAACATTATTGTTTGCTTTGTAAATGAATTGAGTTGAGTGTTTGCTGGTGTGGGAGCTGGAGCTGTGGGTAGGCAGTGTGCTGTGCATTCACTGCAAGCATGTCATTAATTATCTGCGCTGATTTCACGCAGTGGATAAATCAGACGTTACCAGGCCAGCAGGCAGGGAAGGAACACGTTGTAGGAAACAATCACACACTGGACAAATGGGGAAGGAGGGAGGCCAAGCAAAGGCGTGGATGACCTGGGTCTTTTCCATCTCCAGCTTCTGTGAATCTAGGAAATTGGCTTCCTGGGGCCTTGGGATATTCTCATTAAAAAGAAAAAGAGGAGTCAGCAAATCCTCCATGAGCAACCATGCTGCAATTCCCAATGGAAATCGTGGAGGAGGAATGATGGAGGAGGAAATAAGGGTCAGGAACTGCTGGGCTCAGGGCAGCCACAGGGAGAGGATCAGCAGGACAATGCTGCTTGGCCAGTGCTGGTTAAATCCAGGACACTTCCAAGGGTTTCTGTGACAAATAAAGGGAAAATACACTGCACTTGTGATGTGGTGCCACAGCCTGAAGATCTGCTTTGGGACTGAGCTCTGTGTCTAGCAAGAACATCCTGGTCTGTTTGGCTCTGCCTGTTTTTATGGGCTCTGGTTCATCCTTCGGCAGCTTTGGTGAAGCTCTTTTTCCGTGCTCTTACCTCGGGCCTTACATGAGGCTTTCTTAGTACCTGTTTTAGCTTCTTAGATCCGACCTGTGACATGGGTTTTGTACCCATTTCTGGTTAGGGAATGCCCTAAAATAGGGGAAAGCAAAGCAGGTACCACACCGTGCTGGGGTGCTTGTTGTCCTTTCTGTCCCTTTTGCCTCAACCTCGCCTGCCTTTGGTCTGCCTCCCTTTTCTGGGACACAGAGTCATCCTTAACCTCTTTCTATCCCTCTGGGGGTCTCCTGGCTGCGGGGAGAAGGAGGCATCCTGCCTATCCAGAGGCACCCTCTGGGCTACCTGTTGGACTGTGGCGCCTATGGATGAGGAAGGAGGGACTTGAGTCCCAAACCCAGGGGCTTTGTGGCTGCCAGCTGGTTTCTTCTTACAGATAAATCGAATTGCCCGAAGCCTCATCAGTCAGGAATGTGAAAAATCAAAGTGTTCAGGTTTCACTGCATTGATTCTGCACCTCTTCTCAGTGTTTGGTGGTCTGCAGGAGCATTGGTGTGAATGCAGGGCATAATTCTGGTATGAAGTCATTGATTACACCACTTTCAAGATATTTTATAAGTCTCATCCAAATCCTTGAATAAAACCAGAAATGAGGTTGGAGAAAATCTCCGATGGCTTGAGAGTTATGTGATCTGCATTTTGACAGAAGAATTTCACTCCCCTCTTATTTCTCACAGCTACTCTAGGCTGAATCCAAACCCTCCAAATATCAGCATGTCTTTGTTAAAATAGCTGAGTGATGTTCTTCAAAGGGACTTATTTATTTTTACTGTGCTAAGAATTTTCTGATGGACCATTCTCAATATTTTATTTCAGTTGCATCTGTGGAGACTGTTCTGACATTTTACTGATCTCCTGTATGGAATAGAACTATGAAGTCCATTCAAAAACAGACCAGCATGCTTATAGCATTAAGTATTTCACTTTCAATTGCTTCATAGTCATTCTAATAATTAAAAAAAAAAAAAAGAAAAGAAAAAAAAAGAAGGAAGGAAGGAAATCCATAGCAAAAATTTCTAAGGACATATTTAGAAATGTCTGAGCTAGAGATGAAATAAGACCTACTTGTTCTGTCTTTCTCAGTGTTGATTACTCCTACTTCCAATGAGTTCCTGTGTAATTCATACACCTGAGGCTGGAATGGGGCAGCTTTAAAGCAGGAAGACAAGTTCCTGCCTTTTTCTGCATCTAGAGCTTGGCACAAATGCCAACATTTATGCCAGCAGAATCACTGGAAGGAAAACACTTGAATCCCTTCCCACTGCTGGTATTAACTAGGCTGAGTCAGAAAAAGCCCTGCCAAGCCCTGCTCTCTTTCACTGCCAGAATGGCATGGAATTATGCGTTTTTAGCTTGTGCTGAAATGCTAATGGCCAAGCTGCTGTTGTTTCAGGAGAAAAGTGCTTTATTGTCAAGGGTTTGAGCAACTCTACCAAATCCCCTTCCCATATTCTACAGATGGTTTTGGTGACTTTTTTTTGGCCCTCAGTATTCCATCTCCACAAAGGAGCTAATGTTCCCTATTGTGGTGAGAGCACTGCAGTTGCAATTTAGTTTCTCTTTGTGATGCCCAAATGACATGATGGGCTCACATAGGGGTGGAAAAAGGAAGGAGCTCCATCAGGCCTGTCAGTGAGGATGCTGTGCCTTGCATCATAACTTTTGCTGGTCCCTTTTGCAGCTGCTCTCTCCCTGCTTCATAGAATGTCTGTCTGCTGCTCCTTTTCCCTTTCTTTTTCCTGTACAAATATTTAGGTGTTAAGTGTATCTATACATTAACAACGACTGAGATAAAAGAAGAAAGCTGTGCAATGTTCCTGGGCCCTGAATTCAAGAGAGGAAACCTATTTTTAATATTTTTGCAGGTGATCCCTTTAATGTGAACCTTCCTCTGGAAGAAGAGTTATCTTGCTAAAATGATGTTTTTCAAAAGGATGAACAAAGGTTAGGAATAGGCTTTGGCTATCTGTGAGGAATAACTTAATGATATTTTCTTTGTTCACAGCCACATTTTCTATTCCTAAAAACACTGTAATCTGTCTTGGGGGGGTGTGTGAGGGGAGGGGAAGTGTAGAATAAATAATCAGGATCCTTCTTTTGGAACATGACATTTTAAAGTAAGTTGTGCAGTCACTGATACTGAACAGTGAAAGCTTTGGCTCTGTCCAGGGTTTTTGGGAAACCTTTTGTGGAGTGAGAAGAAAAAAAACATAAACAAATGTCTAACAGAAACAAATGAATTGCACTTTCTTTGCTGGTTTTCTCCACAGTTTTCATAGAGCAATCCTTGATATTGCTAAGTTAATGCTTAGTGAAATGGGAATGTGAAAATCGTTCTTGATGGCTTTAGCCTTTGCACAATGATGCTTGCAAGTAACTTTAAAATCTGCTGTTTGAAGTCCCAAGAGGGCTTCCCAAGGGCTAATAGGATACTTTCACTGTTAAAACTATGGCTATTGTAAAGGGGATATAATCTTACATGTAGTCACATGGAAATTCCCTTGAGAACCATTGGACATGAGGAGGAAATGTCTCTTTTTCTTTTTTTTCCCCCCCTCTCTTTGTTCTGGGTATTGTTTATAATGAGTTATAGATTACCTTTTTATTGAAGGGACTTGAGAAGCACAGCAAGACTGCAAACTCTGCTTCATGCCTAATTTGGAGAGGATTAAGTGCAGCACTGGAAATTTGTTCTTGTGCATCTCCTCCAGCACTGAGCTGTGTTTAGGAGCTCCTTGGCTTGTGGACACTGCCATTGCTTTGGGCAAAATCAGTCTGAACCACTTGAAAGGGAAAAAAGTTCTCTGACATTCTCACATGTTTCTTTTGTGTGTTTGAATTGTTTTAACAGTGCTCTGAGCTGGCTGCCATGAATTTCTTTCCTAATCCAGAGTCGCTCCTGTGCTTGTGGCCACCTTTGTCCCAAGTACAAGTGGTGAACAATGGGGTTTTGTGGTGGTGCTGCTGACCCCACCTGATCTACAGCCACGAGAACAGTGAGCTGCTCGAGAAAGGCTCTTTGATAAGGTTCAGCTTATCAGAGCCACGTGCCACTGTGCTGGGGCTGCACATCCATCCAGGCTTCCAGGCTCATTGATCCTCATCCTACCTGCCCCAAACTGCTGCTTCCAGGGAGGGCAAAAGGCTGATGCCAGGATGATTTTTGCTTTTTATTTCGTACCCCTCTTATACATCCTTTTATACAGTTTGATGCATTCTCAGTGCTTTTAGCCCACACACTGTAACTTCCCAAGGCTGATAACTCAGCTCAGCCCCACGGCACCGTTAAACCAGGAGAGCAAACATCCTGGGAGCCCCAGACACCAAGGGCCTCTCCAGAACACATTTTGGAACCTCAGACAGGCCCAGCCAGGGGGAAGGTTCCTCACAACGAGGGCTTCACTCCAGCCTCTCACTGGGGGATCTTTGATAGATGTGTTAATTTTGCAACACCTATAATTGTGTGTATTTCAGTGTAACACTGTACATGAATTTTCAGGCCATTCCACCTGGCCCAAGTGCTGCACCCAAGGATCCTGAATTAAATCCCGAGGTAAAAACCCCTTTTTCCCCATAAACCCTGCTTTGGTTTGAATTTTAAGACCTGGGAAAGGCAACAAGGGGAATGAATGGAAGAGATGTGTTTTAAATGGTTGCCTGCCAGTGAGGAGAGTGTTATTGTGTGTCTTTTACAGCATGTGATTAAAGCCTGAACAGCAACACATGCAAAGGTAACTTGTGCTCTACTGGTTTTGATACCGTGGTTTCACATGTAAATTAAAATTTAAAAAAAAAAAAAAAAATCAGGAGCTGAAAGCAGCAGCGGTGAAGGGTAGAGACTCAGCTGAATTGCTTGGATGTTGTTTTAAAAAAACCTTATTTTATAAGTTTGATTAAGTAAGAGTGAATTTTCCTGAGCTTTCTGGGTTTGGTAGGAAGATTTATGAGAATGAGCTAAATGGTGCTCTTAGGAAGCCAAAGTTCCCACAGAATTCAGGAAATCATGTATTTTTTTTTCTGTAACACTAAAGAGAGCATTCTGCATTAAAAAGCATATCTGTAAGTCACTGATGTTCTGAGGGAGTGCAGCTGTGGTACTAATCCAGACCATTGTAATTTTACTCCCTGTTAGAAAAATAAAATAACCAAAGATAGATTTACATATATCTGGCAATAAGTAATTTTATTTATTTTAAACTGACGAGTCTAGCAAAACAATTCATTTTAATCTGTAATCTTTAAATACTCCCCCTGTTGCTTCCCCACATATTGTTCCCAAATAAGTGTTACAGTTCACATCCNAAAAAAAAAAAAAAAAAAAATCAGGAGCTGAAAGCAGCAGCAGTGAAGGGTAGAGACTCAGCTGAATTGCTTGGATGTTGTTTTAAAAAAACCCTTATTTTATAAGTTTGATTAAGTAAGAGTGAATTATCCTGAGCTTTCTGGGTTTGGTAGGAAGATTTATGAGAATGAGCTAAATGGTGCTCTTAGGAAGCCAAAGTTCCCACAGAATTCAGGAAATCATGTATTTTTTTTTCTGTAACACTAAAGAGAGCATTCTGCATTAAAAGGCATATCTGTAAGTCACTGATGTTCTGAGGGAGTGCAGCTGTGGTACTAATCCAGACCATTGTAATTTTACTCCCTGTTAGAAAAATAAAATAACCAAAGATAGATTTACATATATCTGGCAATAAATAATTTTATTTATTTTAAACTGACAAGTCGAGCAAGACAATTCATTTTAATCTGTAATCTTTAAATACTCCCCCTGTTGCTTCCCCACATATTGTTCCCAAATAAGTGTTACAGTTCACATCCAGCATGAATATTTCAAAAGCCTTGTTGTTCTTCTCTTCTGTCGTCTGACAGGTCTTTCTTTCTTCCTTTCTTTCTGTCTTTCTTTCTTTCTTTCTTTCTTTCTTTCTTTCTTTCTTTCTCTCTTTCTCTCTTTCTCTCTTTCTCTCTTTCTTCCTTTCTTCCTTAGTAAAATATTTGGTCTGAAATTTATTTCTTCTCCCAAGCAATTACAGCTGAGGTTTTACTGGGTGCACTTGTGATGTTGCTGCAGTTAATGTCCCTGACGTTTAACAAAGTGCAAGCACTTAAGTGAAATGGAAACTCTGATTTAAGATATGTTATTTCAAGCTTGTTTTCATAGTTACTGTTTAATTTGCAAAATGTGAACATGGATTATTACAGGGATTCCAGGAGATCATGTTTTGGCTAAGGCTGTAACTGCAGCTTTTTTTCCATTATGTGCTCTCTCTGCTTATATTTAGTGAGCGTTGCATTGAAGGATTAAACTTGCAGCTTTTAGGGCAACAACATTTTTTAGCTGATTGTCCTCTGGAATTTTATAGGCTGGGATTTGTTGTACAGCAGGATATCAGCAGGCTTGGCAGCTGAGGGTCATCTCTTCCTGGGAAAAGCAGGCCCTTGTCTTCAAGGGAAGGTCCCACTGTAGATTTTCTAGCTGAGGTATTTTTGTCATTCAGTGGAAGGCTAAAATTTGAAATGATCCCTTAAGGAAGTGGATAGAAAAAAAAAATCGGGGTCAAGTTTATGAGCCACAAACCTGGGCTGTATTTCATTCCAGACAGCTATAAAAGTAATGGTTTTACTCAAAAACCTCCAAAATGTCAAATTTTCAGGTTGTTTATTTTTGAGCAAACAAGCAACATTTGTTTAGTTTAGAAAGGCACAGAACTGAACATCTTAAAAACATGCAGGCTCCCCATTTGAGCATCCTTTGCTGCAGCAGAAAGGACAGGAGGAGCTCTTTAAAGTGGCATTGAAGTCACATCAGAGGAGCAAAACATTTCTCTGGGGGTTTGTATTTTCCTTAGGAGCGAGGTTATGATTAGATGATGAAATAAGAATATGAGCCAACAATTTCTCAAAGCAAGTGTTTGCATTAATGTGCCTGTCAGGATAATGGTTCCGAGGCTGTGGTTACATCTCAGAGAGTGATAATATTGCTAGCAAATAGTTGCATTTTAAAATTATCACCTTCTCCTGACTCTTTTTAAATTATGGAAGCATTTCCACCTACCTTGTAGATTTTCACACAGAGCTTTTTACTGTTTTGCAATAATGAGCTGTCAGCTTTTTACAGTTTCTTAGCACTTCACATTTCAAATATGGATCTTTATTTCTCCAGATTTTAGGGACCTAAGATCAAAAAGAGTTTCCTTTTAAATTTTATTCCTTTAATAGCAGCAGATCAGTTTAGTTTACCATTTTTTTCCAACTGTGTAAGACCAGAAATTAAATACCTGTTTAGTTCATCTACATTTAATACTAATTTGCAGTAACAACATGATAAAAGACAGAAGTTTTTAAGCAGCAGGGGGTTTAGAATTGTCTTGATCCTGTCTGAATAAACCCTAAATTAGTTGGATTAACACAATTGGATCTGTGTTTCACCTGGAAAAGACCCTCCAGGGGATAAAAATGGCAGAGAGGAGGGAAAAAGGCATTCATCTAGAATAGCACTTAAATATATGCCTTGCCCCTTAGGATATAGGTACGTGCTTAAATTAAAGTATATTTTAAACACACTTCCTGAATCAGAGCTGTAGAGAGCAAGAGCTCCTGGAGTGCATAAAATAAAGGTTGAAAAATAAGGAGACAATGAAGTCAGGCAAGAGAGAAAGGAGAATTTAAAATTTTTTTGAGCTCTGAATAGTATCTGTTGTAGAAAGAACAACCAGTCATGCCAGTTCTTATTTTCAAAGCTTTGATCTGATTTCAGGGCATGACACTTCTGTCTGTCCTTTTCTAATGGGGAAGAAAGTGACTTGTCAATGAAAAATGGTTTGGAGTTGAGGAGAAGGTTACAAACCTGAACTTTTGGTAAATCTAAACACAAATTGGAGAAAGAAATTCACAGCATTGTTATTTTTTCTTTTTGCTAGCCTAATACAATTGGTATTCAAACAATGCTGTTTCTGGAAGTTTCAGCTCAGTTCACAAAGTTTTTAATCTTTATGTGAAAAGTAGCATCACCTTCCTTTTCTAGGTATCTGTCTTCCCTGTTCAAACAACAACAACAACAGAAAGATTCACAAATGGTGCTTGGTTTTGCTTTTAGAAGCTTCACACTGGGTTTATACTTTTTACAGCGTGTCTTTGTAACAACACCTTTTAATTCCCCTGAAACCTTTTAAAATGGACTTTGTCAGCTTTGCTGCTGAACGAAGATCACCCTGAAGACAGATTTGTGGTTACTTTTCTTGGCCACCTTTCCCTTTTTGAAGCTGTGTTTGTAATCCCAAGCACACTGGAGCACGATTCAGGACATATTGCCTGATTTTATTCCAGTGGCTCTGCTGGTTCCCCAGCAGTATCCAGGCCTGCCATACCTCTGGAATAAAGGCAGCAGGGAGCATGTGGTTGCCTCTGTAGGTGGTTTCAGGTTGAAGAAGCTGCCTTCTTTCAGGTGGGAAGTCAGCCTGTCAGGATGAGTTATGGGAACACGATTAGTGCACCGAGTTCATTAAATGAAAACTTGTGCAGCTCTGGGTTTCCACTGCTCCCTGTGTTTGTTCCAGTGAAACAATCCAGTTTTTCATTCACTGAGTGCAATACCATGTGCAGGCCCAGCAGGAGGACATTCCAGATTCCCCATTGATTTCCTCTGCCAGAAAGTTGTTTTGTGATTCTGGTCGGTGTCACATATAATATCTGTATTATCTGTTGTCTTTTGCCATGGTGGATAGGAGCAAGCTCATGTTTGGGTAAAATGTGGAAGAACAGCATGTAGTGGCATGGATATCTCATGTAATGACATTAATATCTCATGTAATGACATGGATATCTCATGTAATGACATGAATATCTCATATAATGACATGAATATCTCGTAATGACATGAATATCTCATGTAATGACATGGGTATCTCATGTAATGACATGAATATCTCGTAATGACATGAATATCTCATGTAATGACATGAATATCTCATGTAATGACATGGATATCTCATGTAATGGCATGGATATCTCATGTAATGACATGGATATCTCATGTAATGGCATGGATATCTCATGTAATGACATGAATATCTCATGTAATGGCATGGGTGTCTCATGTAATGATATGGATATCTCATATAATGACATGGGTATCTCATGTAATAACATGAACATCTCATGTAATGGCATGGATATCTCATGTAATGACATGGATATCTCATGTAGTGGCATGATATCTCATGTAATGACATGGGTGTCTCATGTAATGACATGGATATCTCATATAATGGCATGGATATCTCATGTAATGACATGAACATCTCATATAATGACATGTATATCTCATATAATGGCATGGATATCTCATGTAATGACATGAATATCTCAACCAGACTGTTACAGTTGCCCTTAAAATATTCTGCTCTGTACATTTAAATATGGGATATTTGCAGCCCAAAAGGTTGAGCCCCATCAGGTAACCTTTTGACAGAGAATATGGTGCAAGATTTGGTAGAGAAGGGACACTCTGACTCCAGATGTTGCTGTCATTCGCTGTTTTGAGCAGCCAAGGGGCTTCCCAGGTGAGACACAGAGATAAATTTCACTTAATGTCAGCAAGGAACTGAAATGTGGTACCTGTTTACTTTATTATTGCTATTTGCTGCCCTCATTCATAAATGAATCTTTCCTCAGTGATGGCAGTTTCTGAGGGATAGAAAGGGCTGCAGGATCTGGAATCAGCCTTTGTGGGGCTCTGTGATGCAGAGAACATGGTCTGAGAGGTCATTCCTCCCACGAGTGCTGTCTTACGTTTTCACATTTCCTTTTCTTTAATAAGCAGTTTTATTAAAACTAAAACCAAACTAAGTGAAACTATTTATGCAGGTTTTCAAGGGCACTTTCAAGATGTTTATCTGACATCAATATTCATTAGGCGTGAGTTGCCTTCAGTCCATTTTGCGCCTCTTAAAAGTCAAAGCCTAAAAGGTTTTTGACGAGGGGCAAGATGCTTTCTGTTGTTATTTATTTATATGTTTGTAACTGGGAAGAGTGACCTTCTTCCTAATGAAATGTATCCCTTTCTGTTAAGATAAAAGTGGCCATTTCTGACTGAAAAAGCAAACTGTTATCAGTCAGGTATAGATTCTTCTCCAAGTGGAGAGCAATATCCTTGAAAGGTTGTGCAGACCTGTCTGCTACAACAGCTACACTCTGCTTGTCTTTCAGGGATGAGATGGAAAAGGTCAACGAGGTACAATTGCTGTGCTATAATATTTACAGATAAAGTACCAGATATGCCTAATTTAGAAAGGAAACATCGTGAGCTTTCCGTCATTAATTCATTTTATACTCTCCTTTTAAACAGATCTCCACAGATGATTGGTTGAAGGCTTAAAGATTAGTTTAATAAATGCCTAGGCTAAATGGAGCTGAAAATTCAGAGGAATGGCTCAATTTGCTCAGAGCTCAGTGAAATAAGCTGGTGTGTCAGCCAGTTGTACACATAGGATTTTTGCTAATTGATCACAAGTGACATCCCACTGTTTCTTAAATGAGGGCATTCATCTTCAGGAGTGTCCTGCAGAAGTGCAGAGATTTTTGTGCAAAAGCAGCTTCCTCTACAGCATACCTGAGGTTGTATTATTATACCTTTTAGGTGCTGCTGGTTGTCCTCAATCATTTTTAGCTTAAGCTACATTTAAAGGCTTTTAAAACCAGGTAAGATGCCAAGACACGAGTACTGAGTACAGAGACAATTAGCAAAACTGTTTAGCATCTCAAGCATAATTACCTGCAAGATGGAAAAAAATATTCCCTTTTTGATCTTTGTGGCCATGGTTTAAAAGGAGAAGAATATTTTGCTTCAGTGCAGTAAGTATATTATTATATTCCTTTTAAATCAATGCAAGTGTTGTGTCTTGACAATAACACTATTTTGCAGATTTAAGTTACCTCTAGATTATTTTTTTTTCCTATCCTATTCTTATATTTGAGAATTAAAAATTACTAACCACTGGGTTTTTTTCTCAAATTCCCTGAAGAATTTTTTTTTCTTCTCAGTATATATTGCATAAAACTTAATAAAATCCCTCAGAAGGATTTTATTATTACCTAGTGAGACAAGGTATCTGGACTTATTTCATTCCATCCTTTGGCAAGGACAGGGCAAACTAAGAAAAACCTAAAAGGTTAACCTGTAAAAGTATGAAGTGGCAATAGATGCATTAATAAATAGCATTACTTATGCTATTTATTATTCGGTCTCTGGAAGTGCTTCTGGAATTCTTTCAGTAAAACATTATATTTCACAGAAGCCTCACAAAAATTAAGTTGTTCCCGCAGAAATGGAGGCAGATGTGCCTAGAAAGTCAAGAGCTTTGGAGAGGTGAGCATTGCATTGGGCAGCAGCAGGTCTGCATCCTCCAATTCTTTCAGTACAACATTATATTTCACAGAAGCCTCACAAAAATTAAGTTGTTCCCGCAGAAATGGAGGCAGATGTGCCTAGAAAGTCAAGAGCTTTGGAGAGGTGAGCATTGCATTGGGCAGCAGCAGGTCTGCATCCTCCCAACAGTTTCTGGAATTCTTTCAGTACAACACAAGTTTTGCGAGACTTCTGTGAAGTATGAAGTTGTTCCTGCAGAAATGGAGGCAGATATGCCTAGAAAGTCAAGAGCTTTGTAGAGAGGTGAGCGTTGCGTTGGGCAGCAGCAGGTCTGCATCCTCCAATTCTTTCAGTACAACATTATATTTCACAGAAGCCTCACAAAAATTAAGTTGTTCCCGCAGAAATGGAGGCAGATGTGCCTAGAAAGCCGAGAACCTTTGTAGAGAGGTGAGCTGGGCAGCAGCACGTCTGCATCCTCCCGACAGCAGTGCAGGGAGAGCTGCTCAGATTCAATTCCAGATCAATACCAGGCTGCCAGGGGCTGCTGGAGCAGACCAGGGACATGCTGTCGTCTTGTCTCTGCCGCCTCTTGTACAGCTCACACAGATCAAAGCACTCGGGCAGAGACAAGTCATGTTTCTATCCCCATCGATCTCGGCTGTCCTGGAGGGAATGGCTGTTTCCCAGAGTGACAGGTGTTTGTGATTGGGTTTCAGATGTTTTTTGGGTTTTTTTTTTTGTTCCCCAAGTCTCATCAGAGCAGCTGTTAGGAATGGTTGCAGTTCAGGTCGATACCTGGTGTCAGTATTGAAGGTGGTAGAGTGCTCGCTGTGTGTTTTTTATCCTTTTGATCAACAACCTGAGAGAGGAACCAAGTAAAATTGCGTGGAATTATTGGAAACCACAGATGTATTTGCTGTATCAGTGAGCCTGACCCCTTGGTTCTTCTTCATGCCATGGGCAACCAGGAAAACCAAAATTTTGAGAGGTTTAGCCTCAAAGCAACACATAGATGTTGAAGACAAAAAGTAAAGCTGGGAAAGAGTGAGGCTGTGTTGGTTTTGGAAGCAGTGGCTGGTCATGTCATCACTCACTGCTTTTGCAGCAAAGGTTTTCTGACTTGTCATGGTCTTCCACACCAATTAATAGACTCAGATCTTAAATAAGTGAGTACATCTCCTCCAGAACTTCTCCCAGAAGGAGGATGCACTGCAGCAGATCAGCCTGAAGGGTTCAGTTTTTTCAGTAATTTAGGCATAACTTTTTTTTTTTCCTCCATGTATGAAATAGTAAACCTAACCAAACATCACTTCAGGTGATTTTCTCAAATTTTGCTCTTTCTCAAACAAAAATTGAATTAAAGCAGCTTGAGTAAAATGGAAGTTAAACAGCAACTGAATCAAAATCTTGTTGGAACAGTTACCTATTCGCAGGACTCCAAAGCAGTTGATTTGTATTTGGATTCAGATTTTAGTGCTGGAAATCTTTTGCAGCTTCAGCACACAATAAAGGCACCTAGGCCTTCATCTTGAGTTTCATCAAGTGAGTTTCTAGCTAACAGAATAAAAGCAGTCTATAATTAAATATTTACCTGCTGTCTTAATATTTTTTTATGTTCAAATTACTACCTGCAGTTTTGATGTTCAGTTTCTGGTGTTTTGACTAAGAAAACTATTGACTGTTGTAATGTGCTGGCAAAGGGAGAGGGGAAAAAAAAATCTTATTAACCTATAGAGATCTAGGTGGGACTGTGATATTCACATACTATGCATTTTATGCCATTATAAAATCCAGGAAGGAGAGAGAGAGAGAGAAGCGTGTGACACTGGTAATATTTTATGAGCTGCTTTGCATTCATTTTGCACTGTTTTCAATAGCTATGTGTCAAAGAGCACAAGAAATCCAGCTGAGACCCCAGAAGCACGAGGCAGGAGTGATGCTGCAGCGTGGAGTTTGGGAAGCTGATCTCTAGCAAACTGATAGTCATATGCTGTGCAAGTTTTACAGTAGCTGGAATGCAGGGTTTGATTGACACCATTTCTTCTTCACTCCTTATCATCGGAATTGCATGTAGGAACTGTTGGGTTTTGAAGCGTGTGAGGACATCTGTCATGGTAAAATCTATTTTTGAACAAAGCCTCTGTGCCAAAACTGTACAAGATTCTGTCAAAGTATACTTCTCATAAGTTATGTGGGCTCTGCCATTAATAATGACTGTTTTGATGGGTAAATGTTGCCTTCAGAACACAGACACTAAAGCCTTCATTGGGGTTTTTTTGTTGTTTGTTTTGGGTTTTTTTGTACAGCCTTCCAGGGTCGGTATGTTACAATTCCAGACAGAATGAAGAGACTTTCCTATATTGACTTACTCATGTACTGATTTTCTGCAAACACTTAAATTCTTCTGGAGTCTGGGAATTAACTCTTCCTTGGGTATTTCCTATTTTGCAGCCAGCTGATTTTTGTGAGCTGTTTGAACATCTGAAGTTAAGCTGCTGGCAGTGGTTAGTGCAGCCAGCCTTGGGCGCCTCCAGAAACCCAATTTTAGCTCTAGCATGTAGAAGTGATAAAAAGGAGGAGGTGGTGAAAAGAGAAGTTGCAGCTGGCAAGTGGAAATAGAGGTTTCTTGGATAAGTGGAAATAGAGGTTTCTTGGATGCCTTGCTCTGTCTTTGACTGAATGCACTTGTCATCCATGCAGGGTCCCAGCTACCCAGGGCACACAACAAAGCAAATGCCCTCTTGTACAAATGCCTCTAAAAGAGTGACAGAAAATGCAAAGTGGCCTCGTTGCAGGTTTTATGGCCTCATCCCAGCCTCAGGGTGCTCAGCATTCAAGAAATCTTGCTGCTGCTTTGGTGAGCAGATTGTCTTGGGCGCTAAAGCGTTTCTGAAGGGCTCGCTCTTCTCAATGAAGAAGTAACTAAAAATATTCCTTCTCCACTGATAGTCTGTAATGACAACTCAAATCATTCTATCTCAGCCCTCCCCATACATTTATTTGTCTGTGGAGGCAGTGGAACTATTGTTCTTACAAAAGCTGGATATAAAGGTGGCTCTGTTGGTGCAGATTTGAGAGGGACAGGAACTTGGCCTTTTACAGCCCATCCTGCGTGGCACAAACTCAGTGCTTGAGAGGGAGCAGTGGGGATTCTGTGGAGCTGGAGATGCCCAGGGCTGCTGCTGGCAGTGTGCAAACCTCCTCTCCTGGGGGTGCCTTCAGCCCCATGTGATGCCTTAGGTTTGAACTTTTCTCTGTTCCCAGCCCTGCAGTGCCCAGTGTAACTCTGCAGTTCCTGGAGCTCGTTCAGTGCTGTTCTCTCATGCTCACACTGACATAACAAAGCCTCTCCAGCTCGCTCTCCAAGGACACCCAGACCCTCCTGGGCCCAACAACTGCAAACCTTCATCTTGGGGAGAGAAAGGGGGGCAAGCTTGGGCAAATTCCATCCTTGCCTGGCTTCTGCTTGGGCAATTGATGCTGCTATCAAAGTGGGAAGAACTCGGGAGCTGTCATTGTCCATGTTGGGATGCACTGAGGCAGGAGCCTCTGAAGCCCAGAGTGTGACCTCTGAAGGCCTTTCCAATCAATCCCTCCTTTATTCCTTTATTCCTGTCTCGTCTCTGTTTCTAGGGAGCCATTTAAGGCATCACATGTGTCTGAATATCGTTCTCCTGCAAGCATTCCTAAACATGTTACAGATGCTGATAAGGTGATGTTTAGACATGAGAATACACTGTTTTATCTTTCTTAAAGGAAGAGAAGAATATGAAAAACTTCTCCACAGTGCAGGTGACACTGGAACAGGTTGTCCAGAGAGGCTGGGGACTGTCCCTCACTGGGGATATTCCAGAACCTTCTGGATGGAATCCTGTGCCCTGTGCCCTGAGGAAGGCTGGACCCAATGTGGTCCTGTCCAACCTGACCCACTCTGGGATTAACTTGGTAGTAAATGGAGCTCCTAAAATTATGACACTATTAAGAACAATTTAATTTTAACAGAAAATATCTACTCCAAAATTACATATGGAATCCAGTACTCCTATAAATTATTTATTTGAAGCTCTTTGCGAATTTACTTCGCAGTTATGCAATAAGATGCATTAGGATTTCAATATCCTAATAAATTTTCCACTAATGTCTTGTGAAGAATGAATGAGATTGACAAGTAATTGATGCTTCATTTTAAAATTAGAAGTTTAAAAAGCTTAATTTGAGGACAATTTCCATTTTTGCATCCAATATACCATTTTGGGAGAGATGTTTCTAGATGGAGTGTCAGCCTGACTTTGGTAATTTTTTTTGCTTTTTATAAAGAGGGTGGTTAGATTGGCTTGTGCTGTCTTGCATCAGAGTTGTTCTGCTTTAGAGGAAGTTTGATGACTGAACACACTGTGAAAACTCAGGACAAAGAGAGAGAGGAAACAGAATTGTTGCTTTTTATGGTAACTTGGTGTGCCAAGTTTAGTATTATTTTTGTGTTCTCTTTTCCAGATTGCCAATAAAAGGAAAGTTTCTTGTTCCTAAATCTCTAATTAGGGTAGATTTTACAAATTATGTTCTTTAGACAAAAGCTGAGATGACTCACATGGCCATGAGAAGAATTTTTATTGACATGAGATAATCCATACTCTACTCCTCATGAATTTCTGAGTCCCTAGTGTATCTCCTTTATAAATATTCCTTCCAGGACCTCCTCCAGTGATGTTCAGAAATCTGTAATGGTTTGAAATAGGAAAGTTAATTTACATAAATGCTATTGTTTTTTAAACTTACAACTGCATTTGTAAACAAGAACATCTAAAACTTGGGAAATTTTAATCTCTAGTTCTTGGGAAACTTCCCTGTTATCAGTGAGTCATAACACTGATAAAATACTCCAGAAGAGTGAAGAGTGGTGTTTATTTTTCTGGTCAAGTCCTGGATTTAGTTTTGTAATAGCTAAACCACTGCAATTACAAATAATAGTTGAGATGAGCAATAATAATTTTGAATATATTGAAAGCCTCAATATAGTTTATTTTCAATATACATTCCAGAGTCTTCCCAATTCCCAGGTTATCCTGCAGGAGAGCAAAAGAGAAAGCTTAGCAGAAAGAAGTTTTTGCTGTTTTCTTATTGTAAACTTCTTAATGCTTTTCTTGATATGTATGATCGATTTAAATATTTGGTTCTGGCATCTTGCTTGATGTAAGAACATCCTTTGTAATTTAACATGGTTGGGATTAGTATCTTCCACTCATCAAAGGGTAAAATCTTTTGATCTTTTGGGGTTTTTTTCTCTGAAGTGGGTAGAACAAGATTCTAATGTGAAGTATGTCATAGGTGGCATTTTGGGAGACAAAAATACTTATTTTTATTATGGCTACCTAGGTGATCTCTTTAATGATGGCTTAATTGGATTTTTCATTTTTTCTTTTTTTTTTTTTTTCCTTTTCCCTTTAAAAGGTGAGAAGTAGAAGTCTCATGGATAAATCCTTTGTGTGGTTGCATTTCTGGCTCCCTGGGATCCTTTGGAGAGCTGAGTCCTTCTGGCTCTTTCCCAGTGCCCTGACTGTGGCACCCAGCTCTTATGTGGATGGATGGCAATGGCTTGGACATTAATTGTGGTGTGACTGAATGCCATGTGACGTGATCTGTGCTGATGAGTTGTTTCTTTTCTCAATTTCTGCTTTTTTTTTGTAGATGTGTGAGCATATTCTTAGCACAAGGGATTTGTATGAAATGCAAATGTGCCAGTTGTCCTGGCACTGGCTACCTTACATAACTCCATCAAATGGCCATGATTCAAGAAAAAGCTCTGTCTGTGCAGGTGTTAAGTGCCTTTTCAGAAGCCAGAATGGGAAAGTGTTTGTTGTACTGTTGAGAAATCATTCTTTTAACTCGCAATTGAGATGAATTATAGATTTTCAAACCATGCTTGTGCTATTTATGATGCACCATCTGTATTCTTTACAGCAAGTTTGGTGTGACCCTGATAGTGGTTAACAGAGGTTAAAAGGCTCTACCTATGGTAACAGGGCTCCAAACAGGGATGATTTTTGTGTCCCTTACAAGATCTCAGGATCTTGAAGTGACAGCTTGCCTGCTCTGGCTCTGGCAGGAGTAGCCAAGCAGTTTTTCCTAAACCTGATAAACATGATGTCAGATTACAGGTGAGGGAGTGACCCCTCAGGTGAAATAATTTGGTATGGACCAGCTTTAACAAGCTGGTAATTCTGTGGAACAGGGTTTAGGGCTTGATGGGGGACAAGGTGCTGGAGAGATCCAACTGGAACTGGAACCATGCAGAGTTCATGCCCAAACCTCAGCTCTGCGACACCAGGAGAGCACATCTGTCTAAAACCTCTGCTGGAGTCCAGCAAAAGCCTGGGAACTTTTCCTGCTCCTCTGGGTGTTTGTTTTATTCCCAAAAATTCCTCAAAGTGGCTTAGCCTGGGACCTAACCTGGTGGGAGAAGTTCTCTTCACTTTGGGAGAACTTGAATGCACCAGAGAAAGGAAGAGATCTTTGTTTGGTGTACCATGGAATGTGTAGTTGTAGTTTTTGGGTTTTGTTATATATATTATTTGGAGACAACATGGAGAATTCAGGATGTCAGCTTCTCCTTCTTCTTTCTTCTCCTTCTCTTCCTTTCTTCTCTGACATGAGTTCCTGTGGTTTGTTAATTGGTAGATAGAATTTAGTGTAGAGGAGACATGTCAATGAGGTTGATATTCACTGGTTTTGGGGTCAAAGTAAGATAGGTAAAGTTTTCTAACTGGTTGATAATAGATATAAAAGCTACCTGCTTTGGGTAGCCATTGCCATTCTGCCCTCGTGTTCCTGGAGGTCACAGCACAGACTGTGCCTCCAAAACCTTGATGAGAAAAAATAAAACAAGCCTTGAAACAGCAGAAAGAAGCTTCATTTCATCTTTGGGACATGGGACATTGAAATAAGGAGCACAGCCTGGCCAGGAGCCAGTGGGGTCCAAAGCACCCTGACAGCCTCAATCAGAAAGCAGAGTGGGGCATGCCAGGATCCTTTCCTTTGCTCCCACAGCTAAGAAATAACAGAGACCCTCTGGGCTTCAAGGGGTGAGGAACCCAACACTGATGTGATGTTGCAGATTCCCATCCTTACGAAGGAGATGACACTCAAGTGCTGGCCAAAGATCCCAGACTTTCCCTGTGTCATTTTCAGTGATCAAACAGCTTTCTAAGCCACCTCTAACCATAAATGTGATTATAACCACTGCAGCATGCCCATATGCTCGCCTGAAGGCAAAGAGGCTTACAGAAGGAGTATTTCAGCAGCAAACTATGGGACATTATTTCAGACTTTTGACACTGGAGCTTTGTTCCAGTCTTTGCCACTGCAACTGTACCAAGTGCAAGGTTTTGTTTGTGTCCCAGTTCCTTGCAGAATAAATGTTGCTGGTGCAAGCATTCAGGAATATAATTGCGAAAAAATGGTGCTCATCATACAGAGATCGCTGTGTTTGCCTGCCCTGTACATTAAATTTCATTTTCTCCACAGCTTTTTCAGGTTTTTTTTAAGGTGGCCCATGGAAAGGGCTGTAAATGCCAGCAGGGCGCAGCACCACAGTGCTTCATTTCTGTCACAGAAGGCATTTTATCAGTTAAAC
This sequence comes from Vireo altiloquus, assembly GCA_013396875.1. Lineage (NCBI taxonomy): Eukaryota > Metazoa > Chordata > Aves > Passeriformes > Vireonidae > Vireo > Vireo altiloquus. The sequence goes on along the minus strand of VZRF01005604.1, from coordinate 92,459 downwards.
ACTGAGTGTACCCAGAATTGTGTTTGGCATCCACTGAGGCAGATGTTTAGAATGAAAAGCGTGTTGGAAATGAGATGCCTCTCACTCCATGACCGGCTATGAAAAATGTGTTAGTCATTAAAGCAGGAAAAAAAGCTATTTTTTTAATGAATCTGACAAAGTCAGGATGATGTTTTGGTATTAGGGTGTGTACATGTCAGTGTGTGTGCATGGTGTAGTTTAAGACCTGTGGCAGTGCAGTGGCTATAGAGACCTGAGGGGGAAAAAAGAAAAAAAAATCAAACTTTTTGGACATTCTTTTTTTTTTTCTTTAATATATATGTTTTGTCATTCCTTTCAGCATTAAAGCCTTTTCGTTTTCCCTCAGTGTCAGAGGCTGACACCTCACTATACTGTTTGGTGTACTGCTCACTGGACTACATCAATACAGAATGGATGTCTCTTAGTGTGATTCCCTCAGAGTGGCCTAACTGGGTGAAAACTCTCTTTTAATAGCTGAGAATTACTTGGAACATTCATGTATTTTCCGTGAGGTTGCCACCAGGTACCTTTTCCCAGGAAGATGGTTTTTATGAAGAAAATTAATTTCCAAAAAGCAGCATGCCATGCAAAAGGCGATTTTTTAAAGCAATTTTTCGGCAACCTCCTTTGGGGGGAGAGAGCTGTTGGTTTGGTCTCTCTGTGGACACTCAGAACACCTCACAACCACACTCAGGAGTGGTATCACACCCCAAGACAAAACTGTGAATATTTCTTCACTCAGAAATGAAACTGTGATGTTCCAGAAGCCTTTGAATGTGTGTTTTACGTGGCCTTGCTCCAGCTGACCCTCCAGAGAGCCACAGGGTCTTTCTGGTGTAAATACTGGGTGGAAAATTAAGACCTCAGCTTAAACATCAGAAAACTTGTCATTATGTCAGATGTAAAATATGTGGTGTCAAGAGGTCTGCAGGAGTTCCTACCACTGTCTATGAACTGGGGAAAAGCTTTTAACCTCTTTTATTTTAAAGCATTTACAGAAATATGGTGACAGTTCACAGCAGTCATCTCAGGAAGGTGATCCTTAGAAAGATTTTTAAGGATTTTGATCAGTTCTTTTTATGAAGACATAAAGAAATAAAAAGTTGGACCTGTGCTGAACTGTGAGTCTTGTTGAGTTTGCTGGTAAAGATTTATATTTTAACACAGAAGAGCTCTGTCTTATCCCCAGGCAAAGCTGAATTCTGGAGTTGAATGAACTGGTCCTGTCATTTTTGAAGTTGTTTCTTGGGGGAATGGGTGGCAGGTTTTTTTTTGTACTTGAGTATAATTTACAACAATTTATCTGTAAATTTTTTAATATACATTTCAGCATATTTTTGGAATATGTGTATGACTGAGTGAGTTTCAATAGAATTATTTTTATAAAAGGATAAATGTCTTCTCTCAAAGTTCAGCTTCTGGCCACATGAAGTTTATAAGGCTTTTGCTTTTAAGAGAATATAATGTGAGATAGGATGTAGCCTACCAGCCCAAGTTTTTGCTTTGGAAGCTAAATCTTTGGAATCTTGGCTGATTTTCTGGATTGCTGCACATTTTGGTAACTTTTCAATGGGATGAAAAGCAAAAGGAACAGATCCTTTTTACGTTATCCACGAGAATATCCAATTTGTGGCATTTGACCATGTAAGAGAGTGTAATTCAGTGTATGAAGGCTTAGTAGAGTTAAAATAAATCAAACTACTTCTTGTAGATGTTAATAGCTTTACAAGCACCTTAGGCACAAGAAGGATTTTTCACAGATAAACCCTTCCAGTATTAGGAGATCCTAAAGCTTTCTGCTAACCAGACAGGACATCTCAGAGGCATCTGAAGGCATCTTTTCAAAGCTGGGAAAATGAATGAAATTTAGTGGCATGCTCAGAGGGTCAGACTAAAGTCAATGGCCACAGTGGACTTGTTTTTGTTGCTTTGGGTTTGTAGTTCTTTGTTTGGGAGGCAAAATGCTTGGTGCAGTGAGCAAACCGAGCCCCCAGGTCCTGCGTGGTGAGGAGACACCTTTAGAGGTTTCCCTCCAATGTTCCATTATTGGCACTTGTCACTTCTGAAAGCTCCAATCCTCGCCTTTCCCCAAGGGCAGAGCATTCACAGACATCCCAGTTCCACAACAAACTGCTCCCTTGGGCATTCCTGAGGCACTCGAGGGACTCCTGGCTGGGAGAAGAATCATGATTCTCTAAACCCACAGAACTAATTATGCAGAACAGTTCGGTGCACGCTCAGAGATGTTAATAAAGGCACTTTTAGTCCCGAACAAAAGCCCAAGCCTGGAGGAAACAATAGAATTTTTCTGAGAATATTTGAATAATGAGATCAGTAGGAGACTGCAACGCTCAAGACACCTTTTAGGCAGACACCTTTTAGGCAATCCAGGTACTTAGGCTGAAGAGCTGTTATTAAACCACTTGAGGACCCAGAAGTGTGACGTGGCGTGAGATGATGTGCAAGGATCATTTCCATAACTCTGTCGCTTTACTGGCAGCAAAGAGAAAGAAACTTTGTTGTGTGTGGCCAAAAGTTGGGGCTGATTTATGTGACAAGGGTGCCCAGCTGGCATGATGCATGGAAACACCTCTTCTCCTGATGAACTTCTGCTTCTTTTCGCAAGGGGTTTGATGTTTCCTGAGCAGGTTTGCAAATCTGCCCCGTGACAGTTCCAGTGCCCAGTCAGGGGAGATAAATTGGAGATGGCTGGCAGTGAAATCTTAAAAAGTGTGCTGACATCCCAGCTGAGCCACACACATATGATTTTATTGATTTTTTTTTTTGTGGGGGGGCGTTGTGCCAGTTTTTTGGGTTTTTTGGGGGGTTTTTTTTGGGTTTTTTGTTTTTTTTTTTTTTTTTTTTTTTTTTTCTGGGGGGTTTGGGGTGTTTTTTTTTTTTTTTTGTTCCTGGGTGGATGTAGAGAATTGCTGTCACTTGCTGTCCCTCTGCTTTGTAAGAGCCTCAGGAGATGAGGGTTTTTAATTGATGTATGCAGAAATAAATCAGAGTCCTCCTTTCACTCAGCACTAATGCTTCTGTTACAAAGTTTGCTGGTTTTTGTCTCGCTGGGCAGCTCTTTTGGTGTGGTGTGATCTCAGATGCTGTAATATGCAGTCAGCACTTTCTCATCTGTCTCTCTCTGGTGTTAATTACAAAGCCTTTGCAGCCTGCACCATTGCTTCTTTTCAACTGTGTTTAGTCAGGCTTATTTCTGAAACTAAATAAAGGAGAAGGAACTGAAGAATTAATACTGGCACCTGCCAGTGCTTGAGTTAATGAGCTATATGAAGGAAGGCCTTGTGAAATTTCCCTTTTTTTTTCCTTTTTTTTTTCTGTTTTAATTACTCTGGTTGTCCTATAGCACCAGTCAGCACTCCAAGTAGTGTTAATTTCTTTGCCACAAGAAATCCCATAAAAAGAGCCACTTCCCTGTGTAGTTTTAACCCTTATATTTATCCTAACCTCAGATAGAAAGAAGGAGAAAGCCTAAGCATTTCTGCCTCTTAAAAATGCAAGGTTTCACCATGAGATGTTCCTCCACTGTGGGCTGATCTGGAATCTGTGAAGTCACGAACTTACCCTTTCACTTTTTTAACTGAATTTTGCAGGGTTTTTCTTTGGTTTTGGTTTTATTTAATTTAATTTTATTTTTTTTAATATGACTTCTATTTGAAATCTATTAATGGTTAAATGACACACAGCGAGCTGAGCTGCATTCCTGTCTTGCTGATCACTCACACCGAGTTTTTGTGCAGGCTGAGCAACTCATTTTTCAATGGGCAGCAACTCATTACTGCTTCATGCAAGTGTCTCCCTTAAAAATATCTCTTGCAAGCAGCTTTTTGAAAGCCACAGACCAGCACTGTGTGTGTGTGAAGCCTTTGATCTTAGATTAAAATAATGCTCAGCGTGGGAGGGTGAAACTCGGAATGGTGGCTGGAGTTTGGGAAAGGTGACACAGGAAACAAGGAATATCAAAAGAGTATTTTGGGCCAGATATTCATCAGATAGTGGCTTCATCAACCCAAAGGCCATAAAGATAGAGAAGTATTCTCGAGAGGATGCTGCTTAGGAGAAAAACACCTAATGAATGGAAGATATCAATATATTAGAGTGCCAAAATGGCTGTTTATCTGAATTGCCAGCAGGTCCCTGCTAACTCTCCTCATAGATGTAAAAAAACAACTTCCCATTGTAGAATATTTGCCCAGGATTCCCTTTAGAGAGGCAGAAAGTACAACTTCCAGACTCCCTGTTTCTCAAGGTTTAGTGTAACTATGGTGTGAGTACCATAAGATGTTCTTTCTGCCTAAAAAGTCAAATGCCTCCAGTTTTGGGAACATTTGTTCATTTTTTAGTGCCACAAAGGAAAAACTGCATAATTTCATAGGAGGCAAGCTGTACCCTTGTCATGAGGCAGAATATAATGGCTTTAACACTTTATTTTTAAAATGGGAATTACATCTTCAGCTTTCTACTTTTTTTTTTTTTTTTAATTGCTGAAGATTGCCCTTCTCTCCTTTGGGAATAGTTGAGTTTTTGTCTTAATTTTTTGCTTTGACACTTTCTTCTCCTATTTATGAGAACTAGACACAACCTTTTTATACATTAATGGTTCAAAAGTAAACCTAATTTAGTAGTGTCATCATGGCAGCCTCTTTCTAAAGTACAGTGGAAGTGTAATAAGGAATTACTGCATCAAAAGGGATATTAATTTTCTCTGTCTTTTTTGAGAGTGGTTAATTAAAAGGAAGGAATTTAATTGGTAAAGACTGGATTGTTTGTGATGGAGCTCTAAACATAGGTCTTGGGTTTGTCATTGCTGCTACCTTGACATCTTTTTTAGGATTAACAAAGACATACAAAATAAATAACCAGAGAAAGGGAGAGAATATCTACTAACTGCCCACAGCCAGATAAAATGTTTCTGCTATAATTCACCTGACTCTCAAAGCATTTATTTGTTTTGTTCTTGTTACTTTTATTTTTTTCCTCCTGTTTTTATCTATTTTACTATTGGTAGTTAAAACTGAAGCATCTCACTGTCCTCTCTGAAAATAGGAATAACAGTAGATTGTAGATAAAGCATCGGTCAATCTGAAATCTGCCTTTAAAATATTTCTCTTTTTTCTACTTCTTTTTTTTTTTTTTTTTTTAACAGAAATTGAAAGGATCTTATTTCTGATAATATTAGGATTAAAGGATGTAATTGAAGGATTTTAACTTTCAGTGGAGTTGCATCACTTGGGCAAAAGGAGGGCCCCTTATCTCTGTGTGGATGCATGAATAGCACCAGTTCAGCATCTGCCACGTCTATTTAAAATAATAATGAATTTAGTCCTTAGGAAAGCAAAAGATTAACAACAACAGCAGCTCTTGCCAGGATTAGAGCAGGGAAGTGCTGCAGCAGCGTTTCTCAGCCACTCTGCCAAGACCCTTGAGTTTTAGCTGGTAAGAACAAAGCAGTTGGAGGCATTTAAATCCCACTTTTCCAGAGGAGCCTCCCAGGTCCCAGGACACGTGTTCTCAAGATGTGGGTCCTAACCAGGGCTCCGTGCTCGGTGCTCACACTGATGGCTGACACGGAGCAGAGTCCTTATGCTTCTTTGTTTGTAATAAATTCATGTCGTGGCAAGGGTTGAAAGTAAGATTCAGAGATGTTAAAGGCTTAAAAAGAGCTTCTGGAGTAATTTTGCACTTAGGTTTGTGTTATTGCATGACAGTACTGCTGGTTTGCCACAGTGGTTCTTTGTCACATCCCTCTGCTTGAAATGATCTCAGAACCTCCTTTGCCAAATCATTACACTATTTGTTTTTAGTAGTTTCCTTTTCATCTTTTAAGATGTTAGTTTCTTGACTACAGGCGTTTTTCTCTTGCACTTGCCTCACTTTTTTATGAACATTTTTTTAGGCTCTTACGAATAACGTTAAATTTCAGCAGTGTTATTCCTCTGGGTATAACCTCTCTTTGAAACCACTTTTAAAAACTGAGACTTTCTACACAGATACAGCATTTGTTTAGTGGCATTTTCTGGGGGCTGCTCTGGACAGAGTTGGTGTCATTTTTGATATAAACACTGTACACACACACACTTCACCACCAGGTGCTGGGTAGGTGGACCAAATTCTCCCACTGGATGAAAGATTGGACACATCTGACAACAATAGTCCTCAGCTCAAAACAGGAATGTCACCACCTTCTCCCAAAGACAGTGCTGGTTTTTAAAGTTTGGAAAGGAATAGAAGATGTTCTGGTTGTAGCTTCACTATTTGTTTCATGAAGCAACTTTATTTTATCATAACTGATCATCTTTCTCTCTCTTGTTCCTTGTTCTCTCTCTTTTTTAATTTTTTTTTTTTGTTTTATCCTCTCATCCATTATAAATCCCAAAGTTCACCAGCAAATAAACCAGAGAATGGTGTTACTGTCTTTCTTCCATGCTGTGTCTTAATATTGGAGGCAGAAAATTAGTGGGAAGGGTAATGAAGGGATTTCATTGCTTCTTTAGCTTAATTAAACAGCAGATAACTACAGGAGATCAACAGACTAATGCTGAAAAAGATTATGTTAACTTTCTCATAGTTAATCTTTGGGATTATAAAACAGTAAATAATGGAGTATGTGCATTTGGTTTTCTCCCCAATAAATTCCCACACATAATGGTAGTGCATTAATTTATTGATTTTTATATATTTCGCCATATATATATGATTAATAAGTCTTTAGGAAGTCACAGGAAGTTGTTCTGGTGATATAATTGCACAGATAAAGAGAAAAGAGGAGCATAATGAGAACCAAATGGGATTTTTTGGTGTGGTTTATTCTGCACTCTGAGGTGCCCAGCTAGGAGAGACCAAATGTGGGAAAGCTGTCACAGGAGAAGAGCACTCAGTGCTCAGCTAAGAAAGCAAAATGAAAAAGTGGAGAAGTCCTGGAACTCTTGTGGAAAGACAGTGAGAATGGAAAAATACAACAAGATGGGACTCAACAGCGCTGCCCTAAAATCTGGAAACTAAATAATCAAGTCTACTTCTGTAGAATTTGTACAGGTTTGGCCTCTTTCCTTTTTGTGTTGGGATTTCTCCACAGAAATGTTAGAAATGCCAGAATCGGTCATTTTGCAATACATGTTTCAGCAGAGATTTTTATCTGTGTTTATCAGGAAATCCTGTTGGCCCCATGTCAGTTTTTCTCTTAGCTATGCTGCTGTCCCTGTTAGTGAGAACAGCTTTATCAGATCATTGCAAACACATATGGAGACATCATTCTGATTTAAGAAACTCTTGCTTGGATTTAGTGCTTATATTCTTGTTTAGCACATCAGCAAGCTGTCTAGCTTCAGATGAGGTTGTTGTTTGATATTGATTTATTCAAGTTACTGCTACTCTTGTATAGATCCTGGCTTAATTTCAGGCTAATTTGGTTTTAACTGGAATTGATGAAGCAGCTATTTAATATAAGATGATGGAAATGAGTGCTGAGCTAAAGATCTGCAAACCTCCAAATAAAACCTCCAAAAAGAAACACAGAAAAAAAGCTCAAAAAGCCTCTTATGGTGTGTGCATTAGAAATAATTTTTTCAGCTGCTGCGAAGAGGGGGTGATTTTATCTTATTGCCAACTATAAAAATACAAAGTGCCAGATTAAAGTGTGAAGGTATAGCTAAGAAAAATATCAACACACAGAGATTTTTCTGCTGAAAGATAAAACTAGAGCTTCTCCAGTTATTTTGGTGTAATTCTGTGAAATGTAGGGACCACCACAGATTGGGGGGGGGGTCCTACCAGCATGGATGGGGACAAGTCCTGTGTTCTCTTTCTGACAGTGAACAATCCTGGGTGCTTGTTTCTGGTGTACTTTTCTATTTGTGAATATTTAATAATTCAAAAGTATATTTTATGAGTTTTTATTTCCCCCACTACTTCTCTTTGCCTCTGAACTTAGTCACTGCTTCAGTAGCTGAAGATCTCTTGGGCTCAGAGTTGAACCTTTTTTTTTTCCATATGTAGGCAACAAAAAATGGCCTGTACAGCAACTTTTTAATAACTTTTTCCATTATTCTGTATACTCATTTTACCAGTCTCAAATATATAATTAGAGAGATAAAGTCTACAGATACAGCCAAGCCCTTACTAATCTCTTTTCACTACTCAAAATTCCTGCAGTCGAAAGCAGGCTACGTAGAAGCAAATGCATTTCCAATTTATTTTAATGGGAATTCAGGATTTTCAGATCGTGGCTTGATTAAAACTGCTCCTGATACCAATTTGTTGTAAATTATTCTCATTTTGCATAACCCCCAAACATATTAATTTGCTACTTAAAACTGCTGTTGCCTGCTGCTAACAATGAGATAACCAGGCTGGCACTCCAAGTTTTTCCCCACTGAACTTGGCAGGGTTTAAGTGGCCTTTTTCTGCCTTACCTCTGGGAGCTCATCCCCAAAGAGCCAGTGTTAAGTTTAGCAAAAAATAAAAGACTGAATAATCACATGGATTCTGAACTGCTCATCCAGGCCAGCTCTGCTCTTGCTAAAGTTGGAACTGTTTCAGGAGCACTTATGAAACTGAGTTATTTTAGCAATCTAGAGTTCATGGAATATTTGGCTGTGAAAATAACACAGTAATTTTTTCCTATCTATTAGGAGGGATATTACTTAGATATTGCACACAGCTTCTGCTTTTTACTTGGACTGTGGTATCTTGGTGCAAATGAATGCTGAGGAAGGAGGCTTATTTGAAAATAATAGAGATTTGATGGATAAAATGTTAATTAAAAAAATTTTAGACTCTCCTCCTATTGTTGTTTCATGATTATTTTATTTATGTCCTTAAATGTTTCCTTCCCTCAGTTGATGGTCCTGTAGAAAATTCAACTTAGTATTTGTTTAGAGGCCTTATTTTGAAATTGTTTTGGTCATACAAAGTTTTCCTGGAGCAGAAATTACCTAATCAAAGGTGGCCCTTTCAAGGGCCACAAGTTTTTTCTTTAGACCTTTTTTCTGTGAAAGTTCTCTGTAAGAAAACCTGAAGAAGTCAAAAGAGTAGAAAAAAACCAGAGAGGCAACTCCCTTGTATCCTTTCCCACATGTTTCAGTGGCAAGGGGAAAATGGGTTGGGTTTATTTGGTGATTGCTGCCATTACAGCTTCCTTAAAATGGTTGTTTATTAGCTATGCACAAGGAATCCACCATGGATAAGCATTTCTACATTCTGAGAGGTTTGTTTTGTTTTTTTTTCCTTCCTTCGCTACTTTGGAAATTTTGTGATGCAGGTGCAGAGGTTTGGGGTTGTGTTGCCTTAACCTTGTGAGGTGATCCCATGGTAAACCAGGAGTTTTAGAAGAAATAAGGGGTTTTTTTTAATGGAAAGAAGGTTTGTTGGTAATTTTTTTTTAATAGAACACTGTCCTTTATTACTAGATGATCCCTAACTCCTATTCTGAATTCGTTGCACCGTAGATGTAAAAGATGCAGAAATGATGTAATGAGAATGAGGTAAAGATACCCACATCTTACTGACAACTTTGGAGAGTGCATGGAACAGGGGACAGCAGGAGATTTTCAGTATTAAATGCCAGTCTAGGATTTTATGATGTGATATAAAAATCTGATCATTTCAAGAGTGTTGAAAGAAATGCTGACAGCAGTTTCAGTTCTTTAAGAAGTCATGTCTCTAAAACCAACTTTCTTTTCAGAGCTGCCAGTACTGCAGATATACAAAGACTAACAGGTACAAACCATCCTACAAGTCTGGAATTTCTTCCCCTGGCTGCTAAGGAGCTTAATGTGAAATCTGAATTTTAGGTAATTATTTTGCCCCTTGCAGATTCAGAGAGGGAGAATTGCAGGGTGCCCAGGAAGTGCTCTACATGTCCTTCTGTACCTCTGGGAATTACTCTTCCTTTATGTCCAAAATCATCCACTGAGTTTAGAATTTACTTCTGAACTTTTAGGAGTGGACACCTGTTAAATTGGGTGCTAGTCTCAGGCTGAATTGATCACAGTAGTATCACTTTCTGAATAACTTCTGAGGGAGTTACCATTGCCACAGATGAATCAAAGCACAAGGAAGGTGCCACCAAGCAGGCAGGGCAGTCATATTTCCCACTTGCAGGGTAACAGGGAGGATTAATCTGATTCAAGCCAAATTTACAAGCATTGCCTCACTCTTTTCTAAACTGGGGCTGCTGGCAGCTGTTAAATCAGTTGTAAGCATTACAGCTCTTAAGTTACATTATTCATCAAGAATAACAAGCCTTGCCTCTTTCAGATGCTTGCTGCACACACAATTTAACCCAGTCGTCACTGCAGCCAAGAGAAGAGGTGGGAAAAGAGCAAAGCAATTTTTAAGAGTGGATCCTAGTGCAGAAGGAAAGGTTTCCTTGTTAGGGAACAGTCAGAAAGTGCAAATATAAGGGTCCCAGTTCACAGCTGGACCTGAACACAGCAGCTCAGGATTCCTGTCCCACATGGCACAGAGCAGCAGAGAAAATCATTTTGGTGCTGGAGGAAGCTCCCTATCCTCACCCTTGCCCTGTCACTGCTGGCCCTGCCTTCCCCACACAGGGATATTTAGTATTTATCCCACCAGTGCTGAAGGCAGCCCGGGGGGGGTTCACTGCACAGATAATTCATAAGGAGGGACCATGATAAAACCAAGGGCAGCGTTTTTAATGCCTTGGCAGCAGGCGGGGATGGGAGTGCTCCATCAGCTGCTGTGGCGTGGTGCTGGGTTTGTCACTGGGAGAAGCTGTCACAGCCCCACTGCACCATGCCAGGGCAGCAGACCACAGCACTGGTGACGTTCATGCTGNTTTAGTATTTATCCCACCAGTGCTGAAGGCAGCCCAGGGTGGGTTCACTGCACAGATAATTCATAAGGAGGGACCACGATAAAACTAAGGGCAGCGTTTTTAATGCCATTTTTTAATGCCTTGGCAGCAGGTGGGGATGGGAGTGCTCCAGCAGACCCCAGAACTGGTGATGTTCATGCTAGTGAGAGATCATTTCAGATTAGCTGGGCCATAACAGGGTGTTTTGCTGATGCATTTTGACAGCACCTTCAAAATACAGTTGTACTTGCCTATCATAATCACTTGTTGTGTATTTCTAATCTGACACACAGGACAGGCAGCAGGGGAAGGAGGAAAAAAATATAAAAGCTTTAGTGACTTACATGGACATTATTACTATTACACTTCAACTGGATTCCACTGTCTGAAGCTCAGGGCCTTATATAGAAGAAAAACTGTACGTGGGATGCTCACAGCTGACACACAGCCTTGTTCTGTGGGTTTGGTGGGGAAATGAGGGCTCATGATCTGCTGAACCATGGCTTTGCAGAAAGACACAGTTTAAGGAACCTCTTCTCACAGTCCAGGCTTGTCCCAAGCTGAATCCTTGTCCACCTGGGTACAGGTTTCATCCCAGCACAGGGCTGGGAGCTCCAGCTGTGGCTGGAAAGCTTAAATGGGATCTCAGCAATCTGCGAAGCTTTAGATCAGCTGTAGAGTTTGATCTGTCAGCCCTGGGCTCCCAGAAATGCACATGGTTAGTTGTGAATGTGAGATGTGTAACTACTTAGTCAAGGACAAACCTATTCTCCTCTCTGGATTGGCTTTTAAAATGTATTTAGTGAAAAAAAAAATCTCAATGTTGTGTGTGCTGGAAATCAGTTGTCCCAGTCGAAGTTATATCGATAAGCAGAAAATTATTTCTGTTTTAACTTCAGTTTTCAAGAACAGACTTTCTTGACTCGATTTCTTGAAATCATTTGGGTTATGTGCTATTTGGCTGTGAGTTTAGTGTGTACAGCATCCTTTCTTCTGGATTTTTTTCTTGTTCTTGAGACTTAGCCTGTAAAGAAGAAAGCCTTTTTCATTGCCTTGAAATGTGGTCAGGAAGAGTAAAACAAATCTCTTAGAAACAGGTCTGTGATCAGAGTTTTGCCAAGCAAAGTAACCAGGTGGAATTTGACTTCCCCATTTCCAGGATAAAGTACAAAAATTGTTTCAGCTCAGCTGCAGAGTGCATGGTTCAAACCTCTTAGAAAACTCCAAAGAATTCTAGTGAGAGTATTTGGGAATATTCCTAGTGGGGAAAGAACCCCCACCCTATTCTGCATCAGTTGGTCCTGACAGATACAGAATATCAAATCTCATGGTGAGTTCCCTAAATGATTCCATCTTTTGAGAGTTTAGGATGTTCTTTCAGCCTCCTTGGTTTCTGCTTTTGAATGTTAAAACAAGAAGTGGGGAAAAAAAATGTTGTAGTTAAATCCACGGTGTTTGCAATATTTATTGTTCCTTCATTCAGAAAATGGCATGGTGTCTATATAGTAAAAGCTTTTGTGTGAAACAATGCAGAGTCATGAAAGGCATTGCAATGCTGATTTTTGATTTTTTTCCCCATAAAGTCCAGTGGAATTGCAAGCTGTTAATTGAACACGTGGCCTTTGATATCAGCACAAATGTTATTTTTTAGAGAAAGCACGGAGCATAATAATGCAAACTTAGTTTCCTGTCCCTTCTGATGAATTTTCTGCCTTGAGAAGTGAATGCTGTTAGAGAATGTTGAGCTCCTGTTTCTGTTACTGGTTGTAAGGAAGGATTTCATTCTGTAGCAAATACCCTGTAAAATGCAATACATCAGACTCTTTGTTTTCCAAACAGCTGAGGTTCTGCCCCCCTTGGATTCACACAGGTAGCAAGTGTGCTGCTAAAAATGCTGAACTGTTTTTTTTAAATTTACATTTAATTGGGTTTTTGTTCAGCGGATAATTGCTTACCCTGCAAAGCCAGACATTTTTAATATACACATAGAAAATGCATGTTAAATAATTAAGAATTTTCTTTTTAAATGGAAAAATACCAAGGAAGAAGAGGCAAAAGCTAAAGCAAACAATGTAGGAATGCACTTGAGTGTTCAGATAGTTTTGCAAAAGCCTTTCTGTGAGAAGATTGTCAGCTCACAGATGTCCCCAGAGGCTGTGACTGTTTAATTTTCAGGCTTTCTGCTGGAAGGATGAAAATACAGTCAGTGAAAAAGGACGTGAAGACAAGAGGTTGTTCTGACAATGATGAAGCTGTAATGTTTTGGGTCTTGTGTTTAAAGCTTTCCTGTAGCAGTCACTGAAACCTCTCTGCACATGACAGTATCTGTTTATATGCTTAATGGCTTTACATAAAATCCACCTCTTTTGCCACTGCCAGGCCTGTTTCCATCTTTGTTCTTATGGAAACCTCCAACAAATTTAGCAATTCTGACAGCATGGAGACATTTGAAGTGTGCATCTTCCAGTATACCTGGAATATGTCTGTTTGTATGGTCTGGACACACTTTATGCTGTGAATCATATGACAAGAGGGGGAGAAATGGGATTTTGCTTTAAAAGTGTGGCTAAAATACTTAGATGCAGCCATTAAGTGGCATTAACAGCATCACTAGCAAAGCAGTGGCTGTTTCCTGTACAATGCTACAAATTACAGCCATTTTTTTGATACACTAAATTATATCCCAGACTTAATGACAGTGGCTTAAACCTTAGGGATTTTTTCCTAGAGGTTTAAATGCCTGCCACTGCAGCATCATTTCTCTTCTTAAGAGCTTCCCTTTCCCAGCACCAGCTCTCAGTGAATTCAAGAAGTGATATGTCAGTGGTTGGCAGTGAAAGTAGCACTGAATGAGGCACAGGCACACAATTTTAGCTTCAGTTTTAGCTTTTTGGGTCCTGTTCATATCAGTGCTTAAAAATGTGAACTTTGGGTTTGGTTGGTGGTTTTTTTGTTGGGGTTTTATTTTTGGTTGGATGGGTGGGTTTTGGAAGGGAGGGGATGGTAAAGTATCTCCAGTGTTTGCTCCTTAAGCTTTATGTGCCTCTGGCCATGTCTTGCCTCCAGTGATTGAATCCAAAAATAGGTTAAAATTGGAGAAAAGAACTAACTCTGAGGATGAGAAAGTGAGAGTTTGTGAAAAATGAATACATAGATATTCTAGTCGCTGGCCATTAACTGGGCCTTTTTATTTTTATTTTATCAGCATATGGTGTATTTAGTGTGATAAAATTGTCATGTTTAAGCCCAGCTGACAACTAAGCCACTCACTCCTTCTCCCATGGTGGGATGTGGGAGGGAATCCAAGGAGCAAAGTGAGAAAACTTGTGAGTTGAAGACAGGTTAACAGGGAAAACAAAAGCTACACACAAGGAAAACAAAACAAGGAGTTGATTCCTCACTCCCTGTCATCAGGCAGGTGTTCAGCCATCCCCAGGAAAGGTGGGGTGGAATACTCCTTTGGCCAAACTGTGTCCCCTCCCAAACCCTTCTGCACCCCCAGCCCACTCACTGGTGGGGTGAGAGGCAGAAAAGATCCTGGAGACTTTTTAAGTGCTGCTCAGCAGTAAAAAAAATAAAACCTTGGCTGAATTATCAGCGCTGTTTTCAGCACAAATCAAAAAAACACAGCCCCATAGCAGCTACTATGAAGAAAATTAATCCCACCCCAGCCAAAAGCAGCATAAAAATAGGCTGTCTTTTTAATGTCAGTGGGCTGCTTGTGACAGGTACCAAATTAACAGCCAAGAAACCAAAGTCCTCTCCTTTTACCAAAAAAATAGGTTCAGCAAGGGCGTGAGGAGCACAAGCTTCCCCCACACTGCTGGAGCAATGTGCCTCAACCCTGGCCTGAGAGCACATCTCTGAGGGAAAAGGCGTTTGTTGAATTTCTTTTCCAATTAATTTGACAGCTCTGCCGAGACTCCTAACGAAAGTACTAATTCATGCAGATTGCAGTAGTGGACCTGTGTCATGGGGGAGCTGGGCTGAGCTCCCTGAAACATCCCACGAGCCACCAAGGCAGCATTTTGATTAGGAGGTGACACTGGATTTGGAGCCAATTCTGCATTAATTTTCTCACAGGGACAGCAACAGACTCCTGTATGTGCTAGCAGAGGTGGAAAGTTGCAAAAGGACATTCAGCCTCAGTAAATGCATCTTCGTCTCCCTTCCACCCCTGAGACAAAATTTATACCTTTTATGTGTCTCAATTAACTGTTTTGACTTGGGATTGACACACTGGGGGAGATTTTCCATGGATTGCTCAAAATAAAAAAAACAAAACAAAAAGGCCTGAATGTGTTGAGAGCAAGATATAAAATGTAGTCCAATATATAAATCAGTTGTTTTCATCAGACACGTTATGGCGAGAATAAGAGCATTTTCCACTGGATAAATGACAGTTTAGAAACAGAGTTGGGTATGATCAAAGGATCAGAAGGCATTCCTGTAAAAGCTGATTGAAAAGTTTGTGCTTGTTCATCACAGAGAAGATGAGTTCATGATAGATCTTTGTAAGATGAGGAAGGGCTTAGAGAGGGCACATCAGGAGCAGCTGGTCTTCCTGTCTTGTAATAAAAACCAAGGGTTCATTGATTTGGCTAAAAAGCTAACAAATTTGAAGGTAAATTGAAGGAAAGATGAATTTTTTCCACTTCATATCAACTACCTATAAAAATAGGCTGTCTCAGAGAGAGCAGGATTCAGGAGACATTCATTAAGGCCAGTAATTTGCAAAAAAAAACCCAAATATTGGATAGTCTACACAAAGGACAGTGCAATGAAGGTTAACGTGATTATGTTTCTTAAAAGAATAAATTAAGAGATAAATCTGAAAAATTTAAAAAAAAAATTTTTTTTTTTTTTTAATCCAAAAACTTTCCAAAAAAATTTTTTTCCATGTTTTTATTTTTGAAATAACATCTGGGTTGTAGGTGTGAGGGTGAAATAGTGAGGGATGGCAAACAGTGATTCCCTCTTGGCCTTCCTCTTGCACTTTCATGTGGAGTTACCATTAGGTTTGAGATGGGTTCTAGGTAAATGCCAGAACTGAGTGTCATCTGCACGGAAATTAATTTCTTCTTTATTTATGGTACCTTTCCTGTTCTGGAAAGGTACCAGGAAATTTTCTGGCCCACTTGGGGCATAGGGAAATTACATGAACATCCCCAAGCTAGGAAAGTGGAGTTTTTTACTCATTTTTTACTCATTTTTTACTCATTCATTTACCACAAGAATTATCAGGCACTGTCTTGATTTTTCCACTGGGCTAGAGAGGAAAAACCTTATGATGAGCTGTGGGACAGAGGCTGCCAGGTCTGTGTGCTTTACTCCGGAGGGGCATTGGTTGTTCTTGTTTGGATTATTTTTAGAGGTCTGACATAAAGGGGGAGAGGTTGAGCAAAGACTAAACCTGAGCATTGCCACAGTTACACCTTCGTGGCACTCTTGGCCTGAATTAATTTTTATTTAAAATTGTTTGAAGCTATCACAATCCCATGTCTAGTTTGCCTTTGAGGAGTTCATAGTGTAAGTTCAGCTCAGGGAAAAAGCATTTCTTTGCCTTTTATCCTTGCCAGCAGATCATTTGAAATTCTGTATGTGTGTATTTGTACAACCTTTTCTTTTTTCTATTCAGGTTGGTTCTGGTGGGTTTTTCTCTGGTATTTCTTTTATTTATATTTTAAATTACAGTGCCTCTTGAATTAGCAAGTTATTTTTCATCTCTCTGCAGATTAAATCAAAGGTTTTTTAAAGGTTTTTTAAAAGAACAAAATATGAAATTGCTTTGTTTGAAAATATATCTTAATATATCTCAGAGTGTCCAAGTTTTGAGTGAAGAAAACCTCTTGTTTAGGGAAAGTGAAAGGTAGTGCTTATAAACATGGGATTATTAAATTCCTGATGTAAATACTTGTTGAAGTAAGATTTCTTTCCCCCAAAAACTGACTGCAGAGAAGCCTCCATGCCTCACCCATTTTGAAACCAGGTGCCCACAAGCGAGAACCTCTTTGCTGTAATGCTTTTTCAGACCTGCTATCTTTGACATTGCACTTTAAACACCACTGCTGGCAGCAATCCTGGCTGTAATGCACTGCACAAAGAGAGATACAGAAGCCCTGCGAGGCACAACGTGCAGCTCTTACAGGCTGTGGTTGAAAGGTGCACTGTTATTCCCTCAGGACAACGCTATCTCTTATGTACATATAATTAATATGTCTGCCAGTAACAGTTATTAAACAAAGAACAGGAATTGTTTCTGCTCAATGACTTGACCTGGGAGTGAAGCCAATTTAAAAAGCATCTGATTAAAATATGTTAAGGTCACAGATCACTGTAAAATATGAAGCGGGGAGGAAAAAGCAGAGATTTACTCATGAGGAAGATAAGATACTACTGAATTTTTTTTTATTTTTTTTTTTGGCGCTAGCAGCAGCTTTCAGGTGTAAAAAATTAAAAGTGCTCATTCTGAAGAGTATTTTTCTAGAGGCATTTCATTTTCACTTTGCATTGAGTCCTTGCTCCACGCGTGTCCCACAGATGAAGCAAGAATACAAATACTCAGAACATTTGTAAGTTTTTATTTCTTCTTCAGACAGAATGGAATCCTTCAGGCAAGGAGGGAAAGTCAATATCCTTACCTCTTTCTTGGGATATTCCTACAGTAGTGGTAATGGAGTCCAATCACAACAAGAGCTTTTAGCCCTCATTAGAGCCTTTTTTCAATCTTGTTTCCCTCTTCCCTCGGGTGCCAGCACCACAGCCCATCACAGAGAAAGCCTGCTCTGCTTGTACAGCAATAGCCTTTACTTCTGAGAGCTGCTCACTTAGGTACTATCTTACTTTTTATTCAGATCTGATGACAACAAGTGTGCCTGAAGTTCAATGGAAATAAGAATCAAAAAAATGCACTGTGATTTTTAGAAGCCTTTTTGGGCTTACTTGGTATTCAAGAACTTACACAGAAGCTCAAGAGAGAGAGGGGAAGGTACAGACCTGTAAAATGCTATAGGTTATGTGGCTTTTCAAATACTAATAAAGAATGAAGGTGCTCTGAGGGATTTTGAAGGAAACCTGCATTGTAAAGTGTTGTTTGGTGGTGAATGGGGTGCCACAGCGAACAAGGAGGAGGAAAGAGCTGTGTAAACACTTTCAAAAGGAACTGGAGAACAGCTCAGAGATGCCAGGCTGTGTGTGGCCATCGAGGTGAGCCAGTCAGCAGCATTTTAAGGAAAGATGCATGGCAGTGTTAGGTGATAAGTTGGACTTGGTGGTCTCAGAGGTCTTTTCCAACCTAATTGATTCTGTGATTCCCTTCCCAACACACCTGCCCAACCAAAGGTCATCCTGTGGCCTCAGGTCCAGCTTAAGGACCTCTGCTGCTGCTCAGGTGCCAGTGGGAATAGTTTGCAAAGCCCCTCTGACCGTGACCACTTCCTTTGGGAATTCTGCTTCCCTGTCCTCTCTGCAGGGCACAGGAGGTTTGTCCCAGAGTTTCTCTCACCTGCTCATTGATGCACACTCTGAGGAGTGTGAGAGGTACAGGTTTGGTTGAATTCCCTTCTTTTATAAATGCCACATGTAGAGCATTTCTCTTCTTCACCCCTCTGAATCTGTCTACTTCTTGTGCAAGCTTGTTTACTTATGTTAAATTAATTGCTTTATTAAAATACTGGTGGTAGGGTCTTTCTTTTTGGTCATTGCATTAAACCAGCATATATATCTATAAAAAAAGAATCATAAATACATCTTTTATAAATGCTTATGTGACAGTTCCACCCCAGGGCTTTTCTAATGAGGAGCAGAGGAACAAAGAGAGGGAACAATGAATTGGAGGGTGCTGGACACCTGATGCCTATCCACTTCCAGCGTGTTGTGGTGCTCCAGCCTTGCCTAAAATGCACAAAAAGCAGAGCTCCTGCAGGGCTGGGGAGTGGCAGGCAGTCTGCAGATGAAGTTTCAGTGACCTTGTGAAGGGAGATGGGTCCTGTCAAGCCTGGAGTGTTGGGGCTGGGATGTCACCAGTCAACTCCTCGGTGTTTACAGGTGGGAATTGGTGAGATTGCTCTGTGTGCTGGGGGCTGCAGGACCTGAATGCTAAAATGCTCCTATTTACTAACAGATTTATGTTTTCATTTAAAATTAATTTCAATTTAAATTAATAATTTAACCCTTAATTAGGGCCGTGTTTTCATCCCAAGCAGATTAGTCAAGCTGAGGCAAAATTCACTTCACTGCTGTAGAAAAGCAGAATAAACACTTCCTTAGAAATGTAGAAAAAACATTACTTTAATCAGTAGCTACCACAGATTGTTACACACATTTGTTTTCCTCTCACTGAATTAACTTTCCCTGCTCTCTGTCTCTGAGACAGACTCATCAGTTATAGCTTAAGGAAGTTCATTTTCATACAAGGACAACCAGAGTCCTGAAATTCTTACCAGTAGGTGACTCAATAAAGTCATCCTGGCCTCACACTCAAATAAAAGAGACTGAAATCAGACTAAATACAGTTTTAAAATGCTGCAGTTGGGAGTTATCATGGGAATCACCAGGACCAACAGGCTTGAGGAGAACTTCCGAAAAAAGCAAAAGCAGACAGCCTTGCTACTGTGCAGTTTATATAATTTATGTAGAAACTCCTAAAGTTTCCTTTACTCACTTTCAGTGTGCTAAGGAGTTTTTATTCCTGGCCCATTGCATCCACTTTCTTCTGCATTGTTCCCCATTGTGAGGGAGAGAAAAAAAACCATAGTTTTTGGAAGAAATTGTTGAGAAAAAGCAACTGCTGTTCACAGCTGGTTTCCATGATTAGATTCTGTGAAGTCTTCCTATGCTAATTCCTATAGGGTTTTTTTAGCCTAACTGAAACTAAAGCCATGGTACTTGCCTCAAAAAGCCAAACCTTCTTCTATCAGTACATGTAATCCAATTTGTCTGACGGAGAAATCAAATCAAAGCATTTTGAAGTAACAACTTTTATTTTTTCTCTCTTATTTATTAGAATTTAAAAAGACTAGGAAAGGAATGACTACAGTAAGTACATTGACAACAGTTTTCATTGGCACCTCCAGTTCTGAGCTGCAGTTTCAATTGTAAATGCTTTTTATTTTTTCCTTGCTGCTGCAGTTGTGAATGATCTTAAATTGGTCTGACAGACAAAGACAGAAAGTGCAATTCAGCCTGAGGGGAAGACATGAGATTGGGATGCCCTTGCTAGGGCATATTGGGACAGCAGGAATCCGACTGGCTCACCCCCTCACTCTGACCATCACCACCTCTTCTTAAATGAGGTCCATGAGTTTGCACTTGAGGGATGAAAGAGGACATTGATTAAGGGAGCAGTTTCTCTTCTTCACCCCTCTGAATCCATCTTCTTCTTGTGCAAGCTTGTTTACTTACGTTAAATTCATTGCTTTATAAAAAGAAATGGTGGTAGGTCTTTTTTTTTTGGTCATTACATTAAACTAGCATATATATTTATTAAAAAACTTTACTGTATAGAATCATAAATACATCTTTGCCTCGTGTGTGACTGCCCATAAATGTAAAAGTGTACCTTCCAGCTGGTTAAACAAAACCATCAGAGTTTTAAAATCTGGTAACAAGTTTCCATGGGAAGTTCTGATGAAAGTTCTCTGTATTAACTAGGCAGATGAAGTGGGATGTTCATTCCTTGTTGGGTTTGCTTAGTTATGAGTGCTGGTAAGCACAGGATTGGCATCCATTCTTTTCTGCCTGGCTTGTTGTCTTAGGGCTGGGAACAGAGGCAAGGAAATCATTGGAATTTCCTCTGTCAGCCAGAGGGCCACCAAAGGGACCTGCTCGAGGTACCTCGTGGGGCAGCACATGGCAGGGAATGGGATTTGAGTTGTAAAAGGCTGCAAAAACAACAGCCAAAGAAAAAATTCCAGTTGTTCCCTGCTGCATTCCTTCCCAGTGGAGGGGGCTAGGAGGGACTTGGGTTTCCTTTATTTCTTCAAGTCCAGTGGGAATCCCCAAACCCCCTTGGCATCCTTTGAGGAGAGGGGTACACCAGAAAAGCCAGCTGGGGGTGGACAGGCCGTGCCAGGTTGGTGTTGGTCACACAAGGTCATTTTTAGCAATTCTGCTGTACCAGATTGCCTCCTGGGCCATGCCTCAGGGGCTCAGGCTCAGGATTGCTTCCTCAGGGCTCGCAGGAGAGGACTTGGAGCAGGAGGTGTTGATGCCTTAAACGGCTGCCTAGATAGAGAATAGATGGCAATAAGGGAATAAAGGAGGGATTTATTTGAAAGGCCTTCAAAGGTCACACCCTGGGGGTCCGGAGGCTCCTGCCCCAGTGGATCCTGAGATGGACCCCAGGTCATGAGTTCTNGTTTTTCACACCTTTATAGGTTTGGTCCATTTGCACATCAGCATTAATTCGTCAATTAACACTTTAGCTAATGATGGAATTTGCCCAAGCTTGCCCCCCTCTCCCCAAGATGAAGGTTTGCAGTTGTTGGGCCCAGGAGGGTCTGGGTGTCCTTGGAGAGCGAGCTGGAGAGGCTTTGTTATGTCAGTGTGAGCATGAGAGAACAGCACTGAACGAGCTCCAGGGACCTGCAGAGTTACACTGGGCACTGCAGGGCTGGGAACAATAGAAAAATTAAAATCTAAGGCATCACTGCCTTTCCCAGCTGCTTTGCTGTGGCCTGGAGGTCAGAGGGAGCTGCTGAAGCCAAGTGGTTCTGTTTGCCGGGGCTGGGAGGTGCTGGAGGGTGGCTGAGATTGGCACTTCCCTGCGAAACCTTCGTGCTCCTCCTGCTGTGTGCAGTGCAGGGCAGTGCGAGGAGGCTTCCCCTTATTAAGATGTTTCAGAGAAGAGCAGAGTTAGCTGTTCTCTCTCTGCTCCTCAGAGCATTTCACTCAGATGTTTGGCACCAGGAGCTAACCAACAAATCTGCCTTGCCCAGGTGTTCATTTAGGTTTTGATGACAGACAGTAACAGTCTCTCCCTCCTCCATCACTTACAAAGATGCTGGGATGTTTATTCAGACTTTTTCCTCACCTCAGGCTGCCCATCTAAAGACTTTGCTATTTTGGCAGTGCACGAATGAACACAAAAAGACCACGTAGTTTAGTAGCTCAGATTTTAGGCTGTGTTTATGAATCAATTCATGTCCACAAGCAAAACTGAGAAGTGTGTGTGTCCCTGGTTAGGCTTATCTCAAGACTGGTGAACCTACTCTTTTTGCTTCAAAGAAGCATTTAATTCTGTGACAGGTCCTAGGCAGTTTTATCTAAGCTTAATCTAACCTCCAGATACAAGTAATTTTTTTTGTTTGTATTACTCTACTTTTTAACATTATAATGAGAATATCTGTGGGTTTTCCTAATGTGTTTGTGTGTTGGGCAGTGTTTGCTGAGGGAGCAAATTGTAGCAAAAGTTTGAATGTGTTCTAAAATGTGGTCCTTTTTTGTTATGTTGGGTTAATTAAAAAAAAAAAAAAAAAGGTCATTCTTATACAGATCATACAAGCTCTTGATAGTATCAGAAGTAGAAAATCGAGTCTAATGCATGGTTCTTCAGAAATGGAAGAGATCTTTCTCTGTTCAGGTTATTTTCTTGGTTTTGGCTTTCTTAGTGCTGACCTGATGAACTGAAGAGATGTAATTTACAGTAAGTGTGCCCTTGTAAGCAAATCTTAGCAGCAGAGAGAGCATAAAGTTAGTTTCATATGCAGGATAGGGCCAATGCTTTGGTAAATTAAGCAGAAGAGAAGAAAAAGGAGTAAAGTTCTCAAAATGAAGCATAAAAAATGTTTCTTCTTAGTGGTGCAATACACTGTTTTGTTTTCCAGGCAAAATTAAATGCAAATCCAAGCTGATGCAAGAACTCCATTCTACCAATAGGTTTTATTTCTGTCAGCTCTCGTTATGAGAAAAAATTGCAAATTTAGACCGTGAATGTCTGCAAACTGTGATCCACATATGGGCAGGTTCCAGGGCAGTAGTCGCACGTTAAAAACCAAGATGTCCATGGAATTTAAAACTCCATCCCTGTTGCTTTGCAGCCTGTCGAGCTGGGTTCTACAAAGCCTCTGCTGGCAACGTGAAGTGTGCCAAATGCCCCCCTCACAGCTCCACCTACGAAGATGCCTCTCTGAACTGCAGGTGTGAAAAGAATTACTTTCGCTCTGAGAAAGACCCTCCATCCATGGCTTGCACCAGTGAGTAGCATCATTCTGCTCGGGGCTGTCATTCTTGCTCCTCCATCTGTACCTCCACAACAGCTCGCCTGCTTGCTTCCTCTCATGCCCCACTGCAGTCAGCCATCCACTGCCTCACGTGTCTTCTTGAGTGTTGGACAGGCTGCTAAAAATTTGGTGGGCTGGGTTTGTGTCTTTCTCTTTCCACTTTCTCCTTCTTGCTCCCTGTCAGACTCAAGAAGGAGAAATGGGATTTTTATGTTGCTGCCTGTACTTGCAGCCCTCAGTCCTGGACTGCACTCTGAGGGGACTCTATAGGAAAACATGGTCCTTGATAGCCTCGGTCTCTAATCTAGTGAAACATTTCAGGAGTCTCTANCTCTTTCCACTTTCTCCTTCTTGCTCCCTGTCAGACTCAAGAAGGAGAAATGGGATTTTTATGTTGCTGCCTGTACTTGCAGCCCTCAGTCCTGGACTGCACTCTGAGGGGACTCTATAGGAAAACATGGTCCTTGATAGCCTCAGTCTCTAATCTAGTGAAACATTTCAGGAGTCTCTACAGGAAATAACCAGAAGAGTTTGGCTATTGATGTTTTTTTTCCACTTTTCTATTTCCGCGCCCTCGTTCCTCCCGAAAACCCTTAGAGAGAAAACCCTCATTGCCTCGATTTCCCACTTCCCTTCCCACAGGACCTCCGTCAGCCCCGAGAAACGTCATCTCCAACATCAACGAGACCTCTGTCATCCTGGACTGGAGCTGGCCCCTGGACACGGGCGGCAGGAAGGATGTCACCTTCAACATCGTCTGCAAGAAGTGCGGGGGGAGCAGCAGGCTGTGCGAGCCCTGCGGTGGCCACGTGAGGTTCCTGCCGCGCCAGAGTGGCCTCACCAACACCACGGTGACCGTGGTGGACCTGCTGGCACACACCAACTACACCTTCGAGATCGACGCCGTCAACGGCGTGTCCGACCTGAGCACCCTCTCCAGGCAGTTCGCTGCCGTCAGCATCACAACTAACCAGGCTGGTGAGTCTCTTTCTGCTCTCACCCTTCCTTTTGTTCCAAGCTTCTGAGTTCTCTGCACCTTTGTTCGCTCTTCCCTGCTTTACCGAGTTTACTCTGACTAATTGGCTTTAATAATTCCTGTGAAAGTAAAAGCAGAAACAAACCCCGGTGTGTGTTTCTGTCAAAGAACCTGGCAGCGTGACTGTTATGATTAACTCCCAGTTCCCAGTTAATGGTCTCTAATAGCAGGCTCACATGATTCCTTAGCCAGAATGTGTTTTATTAATAAAACCAGATTTTAATAAAACACTCCTTTCAATAATCTCCAACGTAAATTACTGTAGTAATCTTAGTGATTAATTTTGATTAAATAGAAGTGAAAAAAGGCTTTGATGTTAGACATATAAAAAGCTAACATTAAATTAGAGAGGTTTAAAACACAGCTTTTTTTTTTTTTTTTTTCCCTTCCTTTACAAGTTGTCTCACCGACTCTGAATTATTGCCAACGTGATGGGGGTGTGGAGCTGAATACTGAATTAGATTGTGGTGTCACAGCTGATGGGGTACAAAAGGGCTGCTCTGCTTCTGTGGAGCCTTATTAAAGCCTCTGAGGCCCTGCCTGAGCACAGCACTGTGCCCTGACTGTTGGATCAGAGCCTTTGTCGTCGCTGCACTGTTCTGCCATTTGCTTCTCATTTGACATGGCTCCATTTCTCTCAAAGTTGTGAAGAATCTAGACTCTTCCCTGGCGTTTGGTTAGGTGTAAATTTCTTTTTTCAGAGCAGTGTTTGCCAGTGAAGAGAGAGACTAGATGCTGAAACTTCTGTAGTAGTGCTCCACGCAGCTTCCATCAGGCAGCTTTGGACGGAAAACATGCCTGTGCTCAGTGAGCCTTCTCCCACGTCCTCCCATCCCACACCATGTCCCCAAAATACTTCCATTCCTGTCTTCCTTAAATCACAGACAAGTTAACATTGTTCTGAGTAGGCGTCCTCCTGGTGGGCTATGTTATTGCAATGTTTTTCACTATAGAGAATGTATGTTTTCTCCTTAAATCACAGATCAGCTGCAGTGGGAGGCATAAAAATGTGGGAACAGGCTATTTCCTGACACCAGTCACTGCATTTCCAAATGCTCTGGGGGGCTGTCAGGCTATACAGTAGGCAGACAGAGGTGAATCTACCCAATTCAGCTCTGGAACCTGAATTTTATGTCCCATTCAACTCGTTACTGTCATAGCTCATTGTCTTGGGTATTTGGATCATCGACTTGAGCATCCTCGTTGAGTTGCCCTCTTTTCTTCTGTTTCTTCTACCAGAGATGTTGCCTTTCAGCCTGTTCATCACCACAGCAGTTGGAAACCACCTGGGGACAGTCCTAGAAATGAACTGTCCAGGATCAGGGGAGTTCCTTCCCTGTTTTGCATTGTGCTTCCCCAGGGCCCAGAGCCTCCCTTTGCGCTGCAGGATGGATTTTGGTTTTCTTGTGGAACCCGCAGTACCTGGGATGTACTGGCAAAGTCAAAGCATTTCTGGGCAGTGGCAGCTCTGTTTGTTGCAATCCACAGGCACCTTAAGCAGTTTGTGTATTTTCTACTCTTATGCATAACCCATTTTTTCTTCAAGTGCATTTAGGTGATGTGGGTTAATACAGGCTTAATTGTGCTATCTTGTGATCATGCCAGTTGGTTTGCTGTGTTAAAATTCCCTTAGAAACTCTGCAAGTTGCTAAAATTAGACTTTAGTCATGTATATGGGCAGTCTTTTAAAGTATAATTACAAAAATGCAATTTGTCCTGCATTCCCTCACTGGTCAGATCACAAATATCCGAAGCACATTTTTAGCCCTGTAAAGTCTAGAATACTGTCCCAAGAGTGCTTTTCTACAGCTTTATCTTTATTTTCCATGCAACATATCCTAATGGGGATGGGTTGCTGTGAAAGGTCACAAGTCCAGGTTAGACCAGAGGGGCCATGGGGCAGAGCAAGCACAATGAGCAAAATGAAATCCCTGTAGAGGGTAGGTGGGAACAAGGGGGTCAAGTCTGTGACCCTCTTTTCGTGACATTCTCCTGTCTAGAGCAGCTGCTCCATGTCAATCTGAATATTCTGTCTCACAACCCCAACTTCCCATGTGCATCTTCCTGAATTCTTACCCCTGCTATCATTTCTGATGTTTCAGCAAAATAATTATTAATATTAAAGTTTAGTGAAAATAATTAAATTTCCTGTATTTTCCCAATATACTCGTTCTGATCCCCAAATATTTTCCTATTTTTTTCCCCCCATACCTCAGTTCTTTATTGCATTGATAATAAAATGGATTGTTTTCTTTTGATCACCAAAAGCACACTGTAACAGCTTTAAGTGGAGCTTAATTCTTAAGGACTTCAGGCCTTTTAACCCAAGGTCGCAACAGTGCAGCTGCAAAAGGTGGTAGCAGCTAAATTCAGCTCCAGCAAGGCAATGTCAGGTCTAACCCAGTTCCAGAGAGTTTTGTGCTGTCACATGTCCTGGCATCAGCAGAGGAACAAAGGAGTTGCTTTGTAACAAGAGACTTCTTCAGGTCCTGTCCTCAGCTCACCACAGCTCTCCCACACAATTCAGGTGGGATTCAGATAGATTGCCAAAAGTAAATGAATTGGGGAATAAAGAGGGATCTGTGCAGAGGAAACATAGAAGGCTTTTTGTGGGCTAGATTTGGGCTAGAGCCGCCAGTGTTTTCCTAAGAACTGTAAAAAGTGATTGTACTTCTCAGCTGAGAGCCTAAAAGTGCCCAACCCTGAGTTTTGGCCTCTCCACAGTTCAGTTGTGCACCTGTAAAATGTTGATTCCTTTCTCTGTCAGGGACTTTTCACAGAGGAAGCTTAGAGAGTAACCACCCCTGCATCCAAATCCAGGCATCTCATGCACAGCTACATTATAAATAATAACAAAACCCTACATCTACCTTCTATCACCTCAAGCTTCCCTACAAGAGCAGTAGTTTGTTTATCTGGAGTCTCCTCCTTTTGTATTTCTAAAACCCATAAAGCAGAACAAGCCATGTAACTTGTTTAATCATCTTGCTTAATCATTGAATCCAGGCATGAAAAAGCCATGGGAAATCAGTTTGTTTAAGGAGAAGGTAACCAAGAAGGCACTGCAGAATTTTTGCAAGGGGCCAGGATACATATTATTAAAAAAAACAGAGAACAAAAGTATCCCCTAGGTTAGAGAAATTGGGATCATTAGGAGTATTAAAGGGCAGACAGAGGTTGTTTGTAGTGTCTTAATCTCCCTGTGCCATTGAAAATTCCAAGCCATGTGTTGATTTCAGCTTGGAGGGATAAACATATTTACAATGGAGAAAGAACCAGTCCGTTTTTTCAGTCCTATTTTAAGCAGAGGCTTCTGTGGCTCCTTGGAAGGCTTGTTAAAACCTCCTCAGAACCAGAATTTTTATTTGCCTGAAATCTGTAGCTTCAAGGGAATAAGTTCAGCCCCCAGATTTGTTTCACTGTATGTATTTGATTATTCGCAGGTACTTTGATGCTATTTATGTGCTCAGCCTGCACTGCACTGTCTTCAGCAGCTCACAAATGATGTGTGATGCTCCCTGTTTAAATAAAATCCATATTTAGAGAGGGTTGTGTGCACTTTACAATGTATATCCCAAGGCAAGTCCCTTAAGTAGATCTGTCTTCTAAGAGAGACAGTCTGAGAGAGGCACAGATGTTTGGGGGATGATATATTTCTTTCTTTCCCTATGGCCCTTATAAAAAGGACAAGAAGATAGACTTATTAAAAGTGAGCTAATGACATGATGTAGGGAGTCTCTGGTTCACTGACTGTTATTACAGCTGTGCCCCATTACCTACTGAATACCTAGGACATGCTTGTTTCTCTGAATGACATTTATCTTTTGAGTTTCAAACATTCCTGGCATAAATAAAGATTTTATGCTTTTCAAATGTGTTTTACAGTTCGGCCCAGAGGCTATTCGAGGATCGTTTTAACTCAATAAAACTCCTTTAGGGATATAAAAGGGAAGTGTTTTAACAATGTCACTCCATGCATGGCCTGTTATTAGCTGGAGATGTTCTGCCTGCAAAGTCTTTGATCCCTTTTCCCCTGAACGTCAAGGAAGCTCTGCCAAGGCTTCAAAGTGTGTGACACACGTTGGGCTCTGCATAGCCCTCGTGTGAGCACTCCTGACCTGACAGAAAGTTCACAGGTGAAGTTGGTGGCTCAGAGAGTTTTTCCTCTTCGAAAGCTTTCAGTTGGCTTTTCCACAGATCACGCTGAAGTTTTATTCAGCAGTTGGTGGATAATGGTTTACTTTGCTTGCTTCTGTGGGTCTCTCTCATGTAATATCTTCATTTTGTGCAAGAGTAAAAATAAAGAAACGTAGGTAAACATTAATCCTCCATTAAATAATAAACCTTAGACTTCTGTCTCTCTCTGTTATCTGTGCTGGCATTCTCAGTGATCACTGTGGGAAATTGTGTTCCTCTTGATTGTAAACAGAGCTATCAATTTGCTTTTTGAAGCAATTCCCTCTAGGCTATTTGTAAGCTGGGGACAGGTGGGAAAAAAAAATGTTTCTTTGGGTTTGGGGACTATTCCTGCAATGGGAATTATGAATGTAATAAGTTTCAGCTTCTACAGCAAAGAGACTTCTTTCTAGCATTCCTTTTAGTAACCTATGCCTCTATGTATATTTAAAAAAATGTTTTAAATCAAACAAAAGTATTAAACCATCCACAAATGAAAAAGAATGTGAAAGATGTCAGCACCTTTCGAGCCTTTTCCATTAGATGTTCTTCTTTCCTGGTTAACCTTCACAAAAGCAATTTCTCCAATTGAGCAAGAAGTTTGAGAAATGTTATTTCTTTTCAGAGCACACAGGTTGAAAAGACTGATGGAACTTACTGACAGACCAGTTCAGGAGCTCTTGATGATTACTTAAAAGGGGAGGAATATTTTATATCATAAATTACTTATCTGAGGGCAATTGTCTTCTCCAGTTTTGGATAATGGCATTTTCAGGGATAGTTCTTGAGTGTATTCTTACCTTATGAGTGAGATTTCTCTGGTTGAGGAAATAATCAAATTACCACAGAAAGAGAAATCCTGCTCAGCACCTGAATGTTGATGTTGTGAGCATGGTGAATAAATTCTTCTTTCTGAATACTTCAGGAAACGTGAGGCTCTAACATCCTCTAAGGTAATGTAACAAAGGGGTAGGGAAGGCAAAGAAAAACAGTTTATTTAAACTGATAGGATCTTAACACATTCAGTGAAAAATATGAACTATTGCAAAGCTCCCACCGTCACCACCTCAGCAGAGAGCAGAAAGAATAACATTTGTGTTGTGAGTACCTTTGGGATGCATCCTTATGAAAGCACATCCAGCATTTGCCTCCTCTCTGAAATAACAGCTGGGAATGCCACAGCACCATAATTTTCAGTTTCTGAAGCGAGTGCCTTGTGCAGCCTGATCCTTCCCAAATGGACTTGGCGTTTCCATGACTTATTGTACATGTGTTAAACACATGAGCAAATCAAACGTTGTGTTTGCTCCGGGGAAGGCATTTGCTATCTCTTTTAATAAAAAGAGGGAGAAGCGAGAACATGATTGTGCTACACTTAACGACGTTTTCTTTTAATTTAGAATTTATTTGTAAAAGTGAGAAATGATCTCTGACAATCACTTGTCCAGTGGCAGCTGCTGCCCAGAAGGTTGACTCTCTCTCTGCACTTGAGAGGGAAATCAAGCAGCTGCTTTTTGGTGTAATTCCTGCTTGTTTCCCCCTTTTCCCCCTTCCCAGTTCCCTGCAGCCTTTCTTCCACAGCACCTGTGAAATGCCTGCAGCCACTCCGGAGTCTGTAACCACAGGCTGGAGCCTTTTACAGATGCATTTGGGCACTTCTGCCATTATGCAGGCAGTCATCCATTAGAACAGCCGTGAACAAACCAGTTTTTAATTTTTTTTTTCCTGTTTCTGGGAGAAATGCACCCAGCTTTGTTTCATCCAAAGGCAGCCTGCTCATATTTGCCTTTGAAGTTCTGTCTCATTTCTTGCCTTCCATGTTTTGACGTGTGTAAATGTGATCTTGATAGCCCTTCTCCCAGAAACTGTGTGAGCCTTTCCACCCCCTTCCTTACGATTGAATCCTACTAGGATCCATCCTGGGGGGCTTTTTGCTGATATGGGATGAGCGAGCTCCCTGATGCCTCAGTCCTGGTGGCAGGGAAGGCACATCACCTTCAGGCTGTGATGTTGCAGGATCAGGGGACATTTTACAGCCCAGGTCATAAAAATAGGTTGAGCCTGCTGCAGCTCAAGGAAAAGGTGCAGGAGGAGAAACATGGGCACTGTGCTGGTTTAACTACGTGTCCTGGAGATTAAAGAGCAAAGGACTGTGCCTGCATGAACCTTGAAGTGGTGTGGAATTGTGTCTGGAGGAGCAGCATGTAGGGTCTAGCAGGTTTCCAAAGTGTTGTTAAAGTGGAACTGTTTCCTCTTCCTCCTACCTCCTGGGAGGCACCTGGGGACCTTCTTGGAATGTGCCTGTGGAATGGAGCTTGTTTGCTTCAGCACAACCTTGTCACTACTCTGAGCGGAGAAAGTGAATGGGGGTGCAGCCAGGTTTCAAACAGGGTGATGCCTTAAATGGCTCCCTAGAAACAGAGACCAGACAGGAATAAAGGAGGGATTGATTGGAAAGGCCTTCAGAGGTCACACTCTGGGCTCCAGAGGCTCCTGCCTCAGTGCATCCCAACATGGACAATGACAGCTCCCGAGTTCTTCCCACCTTGATATCAGCATCAATTGCCCAAGCAGAAGCCAGGCAAGGATGGAATTTGCCCAAGCTTGCCCCCCCTCTCTCCCCAAGATGAAGGTTTGCAGTTGTTGGGCCCAGGAGGGTCTGGGTGTCCTTGGAGAGCGAGCTGGAGAGGCTTTGTTATGTCAGTGTGAGCATGAGAGAACAGCACTGAACGAGCTCCAGGGACCTGCAGAGTTACACTGGGCACTGCAGGGCTGGGAACAGAGAAAAGTTAAACCCTAAGGCATCAAGGGCAGGTCCTGCTTTCTGTGAGCAAGCTCCTCTGCACTAACCCACAGAATAGGTGCTGGAGATGTTAAAGAATCCAAGTGCCAACACAGCTGTTGATGATAATGTGAGCGTGTCATGGAGGTGTGACATTGTTATACTGATTTCTAAGTCGCTACTTGGGACTCTGCTCTGAACTGGATGCTGACTGGCAGTGGAATTGATGGATAAACCTAAAGTTCTCCAAAAAACCCAGGTGCTGGGTGGTTTTTACATGAATCAAAATGTGCGTGTGGAGCATTATGAGCAGTGCCTGACCCAGGCAGGCACCAGGGTTGGTTCTCTTGTGTCCAGGTGCTGTGGATGTGGCTCCAGTGTCCCAGAGAAACTGTCCCAAAGTGAGAGATCAGTTTGTTCATTCAAACACTGCTATTTCTACTTGGGATTGTGAGAAATCAGTTTGTTCATTCAAACACTTGTATTTCTGCTTGGTATGGTGAGAGATCATTTTGTTCATTCAAACACTTGTATTTCTACTTGAGATTGTGAGAGATCAGTTTGTTCATTCAAACACTTGTATTTCTACTTGGGATTGTGAGAGATCATTTTACTCGTTCAAACACTTGTATTTCTACTTGGGATTGTGAGAGATCATTTTACTCGTTCAAACACTGGTATTTCTGCTTGGGATTGTGTGAAAGTTTAGTGCTTTGGGTGCTGGTCCTCTGAGACTGACAGATTTAGGTTTGAGTCCCTGTGGATCTTACCATCGGAATGCAGATTTAATTTTCAGGTTATGATCTTTATTTACTGCTCTTGCTCCACGTTACCCCCTAGGGGCATCATAGACATTAAAGAAAATTTGTGGGTTGTATCAGATTACAGTATTATGATTAGATAATAAAAGCATCAGTTTTCTAAAGAAAGAAAAAGGAACAAGCCTTCCATTTGTTCAGCAGGGCAGAAGTTGAAAATTGAATAATACAGTCAATTCTGCTTGGTCACCATTTTTCAGCCTAGTTTGGAACATCCTAGGCAAAGCATATTTTCCTCTTGTTTGCAAGAAAAAGCTGGAAGTGAGCTGTGAGTCATTTTAGAATTAAATCCTTTCCTAAAATTTAATTTGTGATCTCGAGACCTGAGCCAGAAACAATAGGACTCTAAATGTTTCAGCAGTTGTACGCACGTGCCTTCCCAGAGTTAATACTGAGTTCTCCCTGTCACAGGACAGGGAATTTTCTTCCAGTGCGTTTATACATCTGTAAGCCAGTCACATATGAAAACAATAACCAAGGAATAAGGAAAAAGTCAATAAGGAAATTTATATATAGCTGCTATTAAACTGGAGGAAAAACAAATCATCTGTTGGGGTCAGTTTCAGTGGGAAATCAATTTGAGCAGAGTTTTATTGTCGTCTCTGCAGATCCTTCATGTTATTTGCTTGCACCTTTAATAGTCATGACTGAGGAGGTTTTTACACTTGAGCCTAAGCTCCCTGAATCATTGTGTTTGTTACCTTTTCAACATGCACATTCCCAGTTGTCACAAATGCTACCTAACAACAGCAAGCGCTCAAAGCACATTTCCCCTCTTAGCTCCAGGGAGTTTCCAGGGCTCCTATTAAGTGCTTAAAGCAGTGAGGCTGCAGTGCCAAACAAATTCTAACCATGTGATGTGTAAAAATGCCTCTCTGTGCACTGCATGGGACTGCTGAGACTAAAACTCTTCATATATAGGCCCATACAAGCCTAAAGCTAATCATAAAAACCCAGCTCTTATTTGGGTGAAAATGACTATTAATGCATTAATCAATATATCAATAAAAATGTAAGCACATGGAGGCATACAAGACATGGGATTATTTTAAAAAATCACTGAAACAGCATTAAAATTCATCTTCTTATTCTAAGAAGGTACTCTGCTTATGTTTTACCTTTCCCTGCATGTTTTCTAAATGATAAACTAATTTGATCTTTGCATTGCTAATGACAATGCAATATAGTTTTTAAAACTTCAATTAATCCTAAAAAGCTTCATAATGGTCTCATTATTTGCTAACCCAGAGTGCAAACTTTGTTTTGTCAGTGGGACATGCAGATTTAAGACAGGAATTTCATTTTTAATTTTCAATTTAAGATAGAAAAATCACGGAAATTCAATGAAAAACAGCTGTTCTAAATATTGGGTACTTCTCTTCCTTTTTGTAGCCTGATTTTGAGTTTAGTCTCATCCTGTTGTGATTATTTAATTATTTTCAGGAAACTCCTGGTGCTGTCTTCCTCATCTGGAAGGCTAAAGTCTAACCATTGCTGCCCATGGTGATGCCTTCACTGTTTAATTCTTTATAAAGTTAACTGCCTTTAACTTCAATTTTTCTCTTTGCTGGATTTTCAGACTCTTCCAAATAAATAGTAAATACAGTAAATGAGCTGCTCTGGTGTTACAAAATGGAAATTAAGGCTGACTTCAGCTTAGACACTATTTGGAACAGAGTTTATTAAGTTTTACACTGTATTCTGGGGATGTGTACCATAAGAAATTAATTAAATGGTCCAAATGTCAAGTTATTTCTCCCAGATACACCCCAGCCCTGGGTTGGGGCCATATTCAGGTTGCCTTAACTTTTCCTGTATCTAAAATCCGTTGATTGCAGTAGGTTGGAAGCAATAACATAAGCAATAAGCATAAAGTTGGAAGCAATAAGCATAAACTTGGAAGTTACATCAACATGAGATTTTCTTCAGTTGGGTTCAAGACTTCGAACACTTTCCAAACCTACCTATCTAACAAAGAAAAAAATACAGAAAAAAAAAATCCAGAAAGAATGCATTAAAATATAAAACTTTGATAGTCCAGCTTCTCACTGACCAGCAAAGAAAGGTTTTGTGTGGGGAATTTTTTCCATTTCATCTCAAGTTGGTGTGGGATTAAAAGTGGCTGAAATATTATGTTCCCCTGGTTATTTCTCTCCCCTCCCTGTGCCCATGCAGACACTCTGGATGTCTCATTTCTGAGCAGCTTTGGGGGATTAGGGAAGGGGTATGAATGTTTTATAATGTTATTGATAACTGCAGAGCAGATGTTTTCCAATAAACTGCTGGGAGATAAGTTACTGGTAGCATCTGCAGAGATGTGTGCAAATGAGCTCAAAATAATTAATATTGAGTTGGAAGAAAGCTTTGTTTTTTTAAAAGTATGTCTGTATTGGAGCATGCAAGATTGTTTCAGCCTGCCCTGAGAAACTGTTAGAACAAAATTACCATAATTTATTAGGGGAAAAGCCATTTCTGTTAATCATATATTAATTATTCATAAAATCAGTATTAATTTTACCTTAATGGGAAGTGTTACCAGCTGGGTACTGGGCTTGACAATCTATTCACGTACCAAAAAAAAAAAAAAAAGATAAATAACTTGACTTAAAAAGAAGACATAAAAATGACTTAGGAGAGCATAAAAGCAGCAAGTATGGATATATGAGTTCACATGGAGCTGGCTGCAGCAGGGAAGTTCAGCCTGCTAAGCACTTTGTGTTTTGGCTCTGGCACTGGTTTGTGGAATTCAAGTGGAATTGCTGAAGGATGTTTGTTGAAGTAGACACAAATCCTGCCTACTTCCCCCAAATGCTTTTCATTCATTTTTCTTCACCAAGCATAGATCTGGTGAGGCTGGGTAAAACAGACAGGCTCTTTCCTATTCTACTTGAAATAAGTAAACCTTACCAAAAAAAAAAAAAAATCCCTACAGCAGTTGATTTTAATAATTTAAATACAGGAAAAATTCCTCCTGCTGGTAAAAAAAAAAAAAAAAAAAAAAAAAAAAAAAAAAAAAAAAATTGAAACTTTTTGGTTTTTTGTGAACCATGTGAAAATGCTGTTCAGAGGATGTGCTCAGCCTGGAATGAACATGAAAAAGTGGATCCTCCACTCGGTTAAAGCAGGATTTCAATACTTAGATTGTGACTTGGAACTAGAA
The DNA here is from genome assembly GCA_013396875.1 of Vireo altiloquus. Classification (NCBI taxonomy): domain Eukaryota; kingdom Metazoa; phylum Chordata; class Aves; order Passeriformes; family Vireonidae; genus Vireo; species Vireo altiloquus. The sequence goes on along the minus strand of VZRF01005604.1, from coordinate 57,408 downwards.
GGTATATTTCACTGGAGGTTTAGCAAAATTGAAAGCAGAATGAATTTTCCATAATTTATTTTAATTGAAACATTTCTTTTCTCTTTTTTTTCTTCTTTTTTTTCTTTTTTTTTTTTGCCTCCTGGCTATTGAAAGTTCTTTTGCAGAAAGGAAAACCCAGACAGAAAGGGCACTGGCTAAAGCGTGCAAATATGTAATGCCTGTAAAGTGCAACCAGTTTTATATGAACAATAAAAGCTTCAGAGGATTCAGCTGATACTAAATTGTTGAGATCAGCTCTAGAAGCCTTTTTATTAGGATAGCAAATGTCGAACTTATAAACACATTTTATTTACATGTTAAGATAAAAGGCTGTTTATTAGTAAAAGATTTTTTTTGAAATGGCATTTACAACCTTCAGTGTGTGATCTGTAAGATATAATCTGATGAATTTTGGCCAAAGCCATGGAAGAGAAGCATTTGGAGTGGGAAGCCAACCCAAAAGAAACAAAACAAAATAATTTTTAAAAAATTGCACTGCTTTCAGTGAGTCCAGGAAACCCAGACCTGGTCTTGGAACAACTTATGGATCTGGGTGGTCTAAAACTGAATCAGTGTTCAAGAATCTTAAGTAATTATGACTTTTTTTATGTGTGTGTTTTACATTGATATTATTTCCAAGTCGTGGGTGGTGGGTGAATCTGTGGCATGCAATCAGTTGTCATACATATTAAAAATTACGCTATTTTGTAGTTTAGATTTTTTTTTTTTTTTTAAAATTCAAATTTCATTTTCAAAGAAATGTGGTGAAGGAGAAGTGTGCATGGGAGCAATTTTAATCTGGAGAGCTCACCAAATCGTGATGCCAAAGAGGCTGAATTGTGCTCATGGCTATTCCCAGCCATGAATACCAGGAGCTCCTCGTACTTAATGCATCCCAGCACCCTTTTAGACTTCCACATCAAAATGTTATCAGAGTTCTGCGGAGTCTGGCAATGATAATACCTCAGCATTACAACAAATAGGTGGTGCTGCTATTTTACTCCGCTTCGTCCCTTGGATATTATTTCATTGCTTACACTGTAGTAGCAGATCAAAACCATCTGCTGCTCCTCCAGAAAATCTCAGCTCGTTTTCCGTGGGGCCAGGGTGCTCCGAGGCATGAGCAGCAGGGCTGCAATCCAGCTGCTGATGTGGGGCCAGACCTTTGCTCGGGAGTCGTTTTCAATGGAAACTTGCTCTTCGCCAAGGCCTGGAATGGAGATAAACTCAGTTTGCTTCTCTCTCTCCCTCCTCCCCCCAACCCCCTCTGCAGCTCCATCCCCCATCACGGTCATCAGGAAGGACAGGACGTCCAGGAACAGTGTGTCCCTCTCCTGGCAGGAGCCTGAGCATCCCAACGGGATCATCTTGGACTACGAGGTCAAGTACTACGAAAAGGTGGGAAGATCAAAGGGGAAGGGTTTTATTCTCAGCAGAGCTGAAGAAATCATTGCATCTTCCCCCAGGCAACCAGCAGTAAGACAAGAGGGCATGGCCTCAAGCTGTGCCAGGGGAGGTTTAGGTTAGATATTAGAAAGAAATTCTTTACAGAGAGGGTAATCCGCCATTGGAATGAGCTGCCCGGGGAAGTGGTGGATTCTCCGTCTCTGGAGGTTTTTAAGACAAGGCTGGACATGGCACTTAGTGTCATGGTCTAGCAGCTGTGGTGGTAGTGGATCAAGGGTTGGACTTGATGATCTCAGAGGTCCTTTCCAACCTGTCTGATTCTATGGTTCTATGATTCTATGATCTTGCCTGTTGTGAGGATTCAGAAACATCCAGGTTCATTCAGTCTACCCCAATGGCACAAAGTGTTGGAACTGCTTGGTTTTTGGTAATAGGAACATCAGTAAATACAAAGCGAAATCGTTGTGTTGTCTACCAAATTCATCTCCAAGCACAAAGTAATGCAGTCAATAGGGAATTCATTTCTTTTCTTATTTTCTTGGCTATAATTTTCTCATTATGCTGTTAGTGTTCATACATTTTTCTGTCACATGTGCTGGTGCTTCTCTGTGGCACAAGCATCTTTTACATGAAAATTATTTGGAAGATGTTGGCTGACCTTTTGGGCTGGTTTGCACCACGTAAGCTCCTGCTTTTTATTAATAACTGAGTTCTTCATAAATTGTAAGCAAATTACTACAAATGAAAGAAATTCCACCTTCTGCTTTTCATGGATATTTTCTTTTATTGTTTATTTATACATCCTACAGAGATCTTTATTTAGTAAAAAATAATCTTCGTAATAGAATGTTTTTTAGTAAAACTGGTAGAATTAAAAGGGCCATAAATTTCTGTGGAGATTGAGAATTGTGGTATTACCCATTTTTTGACAGATCTATTGATAGATCTATTTGATATATTGCTACTGGAGTTAACAAACTTTGAAAAAAATCCCAGAATTCTGGTTTAATTGAGCATTTGCTAACGCTCTTCATATCTAATAATCAGGTTTATATTTCATACACACCAGAGAAGATGTAGTGATAATATCCTCCAAGAAAATGCTGTTAAAAATAGTCCATGAGTATCCAGTTAATCTTTAGAATTTTTTTTTTTTTTATGGAGCTTTACAGTGGGACAGTGTGGTGTTGATAGTTCATGCCTGATCTGCAGCTGAAGAAAGAGGATCTGGGTGCTGAAAAGATTTCTCCCAAATTTATGTAATCTGATTTTGGGAAGAGAATTTTTGGTGAGCACTTGAACCTTCAAAGACCTTGGTGAAAATCTAAACATACCTCATGCTAGTGATAAAGGGAGAGAAAGAAATCATCCGAAACATTTCAACCCAGTCTCACTTAACGGAGCAGCATCCTCTGGACTTCCAATCTGGTTGGGTTTTTTTTAATTTCACTGGGGACAGGATCAATTTCAGATCCTGAGCTTAAGAAGCAAAGAAGGACCAGCTCACACATCAGATTGTCTTGACTTGTACAACCTCAGTACGGACAGGATGCAGGAATTATTCGCAGTCTTTTACTTCCAAATTTCTTTTAAGGAAAGAGACACTTTTATTGTCCTTCAGTAAGGTTTGAAATAGCCACTTACATCCCAAAGAAACCTACACCTGTAAGATTCCACAACTTCAGCCTGGTTTGCACAGGCCAGGTTTTTTTTTCCAAGTGATCAAATTGTGTTTGATTTGAGACCTACCTCTAACTGCTCTTGCTGCCACTGGCCACACCTTTGTTTTCCAAGAGCTGTGGCAGCTCCAGCTCTAGTCTCCCCAGCTGGAAGCCCTGGCCTGGGGAATTTTGTACCACAGGGTAAAGGCTGTGGCACACAGCTTTCTCTTGTGCATCATAAAATTAGGGTGATGATGTGGTTTAATCCCAGCTGTCAACTGAACCCCATTCAGCCACTCTCACTCCCATCCCGGTGGGATGAGGAGAGAACTGTCAGAGTGAGAAAGCTCATTGTTTGAGATAAGCTACTTTACCAGGTAAATCAAAGCAGGGAATTCATTCACCACTTCCCATGTGTCAGCCATCCCCAGGAAAGCAGGGCTCCATCACGTCCAACAGGGACTTGGGAAGACAAATCCCATCACTCCAAATATCTCCCCTCTTCCTTCTTCTTCCCAAGCTTTACATGCTGAGTGTGGTGCCATGTGGGATGGGATGTCCCTGTGCTCAGCTGGAATCAGCTGTCCTGGCTCTGTCACCTCCCAAATCCTTGTGCACCCCCAGCCTCTTCCTTGGTAAGGTGTCAGAGGCCTTGACACTGTCAGCAGCGTTCAGCAATAACAAAAATATCTCTCTGTTATCAAACCTGTCTGTTTTCAGCGCAATTCCCAAAGCCACAGCTAGCTACTGTGAAGAAAATTAATTCTACCCCAGCCAAAAACAGCACAGGTGATCTCCTGGGTTTTACTTGCTCCAGAGGGAGAGATTTTTTTTTCCCCTGCTGTGCGCATTCAGTTAATTTCAATTAAATCGCAAATAAGTTTTAATTGTGTTGGTTTGGGATGTTGTGATCATCTTTCTACACCAAAATTAGGGTTTTCTCTTCAAGAAAATTGTCATCCCCTGCTGGTGCATGCACAGACACAGCGTGCAGCCCCTATTCCCACCGGGTGTATTCACTCTCAGGGAGCAATTGGTTGTCACAAGACAGCTTTATAAGACAACCCACCAGTCTTAGCAGGCTGATCTTGCACATGTGTTTCTCCCCTTTGAAGTCTGTGATCAAGAGTTCATATGCACCAGACAGTTTTCTTAAACCAGGGAGCCAAGTGCTCGACAATGGGAGCCAGACCAGTCAGAGCAAAAGGCTTTTAAAAAGCCAACCTTCTGGCACCAGCGTTTTTAATGTGTGCTCTGCCGGCCCTTGGGGAGTCAGAGGCTTATTCCTCGGGGTTTATGAGGGGAAAAAAAAATTTAAAAAGCAAATCTGTTGTCAGGAGATTTGAATCTATGTATTTTTAAGGTTTGCAAATTATAATAGGTTCAAAACTAATGCTCTGGTAAACTTACCTGAAGCCAGAGCAGCTCATGCTGGATTATTGCACTTCATTCCTCCACCGAACACCTTTGGAAGGTGCTGCTTTTCAGTCTGAAATCTCTAAGCATGCTTCCTTCCCTCCTCTTTTGAAAGGAGAGACTTCTTTTCAAACTGGTCCATTCCATTTGCTTTTCTGCTTCAGAAATCATCTTGGTTGTGCTCATCAGAAAACCCGCCACTGTTAAATGGAAATAAACCCTTCAGAGTTAGAAAATCTGGGTATTTTTCCTGGCAGTCATCTACCTGATTGCTGGTAGATGATTTATGTTGAGCCATCCTTTTTCATCCTGCTTGTTTTCAGTTGACATGTGTTTTGCCATCCCTTAGAAGTTAAAAAGTAGAGCATTAATAGAGCAATACAGATCAGCCCAATTCTGTCATACCTCTTGTAAGTGACATTATTTTGCTAAGCTGTTCTTAAGGTATTTAGGATGTTATGAGAGATTTGGAATAAAAACCAGAATGTCACGTGTCCAAATTATAACATAGTGTAGTTTTTCTAATTCATTATTGTCATAAAAATGTGTGAAATATATTCATTTTCTCAAGTGTACTTAATTAACCCATTCAGTTGGGGTTTTTTTCACCAGTTATTACCCTTGTGCAGCCGAAAGAGTAGAGCTTTATATGTGTCTAAAGAAATTTGTAACTACAGGTTTAGGAAACTATTTTAACTTTTTTGAATGAATCAGAATGGCCTGAGTTGGAAGAGACCTTTAAGATCATCCAGTTCCAACCCCCTGCTGTAGGCAGGGATAATTTCCACTATCCCCAGTTGTCCAAAGCCCCATCGAGCCTGGCTTTGAACAATTCATGGCATTATGAACTCAGCTGCAGGTTTTCAGAAGCAGTGTTTGGAACAGAATTGTGTTCTTTATAAAAAAATTTAGAGCTTGATTATGAAGCCCCAGTCAATTTATTCAAAATATTTAAAAGAAACAAAATATTATTTCAGAGGGGAGACCGTATGGAGTTTTTAGGCATTTATTTTATGGTAAAGTGTAACATTTTATGTTAAGTTAATGGTGCTAAATGACACCTCAGTTTAGTTCATCCATATAATGCTGTGCTGAATTTTAAGTGTCTCAGCCATCAAAGTGCATAAATAAGAAAGCCATGGTTTTTTCCTGCACAAGTCCTATTCTTTGTTTCCTCCTTGTCCTTGTTCACATAGTTCTGTTCTCTTGAAGGAGTACCTTGTCATGTGAAGGTACAGAAAAAAAGCCACCTCTTCAGTACCACTCATAAGCTGTTAATTGTTTCAATTAAATACGTGGCTTACAATTAAATCCCATGCACTTTATTAACATGGAGTCTTCTCTCTCCGAACAATAGTGAAATTCAGCTGCAGTCTCACATTGCTTAAATAGATTTACTTTTGCCACTGTAGGAATTGTGTGATCAGTGTTTACAGCCAACACAGAACTCTGCATTTTGTGCTCTCTCTGAGGCTGAAAAAGTGCATTATGTGCAAATACACTCTGTTGCTTTTAAACTCTTTATTATTCTGGTTTGGAATGTAGGTAGGCCATGAATACTCCACAAGACTTGGAGGAAATATCCATGAGGAGTTCACTTCTGGCAATAAGGGAAGCAGTATCAGGATTGTGGCTTCCTCCCAGAAATGAGTAGCCAAGTTTTTGCCTCTCAAGTGCTCATGAAGCTGATGGAAATAATATTTTTCCTTATAGAATATAAGCAGTCTCTGGGCTTATCTGGAAAAGGCCAGACCATTCATCCTTAGTGGTACTGCCACCATCAATTTGAAATGTCTGCAAAATGTAGTTTTTGTAAAACAAAGTATGAAATTATAAAATGTCACTTGCAAATGAGATGCTAACAGTAGTGGGATTTGCTTCCCAGCAAGGATGGTGTCTGGTAAAGTATGTAGAAACATTCAGGAAGAAATTGCTTTGTGCATCCAAGTTCAAATTTATCCTCAGAGTGTTTGGTTGAAGTTCTGCTTGGCAGAGGCTGACTCTCCTTTTTGTGTATTCCTTCTGCTTATGGTGCTGTATCTCTGAAGTTTTGCTTTATCCCCAAGAAAGATAAACTTGGGCTTTTATGTGGTGTTGCACTGATTTGATTATTAGTAACATAAAAAATGACTTACAAAATATGTGTGTAAAAAGCTTCCCATAAACTGAGATACCATGACATCCTCCATACCATTGTTTTAGAGGTTTATTTTCCGAGTTCCAATGTGGATTATTAACAGACAGGGCCATGACTATATTTTCCCTTGCACGTATGTATCTGCACCAGAAGGAAATGTTTGCATTTCATAAAAGCAGCCTGAAGCGAGATCAAAATGAATGTCCAGTCGTAGCATACACAAAAGATGTTGTGTTTTAAAGACAAGATTATTATGTCTTTGAAATTAAAATAGTTGCCTACATCCAACTGAATGACAAGATAAGGAAGGCCTGCAAATTGTAATACTGGGGCCTTTGTTAGTTCAAAAATAAATAATTTTACACAAGACTGTTAGCTCTTTAGAGTGTCTTCCTGTAAATTTGCTCCCCTGAATTTCGAACAGAGAACGTTTTAGAGAAGTACTGCGAAACTCTGAGGAGGTCCAACACTGACTTCCTTTTCATTTTTACCATGCAAAGAAAATGAGCCATGGTAAACATTTTTATAGCCATTCTTTGAAGACTGGGTCCAGCTCATCCTATCTGACATTTGGATTCTGGATAGTAACTATTAAGGCACGGGTTTGGCTGTTTTTTCTGCTTTCTTTCTTTCTTTCTTTCTTTCTTTCTTTCTTTCTTTCCTTCTTTCTTTCTTTCTTTCCTTCTTTCTTTCCTTCTTTCTTTCTTTCTTCTTCTTTCTTCCTCTTTCTTTTCTTTCTTTCTTTCTTCTTCTTTCTTTCTTCTTCTTTCTCTTTCTTTCTTTCTTTCTTTCTTTCTTTCTTTCTTTCTTTCTTTCCTTCCTTCTCTCTTTCTTTCCTTCTCTCTTTCTTTCTTTCTCTCATTCTCCCTTTCTCCCTTTCTCTCTTTTTTTCTTTCTTTCTCCCTTTCACTGTGATTTCTCATGAGCACAATGTTGAATATTACGTGGAGATTCTAGCAACGTCCCTAACTATGGTGTAAATGTTTCTGTTTCTGTATCAAAGGCTGCCAAGAACAGGGCACTTAGGCTTCTTTAGCACACCAAAGTGAGCAGTTTCTGATGTTCACCTACTAACCTAGAATATCCTGATACTCCATTCCTGCAGGGTAAACACACTAAAACAACTCCAGTCGCTTGAACTTTACACGTGGAGGTGAAATGGCCTCGGCAATGAGTTTGTTGAGTATTTTCCAACCCCACTGTGCTCGTGCATTGGCACTTGGGTGTTGTCAGAGCCGAAATGTCAGCCCCTCACCATGGCTAATGCAGTGCCATAAAACACGATGAGAATTAGGTGAGATTCTCTGCCTCCGACGTGCCTTCGCTCAGGTCCTGCTCTCAGCCCGGCAGAATTCAATGGGTGCAGTGTTTTTCGGGGTGTTCAAAGTAAAAGGACATCGCTTGAAATCCCCACCACCTCCAGAATGAAAAAGTTCACGGTGGGGAACCTAAACAATTGAGATTCTCACAGTTTCCCACATGTGTGGCTGCTGGCCAAGAGGTTTTTTATTTTTTTTTTCCTGAGACAGTTCCAGCTGCCATATTTAGGAAGCCAAAAATGCTCTTTTGGTACAAGATGGCTTTAGTAAAATAAGCAGTACCTCGGGCTCCAAATGCATGCTTAAATGTTAAGATTATGTGCTTACAGGGGGACTGAGACATACTTTTATCAGAGTTAGCTTTTTACACAGTGTGAAGTGTATCCAAACTTACCAAATTACGAACCAGTCCTCCTCTTATTTTATATAAAAGCCATGAAGTCAGACGTAGGTGGCTATTAAGCAGAGTGGGGTTATGAACGTAGTCCAGGACTGAGTTCAGGTTTTGTCCAAATGAGGATGGACACAACTATCTCATAGTTTTTATAGCATAATAGAAAACCAGCTAAATCTGCCTTTTTCTGAGCTGAGGAGCCCAAGTGGGGTTTCCCTCCTGACTGTTATAAAGGTAACCACTGTCTTGTAAAATGTGAGGCAGTAAAAACTGCATCCTCCAACAGCTCTGCAGGGCCCTAAAATGTCCAAGTTGGCCTGTTACAACTTCCAGTCCACTGCAGTAGGCAAACCTGATTTATGTTTTTTAAATAATCTCTTACTAATTTTCTTGTTGTTTTACACACCATGGACAAGACGTTGCAAAGCTGTTTAATAAAATGTCATATACTCAGCATGTCTAGTGTTCAATTTACAGCACAGCACCATAGAAAACCTGATGATTTAAGATAGCTCGTTAAAAGATGATTGAAAATGAATGTTTGTACAGGCATTTGTCAGGCTGTAAATACTTAAAGATGCCAGTCCTCTCCAGGACTTTTGTAGTAATTCAGTACCAACCACCTCTCATTTCTGCTTTCTGGGGTGTGGTTTTAATCTGATGGTTTCTTTTTTCAAAAGCAGGAGCAAGAGACGAGCTATACTATCCTGAGAGCCAAGGGCACCAACGTCACCATCAGTGGCCTCAAGCCTGACACCACCTACGTCTTCCAAATCCGAGCCCGAACTGCAGCTGGATATGGAACCAGCAGCCGCAAGTTCGAGTTTGAAACCAGCCCAGACTGTATGTACTTCTTCAAATGGTTTATGCTAACATCCTGCCCAGTTTCTGACTGATCTGAATCGCTGCTTTCACTCCTTCTCTAACTGAGGAAACGTGTCTCATAACTATTTATGATGTGTCTTTCTTGGTAGCGTTGCTGTATAACTTTATATTTTATCATTAAACGTGAGACAGGCTATAAAGAGTTATTCCATAACTATCACAGGTGGTGTTTTCTTCCATTCCCTACTTTTACCTCAGGCCAGAATCGATGCCTTGCTAGGCCATGGCTCTTGCTGAGGAAGTTTGATAGAAACACAAAGTGTCATGCCAAATCTTTCACCCTGATTCTGTGTATATTTGAGATATGTTACATATTTCATCCCCAATTCTTCCTTCTCCACCTCAGCTCTTATTCCTAAAGGCAAACAACTTCCTATTTAAAAAAAAAAGAGTTACAAATTGCTGTTGTGGTGACTTGCAGCTTTGGGCAGACTAATTGAAACTAGAGCTCAAGATAGGACAATTATAGCAAGGAGAAAAAAAAATCAGATGCAGAGATTAAAATTTTCCAGTTTAGAGATTAATGAGTTTTCTCTGCAAAGTAATGTTACCAAAAGAAGGGGAAAAAGTAGAAATGTGGAAGGATCAATCTCATTATTGAGAAATGCAAAATCACACACAGATGACCAACAAATGTCATGAGTTTGTTCCCATGCCAATTTATCACAACTGAGGGCAGGTGTAGGTGTGTAAGAGGCAGAGATGGGAACGAGGGGACCCTGAACAGAAGCTCTCTGACCTGTGTGGGCCAGGAGTGGTGGCTCTCAGCTCAGTTTGGGCAGCTGGCTCGAGGCACAGGGCTGAGGAGTTCAGGTCTGCTTTGCTTAGGGAAGCTCAGGAGGTCTCTGCTGGAGGTTGGTCAGAAGGTCTGAAGTCATCCTGTGGTTCTATAACATGTGGTTCTAAAGCTCCATGCTTAGGGACCACAGGGAGATACCCACCATAAGGCAGAAAATAGTCCTTATTTCCCCTGTAGACATCTGTGTCTGCATGCCCTGGCTTTCCACACTCTCCCTGTGGGTATTGTCAGGCTTGCACTGGGAAACTCAACTCCTAAAAGCACTTTTCCATCACACAGAAGGGGAAATGAAGGTGATGATTATGGGATTTCTTGCCAAGGAAAGGTTCCTTACTGAGCGTGACACAAAGTATGTCTGGCATACGTGACATGTATGTTATTTATGTATATGTTTATATGAAGTATCACTCTGCCAGCAGTTGCTACAATTAGCAAGAGTAAAAGTTAAGAGTAGCTGAAACAACTTTGGTAAATTGGCAAAAGATGGCTGGAGTCTTATGTTTTCTTCCCCTCGTATTTATTTGTTTGATGAAAAATTCTGCACTGGATTAAATACCTGCCAGGACACCAAATGCTATATATAATAATGTATATAATGGTATGTGTGTCAGTTGTGTTATCATCACTGTGATGTGTGTGAGGTTTTATATCTGTTTTTTGTGTTGACTTTGCAGCATTCTCCATCTCCAGTGAGAACAGCCAGGTGGTGATGATTGCCATCTCAGCAGCAGTGGCCATCATCCTCCTCACAGTGGTGGTGTACATCTTGATTGGGAGGTGAGTCTGGGGTCTGATTTGCACATTTTCTCCTGTTTCCACCTCCCAGAGGGGCCCTGATGGCACATGGGGTGTTGTGGTGTGGCTGGTTTTTAATCCTCTGTCTGCTGCCAGGAGCTCCAAACACTGCCTCACAGTCAGTAATGAGCCCGCTAACGTTAGCAGCCCAAATCATGCAGCAGTTGTTAAAAAATGCTATAAACACATTCTCAGGCAATTGTAAAATTAAACTGTAGGGGTCAAAAATCAACAAATCCTCTCATTAGCCAATTTCCTCAAATTCCCTGAGAACATCACATGCCTCTATAGGGCACAGAGAATGTAAATATCATTAAACTTTCAAACAGGCATTTAATTGTGCAGGGAAAACATTTTATTCTGTTTCCACCTGCAGTTAACACGTAAAATTCTCTATATTATTTTTTTTTCTCTGTTGCTTGTAGATTCTGTGGATACAAGAAGTCTAAACATGGCACTGATGAGAAAAGGCTGCATTTTGGGAATGGCCATTGTAAGTTACTAATGCCTTTTAACACTTCCAGATCTGTTGAATTCATCCCCTAGGTATCTGATATTTTTCAATTAAAAAAAAAAAGAGCCATACCTCACTTAAACCAAGGTGAAATTAAGAAGAGAATTACCCCTTCTCTTGTGGGTAAGGAGATCTTCCCCAAACAATTATTCTTTGTTTCAACTTCTTTCATCTGTGTTCAGGTTAGTAATGAGCAAAACATTGCTGTCTGTGTTCAAACAATGCATGTGGTTGAAATTGTGATATTCATTCTGCTGTGCATCACTGAAATCCAGATTGCAACTGCAACTTCCTCATCATATAAAGTCTAAAAAATACTTTTTTTTTTTTTACCCAAAGCAACATATAAATCAATTCAGCCTGTCTTGATGAACACTGAAGGGATTGTGAAAATTCTTTGCTTGACAAAATTCACTTACAAATGATAGTAAAGATCTGATCCTGGATCCTCTCTGCAATGTGTGTAACTGTGTTACACTTTTCCAGTGTAACAGCTCTTCTGTGGATCCTGAAGATGGGCTCCTGAGGATGGGCAAAGCTGCATCCATACACCCTTTAAAACAGGAATAAATTAGTTTTGGAGCAGGAGAAGCTGAGGGGAAAAGGAGGTGATAGCCTAATTCCTGGTCAGGAATGGGAGGATTACTTGTTGGTTGAGTTTTTTTTTTTTTCAATCACTGCTCTTTGGATTTTTATATCCTTACAGGCAAAGATAATGCCCCTCATAGATACCAAGACCAGAAAATCCTTTTTTTCACCCACATAATTCTTGATGTCCATTTTGTTTAATAAGAAGCAGCAGTTCATCTTTGAAACAGTTTTAGCTCCAGATGAGTGTCCTGCTACACCATATAAACCATGTTGAACTATATATTTCTGCTGCTTAGCATGTTCTAACATAAATATATGTGGGGTTTTTTGCACACAGCATTGACACTCTACTGTTTGCAAGAAAAGAGCTGCTGGTACCATAATCGGGTGCCTCCTGCCCAAATATAAGTGAATTAACATTTTAATGAGGGATTTACCTGCAGTAGCTGGAAATCAGAACTGCTTCCCAATCCTCGTGACAATGGAATAACTGTTCTCTGACTGTTCAAATTATTATTATTATTATTATTATTATTATTACTATTATTATTTTAAGTTTCCAGCCCTTCCTTATCTCCAGAGAGCCAAGAGCATGAATATCCACAATTTCTGTCTCCTTCCCCAGCACTGTCAGGGTTCACACAGGCTGTAGCTGGGGGTTTGCTTCATGCAGCCCAGCAACTGCTAACCAACTATTCTCAAAAAAAAAAAAATCTCTACAGTTACATGTGGCCCATAGAATTAATGCTTCATCATCCAAATTTAATGAGGTTATAAAATAAAAGCAGCCAGTAAAATAAGTGTCACAGACAAATAACAGGTCAGAATTTGCTCTCCTTACTCCCACACAATGGAAAGTTGCAATCACTATTCTTAAACATGTCAGTGCTGTTAAATTCCTGTGGATTAAATTGCTTTTAATTTGGCTTTAGATATTTATGTACTGTTTTCTGAGTAGTGCCATGCTGATTCACTGTGCAATAAGAGCAGAGCCAATCATGGGCCTGGTTCGAAGTCCTTGAAAGTTATTTATGATAGATTTCGAAGATACTTATCTGTTAGAATTTGTGAGTATGTATGTGTGTGGCTGTTGAACCTTTTAATCTACCAACTTACAGTCTTTCCCAAAGAATAAGAAAATTGCTCCAATGAACTAGAAAAGGATAAAGTAACTTCCATGGCTGTCGTAAACTTTCAGCATCTTAAATACAGCAGCTGGTTTATTTCAGTCAGTTTACTCTGAATTACTTTTAAAAAGGCTCCAGCCATGAACTATTCCCTGCAGCCTTATTACAAATCCTATAATATTACTTCAAAGGAACAAAAATGTTTCACCTCCTCAGATCCTCTCCCTTTGCCTTCTCTGGCTGGGCCTTTTTTATTTTTTTGCTACCTTTAGGGCAATTTGTGCTGTTAAAATGAAAATGTAAATTATTATGTTTGCACAGAATGAGCTGTAAAGTAGTGCAGCTTAACACATGTGCACGTGTTTATTATCTGTATTTCATGACAGAACCCAGTTCCTACACAGGCTGCCCTTAATTATTGGTGTGAAGGGATTATTCTCCTTGCAGCCACCATCACCTGATCTTGGGAACCTCTGGGGTCAGCATTAAAAATCCACAGCCAAAAACCCCACAGCGCAGAAGCCTTTAATTGTTATTTTTATTGGGGGTTGGGGGGGGTGGGGAGGGCTGTAATGTACATTCAGCATGGACGGAAAGGAGCATTTACAAGATTTTTAACCAACAGTAATATACAGCCAATTACTTTTTGTTTTACTTGCAGGTAATTCTGTAATCATCAGGCTCTTGAAGGAAACACGGTTGGCTTTTAATGCTGTAGCCCTTGTGCTGACAGCATGGCCCTTGCTTTGCATTGTTCTCAAGGCAATTAGCTCAGGAACTCAGTTTTATCATTTTTTTGTCAATTCTGAGGCCAATAAATCCCCACAAAATTGATTTTTTTTCTTTTTTTATGTACTCTTTGCATTGTTTGATAAAACAGTTTTGTGCTCTCATGGTCCAAAGGTATTTTTTCCCAGCCAAAAAAAAGGTTTAACTATTTTAGCTCAGTGAAAAAAATTGCTGCAGCATAGTAATGCTAAGCTGGAAAGGATATTCCTGAGTGGGTTAAAGCAGTGTTTGTAGAAGGAGTTAATATCTTTTACAAGACCAACTGGTACTGTTAGGAGAAGCTGGAATACAAGTCTGGGAATGTAGAGTTTGTGTCAGAAGCAGAAAACTTCAAGCTGGGTATTTCACTTTTCATTAATAAAATATATTCCTGTTGTAAAACGAATACAGAGGCAGGCAGAGAAAGTGCTGGGTGCAAACACAAGCAAGGCTTTGAGCTGGGATGGGGGAATGAGGCTTTGCTTTGCCTTCAGCATTTTTGTTGGAGGCAAAGGTTGGGAATAGTCTCTTCCAGCAATCCCTAGCCAGGAAACTGTAGAGGGGGCCAAAATAATAACATGGATGTAAAAGGGAACAGAGCTGTAGAACCACTTTTTTGTTAAGAATAATTTTCTGCCATCCTTCTGTGTCCTGACACAGGGATCGAGGCAGAGGTGCATTTTTTCATGTATAAGTTTGTTATGCATCTTGTTGATAGACTTGGGAAAGTAAAAGTTGGAGTTAATCTGCTTTTTTAGTATATTCCTAAGAACTTTTCGGGTTGTCTGTAGCAACACTTTTTGTTCCTTGCCCCCTTTGTTGTTACTTTGGAAGCATCAGCATAAGGCAGCATCTAAATGTAGCAGCCTGGGAGGGGCGAGTGGTATTTTAATATTTGAAAAGCAGTTAAATACTCCAAGTGCAGATATATGAAATGGGCTGTCAGACTTCTCTGCAGTACATTAGTGTCTGGTTTCACTCTGTACAAACAAAAACCAGTTTGATTGGAAGAATACCTTTTCCTTCTGTTGACTTGGTTTCTGTCATGAGCTTTCTTTAGAAGGATCACTCAATCTAAGTAACATTTTCTCTCCGAATTTGTTCTTACACAGTAAAGCTCCCAGGCCTGAGGACTTACGTAGATCCACACACATATGAGGATCCCAACCAAGCTGTGCATGAATTTGCCAAGGAACTGGATGCTTCCAATATATCCATTGATAAAGTAGTTGGAGCAGGTAATGACCACCAGATATGTTGAACTAAAGATAGCTTTTTCCTGTAAATGCTGTTTTATGTCTTTGGGTTTATAGCTGTGCCTGGAAACAAAATGTTCTAGAAAGTCTTCAGATTAGTAGGTCATATTTACAGCTGATTTCAGTGCAAAGTTAAGGGCACACAACTCTATATTTCTTTATTTTCCTCAAAGAAAGCAGATAGCAAAGACAGTTTTTCAAAGGACACCGAGGCCATACTTGAGTGCACCACAGCTGGGAGGGAGAAGATTGTTCAGCCTCACGTCTGTTTCTCTTTAAAACCTGTCAGTGCAGCACAGAAAATGTTATCGGCTGTGAAGATGTTTTCTTTTTTTTTTCCTTTTTTCCCCCCATAAAAGGACTCTTGACTGTTATGCCTCGAGTGAAACCACAGACCCATCTCATCCCAGTCACCACGCATCCATCAGACTGCAGTGACCTTTGGTCCTTGGATTGATTTTGGTCACTGCTTGGGATTTGCATTATCGATTTAGGAGGAGAGGGTTGTCTTCCAATAACTGATTGCCTGATCCATACAGAGATTGTTGGATTTACAGGAAACAAGCTGGTGAAATGATCAGATTTTGTAACAGAGGAGCCAGATTACAGAAAGCCTCATTACACTGAGTGTTGCATTGCAACATGTAGCTCCTGATAGGATGTGTGCTTCCTCCCTGAAAAGTGGCAGATTGTCTCATTGAACCACAAGATCATGGAGTGTTACTTTTCCTCCTATGTTAAAGCATTTATGAGGAGTACTATTGATTTTTAATCCCTTGAAAAATACTTGTTCCTTTACTATTGATTTTTTTTTGGCTTCTCTCTAAATGCACGGTTTGAATTAAAACCATGAGATGTGAGAGGCAGACTCTGAGTGCACAGCAAAAGATTTTCAGCTGGAAAAAGGTGTAGAACTCAACCTAATGTACTCATTGCATCTCCTGAATCACCCAGCCAAAAAAAAAGGAACAGTTTTCATCCTCTTCTACTGAAGCTACTCAACTCTTTGTAGTTTGAAGTAATTTTGTGGAAAAGCGGAATCTGTGTTCCTTGTTGGTTTTAATTTTGCCCCACAAGAGTGCACTGTTCTCCATCATCTTCAGTCAAGGCAGCAAAGCTCTGCTTGCTGCACATAACAGGGAATTAGTGTGGGGATGGAGAAGGAGGATGGTCTAAATTTAAGTCCAGGAGCAGTGTGTCTCCTTGTGAGACCTTCAAGAGCCTCACAAACGCGAGCTTTCTAAATTTGGGCTGTATGCAGTATATGAATCTAGGAAAGAACTTCCTAAGGGTCGTGCCATGTTTTACAGCTTGCTTGTTGTGAGCTATTTTTAGTCAAGATACATGTCAGAATAAGAGGTAAACCAAAGTTTGTCAAATATGGCCTCTGAAAACAGAGGAGGAGTTTCTTGAGAGGCTCCAATAAAAGGCTATGTCCTAGAGGAGTCAGGTGCTCTAGAAGTCTCTCTGCTCCACTGCAGTGAAAATCAGAGGTTATTCTGAGTTGGAAAGGGACCCACAAGGATCATGGAGTCCAGCTCTTAAGTGAATGGTCAGGGATTGAACCTGGACCTTGGCATCATCAGCACTCTGGTCAAACCAGCTGAGCTAAGTGGCAAAGGGTTCCTGCCAGCTTTTTACATTAAAGCTTGGACTCAAGATATCATAACACCTTTTCATGGGCACCATAAGTAGCCTGAAGTACATAAGGCTTTATAGTTAACATCTCCTCTCAGCAGTTGCTTGAGATGCCAACAGGAAGAGCCAGGAAGGGGAGAACAGATGAAAATCAGGCCACAGACTGCTGGGAGCTTCCAAAATGACTTTGTGACATCACTTTATAATGCTATCACCCTCAGCACGTGGTGGCTTTTACATTCAGAGTGCCTCTGAGGCAACTTCTTCAAGGAACACTTCTTCCCAAAACCAGAAAGGCATTTCCTGCCTCTTACTGGAGTCAATGACTTATTTGAGTGAATGACTTGGTCTCTTCCTGCCCTTGTCCTTTGCAAGGCAAGTGTGAATGAAATTATAAAAAAAGACAGGGATTTGAGAAGAAGGGGTTCATTTAACTGCCCTGAAGTGTGACGTAAGTAATGAGACCTTCAAGTCAGGCAAGCAGTCTCGATGTCCTGAAGTACTCCAAGCAGTTTCTCACAGCTTTAGCCAGAAGTCTCTGAGAAGAGAGGGCTTTCAGAGCTTACATAGCTTTGAAAACATACACAAATGCAATAAGGAAATATTCTTATCCAAAAGAACCTCAAGAAAAACACAAGGGATTTTAGTGGGAGGCTAAGCATAAGAAAATCGAGGTCAGAAGCCACTTTTTCAGATTTTTCTTTACAGTAATTCTTTCTTTTAAAATAACTCACTTATTTTTATGGGTTCAGTTCAACAAACCACTTCAGAAGTTTAAATCCAACTGGGTGCTAGGAGAATACTACAGAAAGTACATTCTTGGTTTGGGGTAGATTTAACTATGTGCTTTGCTGAACTAAAAAGCAAGCCTTTGCCTGTCTTTCAAATTTGAAATATACTTGTAGCATAACATCTTGTTGATGAAATTATTCCTAAAATTCAGGGGCTACCTGTCCATGAACTTATTGTGAAAGTTTGCAGTGCCTCAATGAGGGCCAGAATGTTGCTGATGTTAAAAGTTTATGAAACGTTGAGCTTTGGTGCCTCTCCAAATCTGAGGGAGTTCTGTGCACAGATATAAAATGCAGCAAAGTGAAGGGAGGAGCTGATTTCACAGAATCTTCATTTGCTGTTCCCCTGAGTCTAAATGCACAGCAGACACCATCCCCTGATGCACTAAATAGCCTATTTGAAAAGAATTTAAGAGATCCTGAAGAGAGATCTTTGCATTGTGAACAGCCCTCCTGAATAATCCCTGTAAGCTTTCCATGTGCAAATGGGTGCAGCAGTCTGCAGGGCAGGTTACACAACCCCTATGTGTGTGGCATAATTAAAAATAAACTCTGCATGAAAAGCCATCATCCTCATGTCTTCTGAGCAGTGCCAGGTTTTCCAAACACAAGCCCTTATTCCTCCTAATGGTGACATCCAGCCCATTTCTGCCTGGAACCATATAATAATAATAATAATATGCAGGAAATACTGTAGTGTAACTGCATAGGTCGCTATGGGTGTTGACCAGGTAAATGTATTTAACATCCAGGCTGCTCTGGGTGCTGACCAGGTAGATAATTTAACATCCAGGCCGCTCTGGGTGCTGACCAGGTGGATGTATTTAACATCCAGGCTGCTCTGGGTGCTGACCAGGTAGATGTAGTTAACATTCAGGCTGCTCTGGGTGTTGACCAGGTAGATGTATTTAACCTTCATGCTGCTTTGGGTATAAATAGTCACAGGTTAATGTAGTTGGGCTGCCTGGGGAGCTCTTTCCAGTGGAGTCATTTCCACAAACGTAAACTTGCTTTATATTCATAGACAACAGCAAATTTCATTGGTAGGAAGAGCCCAACTTTTATTCTCTTGCAGCATCCACTGGCCTTGATGTACTTTTGGAATCTGATTAATCACTCAAGTTGTGAATCGTTCAGCCATGGCTAAATGGGTCTGTGTTGATGGACATTAACCATAACCTTGTCCTTCCCAGGAGTTAAACAAATATCAGATACACGATTCCAGCTTGAAAATGAAGGATTGATTGCTGGGCTGCTGGTTGAAATCATAGCTGAAGTCTTCATTGACAGTAACTGTAAAATAGTTCTAAGAGCTTAGCTTGTTATGGCTTTTTGGACCATTAAAACATCAAGGAAATGGGGATGGAAGCTGGGCACTGCAAGATTTATTTCAAGCATTTTTTTTTCCCCCTTCCTTTTGTTTTCAAGATGTGCTTTGGTCTTCCTATTTTGTGGTGCTCTGACAGTATTGAGCTGGGGCTGGTGTTTGAACTGTTGGTGAAGTATAATGGTCATTTGGGCTTGCAGAAGTCGAATGCTTTTAATTAAGTCTGAAAAGAGCTCAACTCCCATTAGTTACTAGTAATAGCTTTTAAAATTTGTTTTCTGAGCTGCTGCCTGTCTTGGCAGCCTGAAATACAAACAGTGTTAGAATCAGAGGATGTAATGTCAGTGCTTTTTTAGCAATAGGAATGTACATAAAGATGTATCTTCCTTTTAGTGGTTATTACCTTGATAGTACAGCTCTATGCCTAGAGGATGAAGCAGCTGGTGATAAGATATGGTGACACTCACTTCTATGTTGTTGACTCAAATCTAGCCTGGGTTAGCAATGGAGAAAGGTCATTGCCCTCCCACACATTTATTCAGGGCCTTTTTTGATAAACTTGTCTGTCAAAAAAAAAAAAAAAAAAGACTTGGAAAATAAAGCTGAAAAGAGGCTTTGAAATCAGTTGCTGCTCAAATATTAACATAATTTATTAACATATTGAAACTTCCTTATGAGATTTGTGTAAAAATTAGTTAACTGAAAAAATTTTCAAGTGAGATGTCTTCTTCCAACAGTTTCCTACATACTTAATACTTCTTTTGAATGCTAAGATGATTTTCCTTGTGCTCTGCTCTCGCATTTTGCAAAAGGTTAAACTGGTATACACCACACACCAGGGGCTTTTTTGAGTGCTGATTCTTCTTCCTTGAATCCCTACGAAATAACCACATTTCAGCTTTGGTCACTTTCCCACTCTTGTTTTCAGGGGAATTTGGAGAAGTGTGCAGTGGACGCCTGAAGCTGCCTTCTAAAAAGGAGATTTCCGTGGCCATCAAAACCCTGAAAGTTGGCTACACAGAAAAGCAGAGGAGGGATTTCCTGGGAGAAGCAAGCATCATGGGCCAGTTTGACCACCCCAACATCATCCGACTGGAGGGAGTTGTCACCAAAAGTAAGGAATGTCAGGGACATGGAAATGCCATGGAGGAACCTTCCAGGCTCAATAAGTCTCTCACTTGCAGGTGGTTCAAAGCACAGCAAAAGTGAATTATAAATGAAGTCATCCCAGGTTTATGCTCTGCAAAAAGCTCAGTGATAAACTGGCAGGTTTAATAAACTCCAGAGCTACAAATTGCTCCACAGTGAGCCAAGAGGTGCTGGGTGATAATCTGGTGAGGAGTCGTGGAGTCTGATGTGCTGAGGCTTCCTAATTGCACTGAATTGCTCCGTGTTCTGCTTTCAACTGAGTCATTAGATTTGTCATTAGCACTAATTAATGGACAGCCTACCTGGTACAACAACTGGTTCTAGTGAATTATTAAATAAGGCCAAACTTTTTACCTACATGGTTTTCCTGTACCAGCCTGAGGCATTTTAAAGCTCCAGAATTCCAGAATTCATACATCTTAGTAAAAATCCCCAAAAGAAAAAATGTTTTGAGGATTTAATCTTTCAGCAGTAGAATTAATTTTATTTCTGTGATTTTATATATATTTACTTACCTGCATTTTCTAAATCTACCATTAGATGCTTTTGTTATGGGTTTGGTTGGTTTTGGTTTTTGTTCTTTTGTTTGGTTGGTTGTTTTTTTTTTTTGTTAAAGCATATTCTTGGTCTCTGTGATAACAAATCACCTTCTCTTTTTGAGACCGAAAAAATTAATTGAAACCTCCATGTAGATGTGGTACCTTCCTGGAAAAGTAATATATTTCAGCAACCCTCTTCAGCTACACTTTCTTGTATTTCCATGGCGGAATGAAGTGATAAATTTAGTGATCAAATTTATCTACCTACATTAGTTATTAAGTGAGAGATCAATAAGATTTTATATGAGGCAATAAAAAAAAAAAATAACCAGGAATGCTCCAAGATTTTTCAGGGGAGTGGAAAAAATTGGTAAAAAAATCCTTGTTCGTGCTAGAGAACCCTGCTGTCAGTGCAGCTCTTTGCCATTTCAGTGATCAGCTTGGAATTTGCTGAGGATGTTTCCAGTTTAACTGGGTAGAAACATACCAAATACTTTGGGTTTAAGTTGATGGCTTTAAGAATTTTTTTTTTTTTTTAAATTGCATGATTAAGGATTCACAAGCACAGGTCTGAAAAAAATTCTTAGCATACTGCAGAAAAGTATGAGAAATTAAAAACCCCTAGTGAAAGGTATGTAAAACACTATATGTTGTGAAGACATAATAATAATAATAATAATATTGCCTTTTCTATGTGTGCTTCATGAAAGTCTATTTTGCTGATTTCAGTAACAAGGAAATTACTGTTTTTCCTGGGCCTCACAGTCCCATTAGGAAAGGTCTGCCTGCATAAATCAAAATTTATCTCCTGCTTTGTAGTGACACACACTTTGTACACTCAGAGTAAGATTTGCAGTCACAAAATCACATGGAAGGCCAGCATCTGTCTGCACACAGCTGAGCTGAAATCTGTTTTGTTATGTTTTTGCATTCCTGGAGCACTCGAGACGATAATTTAATTGCTGTACAATTTGGAGACATGTGCATTGCTCTTGAGTGTGCATTGCTAATTCCCTCTGTATTTTGTATAAGGGACTTGCAGTGAGTTTGGTGCTCAGGTGTATTCACACCTCTGCTGTCTGCTTTGAGGGGCTGGGGGCAGGTCAGGAGTGCCAGCTGCCCATCACCTCTGTGTATGAGAGAGCAAACTCTGAATATTCCCAGCTGAAGGCAATAAAAGCCTCATGGGTACAACATCCTCTCCAGACTGCTCCAGTACAGGAGTTGAGGAATCTGCTCTGGAGCTATTTATCTCCATTTCACTGGGCAAAAGTATACAGCCCAAAGCAAATAAATTAGACAATATAATAATTTGTTTTATTTAATATTCTACAGGCCGATAGGAGGACAAGAGGGTCGTGGGTTTGGAGGGTTTTTTGTTTCCTTTTTTTTGTTGTTTTAACAAATCAATCAGCACATCAGGCTTCCAGCCTTGCCCCCAGTGCAGAGTTGTTCCTCTGCTCCTCGTGGATTTCTGTCCTGCTTTTCCCAGCTGCTGCCCCACCCTTCTGGACACAGTACAGTGTACAGTAATCTCAATAACCAGCACTCATGTTCTGCTCAGTTTACTAATAATTTACAGCAATTTGTAGCCTGTTAGTATAATAAACCTGGGCAACACTGTTGACACAACTTGTTATCATTTATAAACGGCCGTGCTTTGATAAATGGATGCAGAGGGTTGTTTTAAAACTTCAGAGCATGTGCTTCTTATTATGGGCACGTTTCCAACAGAATGAGAGTGAAACCCAGCACTTCAGGCTTTTGGAGGGAGGGTGAGCAAGGCAGGAAGATGCTCCTGTAATAATTTGGAAGACATTTCTTACTCTAATATAAATTCTTCCGATAAGTCTCGTAAAATTGCCTGATTTTGTGCAGAAGCCAGGCACTTCTGTCTTGGATTCAAAGTGTAGGGCAAAGCACATGGATTTATCCTAGAAAGTTTTGGATAGCCCTGTACTCATAAGGTCCAGCAGCATCTTGTGTGTGTTACAAGAAATCCCTTTGTATTCATGTTACACACAGAATGTAATTAAGGTACTTTATCTGTATATTTCTTGCTAACAAGACTAAGCATAAATAGATTTTTTTTTTTTGAGCTTTTACATTGTTAGATCTTGTATCTGTATCATCTCCTATATAATTCAATAATATTAGTTTTTATACAGTATTTCCTACTGGTGAATGGATGACAGTCAATTACTCATTAGTGTGACTCCCACAGTGTAACACATCATTTGTACTGCAGAAAGAAGACATTTGAACCTCTTAATGCATCATTTTCTTCTCATATTAAACTCATTCTTTGAAATTACTGTTTCTCTTCTAAGAGTTCTCTTTGGTCGAAGCTGTATTTTTTGAAAAGCAAACAAAAAAAAGGAGTTGTTACCATTTACTTGGCTTTTTTAATGGCCTTCTTGTTCTTAATTAAACTTT
The DNA here is from genome assembly GCA_013396875.1 of Vireo altiloquus. Taxonomy (NCBI): domain Eukaryota; kingdom Metazoa; phylum Chordata; class Aves; order Passeriformes; family Vireonidae; genus Vireo; species Vireo altiloquus. The sequence continues at coordinate 34,438 of VZRF01005604.1, read as the reverse complement.
CTTCAAGCCTCATGCTGTTCAATTTTAAAAGCTAAAATTTCACCATGCCCACTGTACAGTATGCAGGCTTTCATCCTACTTTTATGGTCAGATGCCTTCCTGTATTTTATGTGCAATAATAATTCATTTCCCTAAATAACTTCACACTCTTAACCACCTTTCTCTCTACCGTAAAGAGAAAATAAGCAAAGCTTTAGTAAATATTATGAAATAATAAAATCCATATGATGGCACAATGTTAGCAGGGCAGTGACCTTGGCCTGAAAACTTCACCATCATCGTGTTAATTTTTTCCATTAGTTTCTCTCCACCCTGTCAGAGCTGCATGTAAGATCTTGGTTGGGTCACAAAATCCCCTGGGGTGGAAGGAATGGTTTAAAAAAACCAATCTGAATATGTGTGGATGAGTTTTGGATGATATTAAAGGCTTTTCAAGGGCTGTTTCCTTTGAGTTTGCCATTGCCCCGTGGGTATTTGGGTGCTGTCTGTGTGCAGATGCTGTCAGGGATTCCAGCACAGAGGGAGGAAGGATTGCCTGGAAGGAGGGAATGCCCATTTTACAGCTCTGCTTCTCTTTCCAGTGCCCTGGGTTTTATTGTGCACTTTCCTTCCCACCTTTTATCTGCACCCAGCCTTGGTTTGCCCACTCCATCTTTTGCTTCCTTTCAAAACATAAAAATTATCCTTGGGGTTAGGAGGATTGGGATACATTCCTGAAATGCTTGGGATTGCAGGTTTTATTCCAGTGTATTCCTTGGAAAAGCCTGACCACTGTGCTCTGTTTGCAGGTAAACCAGTTATGATTGTTACTGAATATATGGAAAATGGATCCTTGGACAGCTTCCTACGAGTAAGTGCAACAGGAAACTAAATGGGGCAGGACTGGCTCTTCTTCTGAACTTCTTATTAATTTACTGCCACTCTGATTCATCACCAGCTCTTGTTGCTTGATAATTCTGTATTTCCGTTTGGGTTTGTGTGTATCACAATGTGCTCAGAAAGCCACGTAGGAATCTGCTGGTCCATTTACAGTAAGCATTATTCCAAAATTAAGACAATTTTAGTTGCATTACTATGTCACACCTATTAAAAATGAATAAAACAAAGCATTCTGGCACAGGAAAATGAGAATTGTTTTTCTGGAGGCTGAATTGTGACTGTGATGCAGTTATTCTTATTGGTTGGCAGCCTCTGCATCTAAGCAAGAGATTTTCAAAATGAATGGATTTGTGGAAATTTTATCAGTAATGAAAATTTGAGAGAATAGCCTCATACCTTAGACTGTTGGAAATGTTTAGCAAGCAAAGTTTACTGGCTCATTTTCTTTTTCCAACCTTAGACATAATAATTTGGCTGATTTATCTTTGTTTTCTGTCAAAGTTGGTAGCGAGCCTAAAAAAATTCAAACGCTCCCTGTGTCACCAAGATTTACTTGTGGCAAAACAAGCAGTGCAGGAGAAATGAAATCCCATCTCAGGGGAAACACTGGTTTAATTTTAATTTGTTAGGGCAAGCTCAGCTTTGGCTGGGAGTCTGCTTTGGTTCTGCCATGGTTGAATGACATTATCCCCCAAATTCATAACATTGAACTGGACATTTAACCCCAAAAGGGGATATATTGTCAACCTCAGTTGCTCTATGTACTATATATGTTACGGTGTCTACTGAAGCATGTAAAATACATATAAATAATGTGTCAGTGTAGCTGAATGAAATATCTCTGTACTGAACTATATATATATATATATATTGTTTAGGCTTGAAATCCTTGAAGAGAGCTCTGAGGAAAGGAGAATAATTTCTGGCTGCACAGAGCAGTTGTTCAACTTGTTCTTTCATTTTAGTGTGATTTTTTTTTTTTTTTACTACTCTTGTGTGGAAACATAGATAAGAACCCTGTGACTCATTAATATCACAGGCAACTCGGGCCATATAACCCCTTTTATAAATGCCTTTTGAAACTACTTTGTTTGCTTTCCCCATTGCTATTGAAAGGCTCTCTGAGCATCTGATTCCATTCACGGTTAGAAACCTTCTGGTTTTTAGCTAAATCTTTTCCAGGGTCTATATAAATTCTCTTGGGTTGGCTCTAATAAAAAAGAGGGACAGAGAACTGCTAAGAATTTTTTAAAAAGTAATTAATTTCTTCGTGAAGGGGAATTCTGAGAGATTCTTTAAGCATCCACTGTGCCATATATTTGTCTAACATTTACAGTGCTATTATCACCCCCAAGTCCACTAATCAAAAATGAAAAATGGATGCAATCAGTCTGGCAGACTGATTCATGTCACATCACCTCACGTGGCAGAGCCAGCTCCCCTGCATTTCATAAAATTCCAGAAGCAACAGCACGAGCAGTTGGAGAGCTGCCCATGAGGATCCACTTACAGCACTGGGGAATTCATTTGGGAGCTGCACTACAACAAACTGCTGTCCTATTGTCTATATATCCATATATCAATATCAAAAGTAGATGTTAATAAAGAGGATTAGTAAGAGCTGGGAGATTTAAATTATGCCCTGAAGTAGATGGTTAGAAATATATGCAACCAATGGTTTCTAGGCTAAGTCGTAGTGTGTTTCAATAATTTTTGTGTTCCTGAAGTTGAGGAAAATTTTAAGGAATGAGTTTAAAACTAATGGAATTTGAAATCCACTGACTCAGATCAGCATTTGCTTTTGTTAAATCAATTTCTTGTGTAATAGAAAACTTTCATTAGGCCATTGGGGAAGGCTTGGATTTTTACTAAAAAAAAAATCCTATGGCCTTTCAGGGAAGTTGGACATCTGTTTCTCTAATGTTCTGACACTCCAGTCTCAGGAGCACACACAGCTCAGATTTACATGCTGCTTTCACACGTGTCCCCATCTAGGAAATTAAAACAATGATGACAGCGAGAAGGGGGGAAAAATGAATTTTTATCTGAATTGCAAATGTTTCCCCTTCCCTCAGCTGATTGGGAGATCAGCACAGTTCCACGTGCGGCATTCAAACCACAACTCCTGAGCTTGGAGTTAATTTGAGCTTAATTTGAGGAGCTTCCAGGGTGTTTTATCAAAACCTCTGTGCGAGGAGGAAGGCGAGCAGCCCCTGGAATGACGTTTTTTGCACTGTTTTCCAGAAGCACGACGCCCAGTTCACAGTGATCCAGCTGGTGGGCATGCTCCGGGGCATCGCCTCGGGCATGAGGTACCTGTCGGACATGGGCTACGTCCATCGGGATTTGGCTGCTCGAAACATCCTCATCAATAGTAACCTCGTGTGCAAAGTCTCCGATTTTGGTCTCTCTCGTGTGCTGGAGGATGACCCAGAAGCTGCTTACACCACGAGGGTGAGTTCCTGTCTTTCTCTACCCTTTTAAAATCCTTGCTGGTTGTGGCAGAGGCTGAAATCTGGTGGTTGCTGAGGCTGTGGTGCAGCCTTGTGTGGCCAGAGATGCTCAGCAAACCAGAACATCATCACAGTTATTTTTTGATTGGTGGCTCAGAGAAAATAGAAGGCAAAAAAGCATGGTTTGTGTTGGTAGATTACTTTTCTTAAACTATGCAAAATTCTTGGCTCACTTTCTTTCTTCTGGATGTGTAAAGGAGCGAATGCCACAATTAAGGCCTGAGTTCTTTTGGCACACAATAATGTAAGACTTCATGTGTGCTTTGAGGAGTTTTAGTTGCACTGCTGATTTAGCTCTCACACAGTAAAAAATAAACAATCTACCCATCAAATTTTTGGGTGTTTTCCAGTATGGTAGGACATATGTCTGGTTGGAGTACACTGATATCATTGTTCTTCAAGGCTGTATCATTTATACCTGCTCTTGTACCTCTAACTGAGTAAAAACATGAGTAAAACAAGAAATGCACACCTGATTATCACCTGAATAAGACTTCCATTTTTTAGTGGAAGCCTTTATGTATGTATGTATATAACACTTGGATATCTGGTTGTTCATGTTAATGCTATTTAAAGTGGATTTTATTAAGTTTAGACAAAGTGACATAAACATCCAGTATCTTAGTCAAGTGTAATTTGCATTGCTTACAGTAATCATCTCATCCTCACTGTACAAACCAGATTAGAGTTTATCAGCACAATCTTCATGTGGGTTTTCTAAGGTTTCCTTCATTCCTAAACACAAGCAATCAATAATTTTAGTCGTTTACATGCTGCCTTCTCCATGATTGAAATGAAATAACGTGTGAGAAATGAATATAGAAATCCTGGCAGTTTTCTGATACATTATATACAGATACATTTATAGTACTATTTACTTATCAGTCATACCTTCATAACTTAAGCATAAAGACTGTTCTTTGCTTGACCTTTCAGTGTTTTCTTTACCCTCTGATAAATTTTGTCATGTAGTTAGAAATATGCAATATATACCACTTTAGAAAGCAGTCTGCAGAGATCTGTCATGGTTAACATAAAGAGACATTAGTAGGAGAAAACAGTTTTCACTCTCAGTAGAGTCACAGCCTTAGTAAATAAATACTCCTGGAATGCCAGAGTTCCTCAACAGAAAATTGTCCACTCTTTTATTTTCTAAGTATATTTCCCAAACTTACTGTCCTTGCTGATCTCCTTCAGATTATTTTCAATTTCACTACATTTTCCTTAAATGTGATGCCCAAACCAGGATATTAATCCACAGCACCAGGCATAGCATATTTATCTCATGTCTCTTACACACGACCTTTCTGTTAATATCTCCTTTCTCAATTTCTCATCCCACCCCCAACACTGTGTTCTTTCCTTGGGCACACACCTCTGACAGGCTTCAAAGTTCAATTCTCTCATTTCACAATTGATCTGGGCGTGCAAATCATCCATAATTCAGTAAAGGCATTTTGTGTGCTTGCATTAAGAGCTGAGAATTTGAGTCCTGGTTAATTCCTGGTTAACTTAGGATGGAAAAAATTCTATCTCCCCACCAAACTGCAGAGTTTTTAGTAGGGAAGTGAAGCTGTCGCATCAGTGACGTGTCTGTGGGTGGCTTGGTCAAACAGGGTGCACAGGTGTTTTCCTCCAGTGAGTTTGCTCTTCCTCTCCTCCTGCCACCTATTTTCTGAGCCTACCTGCCTGTTTGCAATTAGATAGTGAAATCAGATGGAAAGAAGCTATTTTGTAGAGTGTAATCATCTGTGTTCAGTAAACTCCATCTGGCGTTTATAGTGTGTGTGCAAACTGCTGCAGGAAGATGCTCAGATAATTAAAACCTTCAAATACAACTTAGGACAAATCTAATTTTTTTTTTCAAGAGTTGTTGCTGTGAATATACCTATGCCACATGTTAGCTCTGAGAGAAGAACAAGGATTTTTGATATTCATCTTTTTATTGCTCACATTTCCTTTGAAGTGAATCTTATGTTCGTGTCAAGGGAGTGTTTCCAGGTGGGATGCTTGAAAAAAATGGAGACCACAGATGGGAAACAGAGCTTCAGTCCACTGGTGGAGAGCTGAGCAGTTCATGTTCCTGCTGCTTGGCCATTTCACAAAACACAGGGCCAATTTCTAGGCTGCTCTTAGCACATTTTGCAAGCACTAATTACAGGACAAAGCCAAGACAAAGATAGTGCCACGTTTTTAAAATAATGGCATCATCTCAAACTATTTCATGCCTAATAATGGCATTGTTCCAAACTATTTCATGTCTTTAAAGCTGGAGGATGACAACTGCTTCATAAGCTATTTAAAAAGAGGAAAAAAAAAATCTAAATTATAAGTCCAATTTCAAACATTACAGAGTATGTATTAAATTGATGTCCTCCTGTCCTCCATCTCCTCCTACTCTTAGTTCTCCATGTAGTATCCATGGTACTAGGGAAATTTATAGAGTTAGCTGCAAAGATGGATGCTTTATCTAGGCTCCTTTTCTACCCCTATTTTCCACCTGTAAATGTCAAAGCCTGAGAATGATTCCACTGCTTTAATTCATAATTGGAAGTCAGGATTGATCTACCCCCAAGAAGCCTGGCCTGGCTCACTCACCACTGCCTGGATGAAATTTTATGTCTGAAGCTTTGCATAAAGGCTGTGAACACGTATCCTTTTATATCTCAATAATTTATGTTTCCCTTTATATATCAGTGCATATTCGGTGATATTCAAGCTATTGTGCCAGACTCCTCAATGCAAAGATCACAAGTGTGAAATAAGGGAATCAGGAATTGTAAGGAACTTTCCCACCTGACAGAATGATTTTTTTTTTACCTCCTGAATTATTGTCACTGCCTGGACACCACAAAAGGCCCTTGGCAGCCTGGGGGATTGCTGACTGTGTGTGAATCAGGCTGACTGGCTGTTGGGATTTTGTTGTTTTTTTTTTTTTTACAGAGTCTTTGTGCCTGAGGGGATGTACTGTAATTATCTACATTCTCCATCTCTATTCACTTTTAATTGAAAAGGCGAGGTTGTGTTGAAATTGTCATTGTCAAATGGATCTGGTTTATCCTTGTTATTTTTTCGATGTCTGTGTGACAAGTGGGTGGACGAGTGGCACAGTGTGAAGTGGAAGTGGATTTATCACAGTTGTAGAGGGACTGTAATTATGTCTCTCAAAGACAGTATTTGGGTAATCAGTAGATGAACTTTTGACTATTTAAGCACATAGATAAATCACCAGTGTTCATGGCATTTTAATATAAATGCAGACCACGCTGGACAAAAATCAGTTGTATTTTCCCTATATATGCAAAATCACAGTGATACAGTCTGAGTGTATTGAAGGGTGTGGCACAAAAGGAAACAAAACCCCACAAATTCCCCTACCTGATAAGCACAAGGGAGAGGAACAGTGTTCTGTCATCACTGACTACTCAAGGAGGAGATAATTTCAATATAAAATATTCATTAGTAAGGAACTGACAAGCAGCATCAGATAATTTTCAGGTGTGTAAGAAGGTAAGTCAGGCTCATCTCACTCACATGAAACCATCTTGTTCTGTAGCAGTAAGATAATCTCCTGAGCTCTCCTAAGTCCTGGCATAATGAATGAATGTCAGCCTTTTATCTTCAGGTTTCTCTGCAAAGTCCTTCTGGTAATTCAGTTAGAATCCATTTTTCTTGATTCTCTCCTCCCCAGGCCTGTGGCTTAGGTGCCTGTGGCTGTCACCCTGTAACAGATTATAAATCAGAATATTGGAATGGGTTCTGAAGTCCTGGAAACAGCTGCCTTGTGCTGGAGTGCCAGACGTGCTGGAAATAAATCGAGGACTTCATTGACTTTAGATGAATTATGTTGGAGAGCAAGATACTGCAGGAATAGCAGCTCCATCTACAGAAGATAAAATTTTTGGTTACTGCTGCCTCACTGATTTCAAACCCTGGGAGAGGTTCTCTGACCTAGACTGCCTGGGATTTTCAGCTGCAATTACAAACTCCTACGATTTCTAGCACCAAAGCTGTCTTTCTGCTCAAATTCAGGGAGCTTGGCTTTATGATGAGCACACCCTTAAAGGGAGACCATGACAAAAATATGTCAAACCTATATTTATCTTCAGAAAATAATCAGTAAATATATTGCTGTTCTTGTTCTTAAACTATTCCAAAGAAAGGGTTAGCGAAATCCCTTTTTAAAAATAATTACAAGACAATTTTTATGACAAATTGGGGACCAGAATGCCAAAATTACACTTTTAGACTCTATTCAGTGGCAGTTAATTTCTTTTTTTAACCACATTTTAATTAATATTTTTGTCTTATTTATGGTAATGCTACATATATCTGCAGGTGTAGAGGATTACAGCTGAGACAGAGCAAGGAAAATTTGAGAGGCTCTGACTCACACTCATTGTAATGTGAATCTGGGGTTGAGTTACCTTCCCTTTTTCAGTAAAGCAAAGCCAGAACTTGTTTCATTGAGTTTCTAACCTTCCTGCAATAAAGCAGTCCCAAAATGTTAGGAGTGTAATTATTGTCTTTTTTTTTTTTTTGTCTTTTTTGTAAATCTGTTTCTCCAATTGCATAAATGACTTTTTACATATGATTACAAAGACCTCCTATCAAACACAAAATTCCTGCCCCTGTCTAGAGTGCTTATATTCTAGCCATGAGCCCATTTTTCTGAGTGTCATCTGGCCATTATTTCTCTTAGGGCTCAGCAAGAAGGGCTTTATTTGCCTGTCTGAACGTGAAAGTACAGAAGCGACCCATGGAAATTCAGATTTTTAGAGAGCAGTATTCTGAAGACTCCAAAATGTTATTATTTATGTGTGTCTGCTGGGCAGGGCTGGGGCACCTTGGCTTTGCAGGTGTGTTGAGGTGGGACAAGTGGGAGATGCTCGATTGGGAAGCTCCTTCTCCTCGTGGTGTAGATTTAGGACACAGCTTTCCCCCAGGATTTGCATTCTTTATTGAAAACCAGAGCTCGCTATACCAGCACAGAAAACAGAGATTGATTTCTCTATCAGCCTCACATCTGAAACTGTGAGGGGATTTGTTGTGAAAACAAAGCCTGCAGGAGAGCTTGCCTTGTTTCTTGGCTGGGCCTCGGACTCGCTGAGGGCCCCTGGACACTTGTAAAGGGAGTATAGTATTGCTTATTAATTGAGTATGAGAAAAACAAAGTCATTTTTGTGTTCTTGGGGCCGTTCTGAAACGGCACTGGGAATTGTGAATAAAGTTATAATGCGTGGAAAAGACAATGTACTGTTTGTGACTGAAGAACATCATCTAATAGATTGTATTTCCAAGAGGGAGACAGAGAGACTCTTCATCTGGCTTCAGTGATAATACAGTGGTTTCAAACACTCCACTTTATTTTCCGTGTCCTATTTGCTGGTCCACAAGTGATGTGGAAATTTGGTGTTTTCCTAATTGTAAAGGTTGTGTGGAAAGTGAAGCCTTGTCTTTTGGTAATGAGCTCTCCTAAACAGAATGGGATCCATGAACACCACATGTCAAGATAATCCCCTCCCTGACCTTTCCCAAGCCTCTCAGACATATCTAGTGACATTTTGGAGGCCTAAATTGTAGTCTGACTCAGGCCTGCCTGTGTTGGTTATACTTAATTTAATTCGTGCAATATTAGCCCTGAAAATGAAGATGCTTCAGTGCTTTTAGACTGTATTTAGGTTTCTAATTAACACTAATGCCTGCATTTCTATTATTAACCAAGATAGTCAATCTAAAGCTGGTGATTGTGTAGCTACTCTCAGTGCAGGTACAGTTTATGGAAGTGTAGGCAAAGCATTAAAATATTTAAATCTTTTTTTTCTTGCTGGTTACTCAGTGGAAGTAAGAGCACTCTCTTCCCACACAGGTGGTTGTGAGGAGAGGTGTGTGCCTGGAGTATAACAGGGGTGCCAGAAGCACTGCAAAGAGCTGGTCTGGTGTGAAATCTTCAGAATATATTCTGTACATGTTGTGAATAACTGGGAATAACTTTTAAACTCTCACAGTTTCCTGTACTAAAACACATTCATTCCAGAATTGCCTTCAGTAACAACTTCTGCACCACTCTCTTTTAGAACTTTATTTTCTCATGTGTGATGCTCAAAAAACTCCTGTCAAAGCTGGCATCACCAGGAATTGTCTCTTTCCTCTAATTCTCTCATTTTAGAAACTCATCCTGAGGTTGCTTGTGTGCATTTTACTAATTTGACCTGCAGCACCAAGCAATGGCCATGACCAGAGAGAGGTGTCCCCCTAACTACCACGTGAATTGTGCTGGTAGCTTCAATTCTCTTCAATTTTGTCATTTCATGATGGCTTGCTTCTCTTAGGACTGTAAAAAATGTTCAAGGCCACTCTCCCAGCTGACATTTTTGCACTCTTCCCTCTGTGCAGATGACCTCGTCTGAATCTGACTTTCTGTGGCTGTCTCAGGCAGATTGGGAAATTTGTGCAGGAGGTCTCAGTCACTGCCTCGTACAGCTGGAGGCTTGGCTTTAGGGAAACAGAGCAGCATCGTGGCCCCTCATTTTCCTTGAATGTCCTAGAAAACTTGGGGGGAAAACAGGTGAAGCCATGCAGGTTCCACACCAACAGGGAACTCACTTCAATGCCTTGAAACCAGCCAGACCTGGCTTATGAGCAAGGACCTTGGACTGAGATTTTCACCTTTAATGCTGTGTGACTGTCGTGCCAGTTTCCAAACATTTTATATCTGAAAATCAACCAGGCTTGATTTACCATTTACTCTTATCTGTGCAAATTATGCTACACATTTTAATATATAAAGGGTATAAAATATGTATGCTGTACTGTACTATCTGTATTGTATGTAGATAAATCTATGGTAAACCTACTAGATATCAGTAGATTTTGCACTGAAATGTATTTTACTCTCTCTTTTGCTCCCATGACAAATGGCAGCAGCGTTTTCCAGCTTACAGTGGTGTTTTTTTACACCAATGTCATGAAAACTGAGACTCTCAAGATAAAATCATCAATCACTCAAAGCCATATTTGTTGCAGGACAGTCAAATGGACTCTTTGGTTTTGTTTTGCTCCCAGGGGGGCAAGATTCCCATCCGATGGACGTCCCCAGAAGCCATTGCCTATCGGAAGTTCACATCAGCCAGTGACGCCTGGAGCTATGGGATTGTCCTCTGGGAGGTGATGTCCTACGGGGAGAGACCCTACTGGGAGATGTCCAACCAGGATGTGAGTAAACTTACCTGAGTTAGGTTCTCAGATCAGGAATCAAGCTGTGAAAGGCAGCCTAGCATGGTGAGAGCAGGTGGCTCTGCTCTGAGTGTTTGGNAGCCTAGCATGGTGAGAGCAGGTGACTGTGAGTGATGGTGACGTTGAATAAGGCGTAGAGATGAAAACCTCTAAATCCCCCTGGTCAAGTAAAAGTTCACTGGAACTTAACAAATCCACCATCTTTATAGCAGAGTGTTTTGGTCCTCTGAAGGAGCAGAGTAGAGAATTTTATCCCACTGGTGGTTTTCTGTAAGATGATGCAAACAATTCCACTGCTGGGAGGTCATTGCCTTTTACATTCCTTAGCTTGTTGTTAGAAAACCTTCCTAAATTTCTGCTGATCCCCTTCGGTTCCACTTGTACAATATTCTATAGAAGTTTTCTGTAAATGTCACTTACACAGAATAAATTGCTCTTGGCACTTGTGAAAAAGAGAAGCAAAGCATTTTTGCTAAGAGTTTAATGAAATCAAAATGCTTCTGGAAGTAATCAATGGATAAAATAGAGAAAGAGAGTGATCTGATTAGACTTCCAATGCAGGTTTCTTTGTAACATTAGTACACTGTCCAAGCCTGCAATCTAAATGATTAATGGAGATCTCCCAGTATTTTTTAAAGAACCATCACATTTCCCCAAAGAAGATTTTTATTGTATCTATTTTGGGTTCTTTTTGTGTTGTTTTATTAATTTTAGATTTATTCCACAGCAGTTACTTATGAACAAAATTTTATGGAGTGCAGTCACTCATACAAATAGATTTTCCAAGGAGCTGATATATATTGTTAGGAGCCTTAATTAAAATAAATAAGTCAGTAACATAGCTGTAGTCAAACATTTTCTGTACTACTTCATGTTAAACAAGGAAAAAGAGAAGAAAACTTCCTTCTAAATGGGTACCTCTGCAACCCAAGCCTCTGCAGAAAAATATGCATTCCTTTTAATTGGTAATTAATATTTTTTCTATCGTTTGTGGAGATTAATATATCCTGTTGTGCAGAATGATACATTAGTGGAATGTCTTTAATAATATCCCATTAAAATCAGAAACAGAAGGATTAACCTACTTGTGTGCCTCTCCTTCATGGCTGCCTTCACCATGACCTGTCCTCTTGTCCTTGTTGTGATTCAGAATAGTTTGTTCTGCTTTTCAATTAATTAATCCAGATAAAAAGGTCAGACTAACAGAATATGGCTTTATCATTTTCTACTTTGAATACACTGGGTTTTTTTATTCATGGGGCAATAGATTCTGTAGGCCTGATCAAGAGGTGTTAGACTCCAGTAAAAAGGCTGGATTAAAAAGCTTCTGGACAGCGTAAATTCTAAACTATTCTTGGTTTTGTGTGTGTCAATATGGAAAAATTATAGACAATCTAGAGAAATTTTATCAATCTAGGCAAATTATATGAGAATTGGGCTTGCACTGCCAAGTAGAAAGTGTATAGTTATCTCTGAGGTAAGTTTTAAAAACATTTTGTGACCCTGTGAGATCATCCTCAAGACCTTTTGTCTGTTGGTTCAGGATGTCCTGTGAAGGGGCAGGTTGATTTTCAGCAGGGTAGGTTGTTTTTTTGTTGTTCTTTTGAGTTGCGTCCACTGAAGGATACGGAAAGGATTTTTTCTGTTATTTTTTGGGAGTTCAGTGTCCGCTGGAGGATACCGAAGGAATTTTTTTCTGGTTTTTTTTTTTTGGAGTTGTGTCCACTGAAGGATGCGGAAAGGATTTTTTTTCTGTTGTTTTTTGGGAGTTCAGTGTCCACTGGAGGATGTGGAAATCATGTGTTGCTAAGGGTGATCAGAGGGGAGATATTCAAGACCTTTTGAAGTTGGGCATACTTAAGCAAGCACTTGCTAACTGTGGCTTTTGTCCATGGATTTAGTTGAACTGAGTGTGAATTTTTGAGATCCTTTCCACACACTCACCTTCTTCAAAGTCACACACAGTATCTTAACTCCCCTTTCTGCATGCCTAATCTGCTGCCTGGTTTACTTTGCAGATAAACCAGAGGCGTTGCACGGCAAGACAATTAGTGAACAAACACGTTTGTTTGAGCACAGGGTGTCCACGTTAACAGAGCTGATAAAAACCCAGCTGGTGTAAAGTGCCTTTAAGATTTCCCCAAACTTTTCTCCTTGTGCAGGTGATCAAGGCTGTGGATGAAGGGTACCGATTGCCACCTCCCATGGACTGCCCAGCTGCCTTGTACCAGCTGATGCTGGACTGCTGGCAGAAGGACAGGAACAACAGGCCCAAGTTCGAGCAGATTGTCAGCATCCTGGATAAGCTCATCCGCAACCCCAGCAGCCTGAAAATCATCACCAACGCGGCGGCAAGGTGACACAGCAGATCTTACACTGCTCTTTCATTCCTTCCTCTCCTGCAGTTAGGATTTGCTTGCTCTCTTTGCTGCCTCTTCACCTCTTGACTGTAGCTGTTTTTAAACTTTAAGGATAAGGAAAGCTTCCGGACCATCCCTTTGGGAGAAGGATTTAATATTATTGTTTTTATTATTGCTGTTGTTTTTATTAATTATTTGCTATTATTTACCCAATTTGGGGAAGATTTTTATGCTAAGGTTATGAAACCCACTGTAGAACTGAGCAGAGTTTTATAAGAAAAACACAGCAGATTTGGCCATCATGTGATCTTCCTTTTCCTTCTTCCCTTTGGTGGTGTTTTAAGTGCTTAGTGTTTCATAGGTTACAGCCAGCCACGTTCCTAAGTGTCTTTCTGAACTGGGTCCAAATACACTTACGCTCTTCTCTGACAAGTCATGTTAACTTAAATCATATGAATAATCTTTTTTTTTGCTTTCGGTACTGCTCACAGACTTAAAAATGCACTTACACTCCCTCTTAGATCAATGTGTTAACTAGGAATTAATTTTCAACCTGTGCAATGCTCCTAATTGCATTAAAAACATTCATTTTTAATCCTGGGTTTTCGACACACTCTGGAACATCATCGCTATGATGAGATAAGAATTATCTCATTGAGAGGGAGCAGCTGAAGAGCGTGTTGACACCTAAAGGCATAATGAAGATGTGGTGAAAGAAGAGCTTTAGTTAAGCAGGGTTAAAGAGAATTGGTTTGTACAATGCACAGAATGTCACTCTCTTACTGGAGGGGTGTAAAAGATGTAAAATTATTTTTAGCTTGAACACTAGTGCCAAATCCTCTGTCAGCAAAGCAGGCAGAGCCGGGGAGAAATGCACTCTGCTCCTCTGCTGCTTCAGACCCAGGCCTCAGAGGGTGTTCTGTGTTTCCCTGGGCAAGAGACCAGAGCCTGACACGAGGCAAGTTTCAAAAGGGAACACAGAAAACCTTTCTGTCAGACCTTTGCTTGAGATGCAGCACACTTCCCAGCACGGCAGCTGAATGGGAGGGCTCAGAGGGAAATATGTCGTAAAGGCAGTGGAAGAACTGCATTGATCCTGCAGCCTGCTGGGCCACTGCCATGGACCTTGCCTCCTTTTTCCTGCCCTGGTTTTGTCCTGCACCCTCAGCTAGAGACTGACCACTCTAATTACCTCCTACTGCCATGCCAGAGAGGGAAAAAAATAAACAGAGATGGCAGGAGAAAAGCAGTCATACTAATGGGCCTTGCTTTTAAATTTATGTATTGAGAGAAGATGGCTCACACTCTAAATATTGAATATCATATTCAATGATTTGCTTGGCGAACCTTTAACACATAGGAAACCAACATGCTTGCAGGAGCAATTATTTCTAGGAGGTGACAGAAAAAAACAACCAACAAAACAGAAGAACACAACACATTTTTGGGGAAAACACCAAACTGTTTAAACACCATTTTCTCAGTCAAATACATTTCTTCCAAACACCTTGCACCCCTCTTTGGCAAATGATGGGTGCAAATAATTATTTTCTAGGGATATGCTGCAGCAATTTGCTGAATGGGGGAGTTGGGAATTGTAACTATCTTGTCTTGGTTTGGAGGCTTGATTGCAAAAACCAGTGCTGCATATTTTGCATTCCAAACAGGAGCAAAATGCTCCCTGCTTGCTGTCCATCCAGTTACAGATTTGAACGGCAGCAGAGATGAAAACAACGTGGAACCAGCATTTCCAGTCACCTGTTCTTAGCCAGCAGAAGCTGATACCCTCTAATGGAGACCAGGTTCAGTCTGAGCACTGTTTCCACCTGCTGGGCTCTGTGCAGGAGCTCCACAATGGGATATTGTTCCCTTCTGTCTCTCTTGTGCTCTCTTTGCTCCTGTTCCATGCTGTGCTGGCACAGAGGGTGACAGAGGCTGCTTGTCCATGACACGGTGCCATGCTCTCTGCTCCTGGGGAGGGAAGGAGGGAAGGAAGGAGCCTGCCTGCATGGCAGGGAGCTTTTCACAGCTGCTTTAGGTGAGCTCTCAGTGAAAGGTTCCTCCTGCTGCTGCTGCCTTCAGTTTGATGCAGAGCACATTTCTGAAGAGGGCAGCGTCAAAGGTGATTTCCTTCCTTCCTTCCTTCCTTCCTTCCTTCCTTCCTTCCTTGGTCCCAGCCTGGGTGAGCCTGAGCCCTTCCCCTCCAGGAATGAATTTGTTGCAGTTCAGGGAATGTGGGATCTGTGACCTCTCCATCTCCGTCAGAGTCTGCAGGCCAGCCCAGGCTGTCCTTAAACACCAGTGAGGGGTGCTGGGCAGTCCTGTGCCATGGAACCATTGTCAAAGGAGGCTAATCTCAAACCTTGGGCAGATACCAAACCTTAGACTGATCTCAAATCTTAGGCACAGCTGAAAACCTGCAGCCAGCTCCACACCCCCTTGGTGTCCTGCAAGGAGGCACTGGTGGCAGGTAACAGCCCCTGGTGCTGCTGGCCAGGGACTGAGGTTCAGCAACACTTTTTGACAGACTGACAGAGAAAAACGAGGCAGAAAAATGAGAAGGACTTGAAATGGGCTCGGGCCTTGCCGTAGCCTTGTGTGCAGGAATATGTAACTGATATCACATATCAGTGAGTCAGGGCAGCTCCTGGAGAAGGGGACACAGTGGGATCTGTGCCAGTGCTCCTCTGCTGTCAGCAGCCAGAGAGGGACAGGCATCACTGCAGAGGGAAAGCACTCAGGGACTCCATCAGCTCAGATGGCTGCTCTCAGTTGTTATTTGAGGCTGCAGCACTCCCACACTGCCTCTCCTCCTACCCATAATAAGCAATTAATCTAAATTATAGCGGTCCCTGTTCTCTTTTAGCCATGTCTGTGGTGCTACTGGAGGAATGCTAAAGTTTGATGCCCACCATATGCTTGGAGGTGTTCAGAATATCCTCAGTCAGGGAAGAATGTTTAACCTGACGACGTCTGCTGCAGATGCAAAACCTGTCTCCTCTTACAGATTTTAGGGCTGATGTTTGTTTAAAATAGTCACAGCGCTGTTGTATCCTATTTAAAAAAGCATATTTGTGGAGGTGCATGGGATATCCCTGTCCTCTGGGTGCTGGTTGCTGTTAGCTGACCTCCCCTGAAGGATGTGCTTGGCCGTACATCTGATTTCAGGCCACAGCCCAGGCACGTTTTACACTAATATCTCACAGAAGATGAGTCAAAGCCTTCAATTCTCTCTTTCCTTTAAAGTTTTCTGTCCCTTCAGGCCGCTCCATGGCATCTAATAATTTCTTGATGCCCGAGGGGATGTTTTTATCCTTACTGATCATCGCTTTGCAGACCATCCGACAGCGCTTTTGAACCTTGCGCTGACAAAAGGTTTTTGTAGCCTCAGCACAGCAAATGTTTCATAATACCTTTCCTGGTGTTGTGTTTCATCTCAGATTCACGTGAAAACTCCATTTCTATTCCTGGTAAAGTACAGAGTAGGGCTGATTTCTTTCTTACCTGTCAAAATTCCCTTTTTAATCAGGTGGCCACCTTGAGCTGTTGCTAACAAGCCCTGCCCTGGTTCTGGGCACGTGGGTTTTTTGTGTCCCTTAGGCTGCCTGGGGTTAACCAGCTCTGTAAGGGGCTCTAGGAACAGAACTCAGTACAAGCCATGTGGTTTTCTAAAGCACAATCTCATGATATTTTTATTTGATTTATGTCTTGCTGTTCTTTCCTGTTTTCTGAACACGACGTTCATTTTTCTAACAGAGTCCTTAAGGTTGTTTGGATATCTGTAGGGTGGAAGTGAGTTCATTGTTCTTCCAGTTTTGATCAAGTTCATTATTTTTCCTCTTGAGCTTATTTTTTCTTTTTTTTTTTTTTTCAGTCCACTGTGTATTACTTCACATTTGTGAGCGTTTCATACAGATACAAAGCAGATGGAAACTTTTCTCAGCTTGGGTTGGGGAGTCAGAATCACTTCACCCACCTGCAAGCAAGTTGGTGAGGCTGAAATGGCTCTTTAGCTGTTTCATTTGTGTGGGGAAAAGAATGTAACTTGAGTCATGCAACTGGAAATACTTCGTGTACACTGCAAATCTGAAATAGACTCATGATTTTTTTTTTCATCCGTTTCACTCTTTTTCGCTTATTTATATTTATGAGGTTTTTTTATTCCTACTTATATTCCTGTTTCTCAATTTTTATATACATATATATATACATTTACAATGTATATTACCATTTTATGTATAGGAATCTTACTTTTACATGGCAATTTCAAAAAAATGTATTTAAAACGTAGAGTGTAATTTAATATATTTAAAGCATTTCTGTGTCCCAAAGCTGTCATAGCTTAGTGTGATCTTGAGGTATAAGGGTTGTGACACAGGATTCAGGCAGCTTTCCCATATTTGCTCTGTGTGTTCACATCTGTGATGCAGGGGGGACTGAACTCCTTTAGTCTTTTTTCATGAACCTATGAAACAGGAGTAGCCAAGTTAATGCACAGCCCTCTACCAAAAATTTTTTTTAAAAGTGCTTGAAAAAAAATTGAAATTTGTTTCTAATTCCAACATAAGGACTTTTAGAAATTCTGGATTTCTGCCAGGCCTCTGATTGACTGCAAAACTGACGTGGAATCTGCACAAAAAAAAATCCCAACCTGCTTCTGTGTTTGCTTTTGGTATAGTGAAAGTGTCAGGTATTGCTGTTGTTATTTCTTTACACTGGAAACAGGACAGGAGGAGATTATTGTGTTGGAAGGAAGGGGAGAAGAAACAACTGAGAATTCAAGACATTTCAGAAAAATCATAGCTGAAATTCTTTTTGTATAGCCCAGAAAATTTAAGGGGTCAGGGTCAGTTATTCTTCCTGATGAAAAAACTTGTATGAATAATTAATTCCTCATCCATTCTTTTCTGTGTTAACCAGTTGTATACAACACTAGCTTGATTTTCTGAAATGTGATGTGTTGTTTGAAACACTGGCTGGGGTGATTTCCTTGAGCACTCTTTGGAAGAGCTGTTGTTGGTGAGTCTTTGATTGCAGGGGTTCACTGCTGAACGTGTGCTCTGTTGTCTCTCATTGTGCTGCTCTCCCTGCTGTCATCCTTGGGCATCCAAGGGCAGTGTTTGCAGTTTAAAATCCGAAGTTTGCTCCTCACTGAGTTTATTTCCACTTAAAATCTGATAATTTGGTGGAAACTATTCTATATTCTAGCTTCGTAGGATTTTTATGAAAATCAAACTCCAAAGGAGCAGTGAACAGGACAAATAAAAAATTCAGACTTGCTCCTTTTCGCAGCCTAATTCCAGCTCTGTTTTTACAAAAATATTTGCTATGAAATTACTGTTTAGATTGGCTGAACATTTTGTTGAGAAGTTCCTTTTTTTTTTTGCCATTAAGGTCAGAAGGCTTCAGATGCTTGACATATATTGCTGACCTTCTGTAATTTTGTTTGTTTGCTTCTCCTTGTTAGGAACTTCCAGGATGGAAGAGAGGAGGAGATTTCAGTTTTCCTTGGCTGTTGTCAGGGTCTTAACAACAGGGTTTGAGTTTGGCCAAATGCTGTGTAGAACAATACTCTGTGTGAACTTTAAGCTTGGTTTAAAATCCAGCAACAACATAATCTGTGTCCTAAACCCAGACTGTTCACTCTGAAAGAATTCAAGTAATGTAAACTTTAAACTCCAGCTCTCTCTCTCTCTGTCTCTGAAACCCACTCAACATAAAATAGTGAATTTATGGAGCAGGGGAAAGAAACTTAACTACAAATCACAAAAATGGAACACAGTAAATTCTACTCCTCGGTGCCTAAACGTAGTTTGGACTGTGCAGGAGTTAAACTGAGGAGATTTTCGGGGACTTGATTGGGCAGAGACAGAGAAGCCCTGTTTTCACCCGATTTTCCCAGCAGTCATTATTATTATTATTGAGCCTGGGGCAGGCTCAGCCATTGTCCCTTCAAAGGGAGTGGTTGGAAGTGAGCTGGGGTTCTCTGTTAACAGGGACAGTAAAACATCTATTTGCACTTTCACACCTCTGAGGGTGAAACTGGGGCAGGAATTTATAGCTATGAGAGGATGATGTAGGTTTAAATCTATGCCTATTGCCCAGGCCTCTGGCAGCAGGCAGTGGCTGTGTTGAGCTGGCCAGCACCCCAAAATCCACTCTGATTTGCAAGTTCTTTAATAATGGCTTCAATAATAGTCTGTTATAAAATGGATTATTTATTAATAGACACAAAACTAACAGACATAAGACTTAAACTGACTATTACTGCACAGGGATAAGACAAAAAAGGAATATTATTATTAATACTCGTGGAGTTAAAGGTATCATAAAATCAGAGCTAGCTAAAAAGTGGTACAACTTAGGATTTAGTGTTTCTTACCATCCAATTCTTTTATGGAGTACACATCGAAAAATCCTCTCTCTCAGTCCCTGGGGAAGTGACCTGGAGTTGGGCTTTGCTCCAGGGAGAAATCTTCTCACACATTCCCAAAGGAGTGTGTAAGAATTGGGTACTTTTAATGTGTAATTAAAATAGAAAACGTAAAAAATTCAAATTTTTTAAATTAATTAATTGTAATAAATTAAAATTTAGTGTCATTTAAACAGAAATGCAGCCAGACCAGCGGGTGGCCTGATGGGTGTTGGGAGGGTGTGTGGTGTTTTGCTGTTTATTGAGATTTATTGAGACCCAAGGCATCACTGAAGTATTTTCATTCTTCTGCTCTCAGCTTGGGGAGCCCTCCCTTAGCAATGGTGGCAAATTCCACACTGGGAATGCTGGAAAGAGGAACTGCATGGAGTTTCCACCACACTTCTTGAGGCAAAAGTAGAAATTCTCAGTGGTGCCTAAGATTTTTATGTATTTCTCATATATTCATAGCTTTGTAGCTGACCGTAGCTCCAGTGCTTTTCCTGCCCTTTTCCCCTAGATTTTGGAACAATAAGCTGACCTTCTAAACACATCCCTGAAATACTGGCTAGATTAATAAATAATATTTATTCCAAGTAGGGGACCCACAATAAGAAGTGAGGCAGAGAACCCCTTGGACCAGACCCAGGGGCAGCTGAATCTCCTATTGGCTATACCTGTTAGATATCCTAATTAATTAAAGTTATAAAACCGCAGAAATTTGATTTCAGGGTGTGCCCATCACCACTGGGACCCCTGGAAGCTTCCAGAAAAAGGTCTGCTTTTTACTTTACTGTTCTAACACTGCCCCAAGCTTTGTTCTCTTTTGATTGTAGGCAGCAACAGTGCAGCCAAAAGTGAGACGTGAAGGGAAACTCTGTGCCTGCAGCAAATGGTAGATTTTAAGCATTTTAAGAGCTCTGTGAGGCATTTTTCTCTCCCTGTTTTGAGGAGCCTACAGAGTGTCCCAGCAGCAATGACTGGTTGGCAGTGAGGGTCTGTCAGACAGCTACACATCCCCAGGAAATGTGCCTGTATTTCCTTAAAAGCACAGCTTAAGCTGTGTTTTGAGAGACAAAAAAACCCCACATTGCAGCAACATGCTGGTTGGTATTTTTTGCCTTTAGTGGCTTGGTGTTGGGAAAAAAGTAAATGAAGGAGCATTGATACAGCCAGGGATGTGATTTATTATCCCACCAAGATGCTGGAGAGATAAAGTGCATTGAAAAGCATGTTCTGAGGGGCAGCTAAATGAGGAGGGAAAACTGAAGGACCTCTGGGGCAATTGAAATTTTACTTGCTTATTATCCTGGAGGAAGCTGTGGTAACTTGGGTTGATGGTTTTTTTTTGTTTTGGTTTTTTGGGGGTTTTTTGGTTGTGGGGATTTTTTTTTGTTTTGGTTTTTTTTGGTTTTGTTTGGTTTTTTTTGTTTGTTTTTTTTGTTTTGGTTTGGTTTGGGTTTTTTTTATCCCCAGCAATGGAGCTAGAAAACAAGAAATATTGACATTTAGAGAGGTGTACCATTTTTGCAGCCTCAACTGCACTGTTTTTCTCTTTGGTTATTTGTACTTCCCCTCTCCATTTTTCCAGCTCTCCTTTCACTCCAAGGAGCATCCACAACCTGCTTATTTGGGGAGTATGCAAACATCACACTGGGAAATGCAAATGTGCCCCTTTTAGAGGTGAATTGTACTTTAGGGACTAAATTATCAGTTCTGCTAAGAGTGTGTTAAAAATGGGCATGAGGAGCTGGAACTCTGAAGATTTTTATCTTTAAGGTCCAGGGATAATCAAGTAAACAGAACAACTTAACTTCTCCTTGATTTGTCATTTATTTATTGGTTTCCTGTTGATACACATGTATGCATATGGCTCTGATTGCTGTCGAAGATAAAACTGAAATTTGCTTTCCATGCCACCCAATGGTTTTGGGGTTATTTTTCTCTTGAAGCACAATTCTTGTTAGACCTGAATTCTGTGCTTCAGCTCTCCATAATCATAAAGCCCATAGGATTTGTTTTCCAACCAAGCTCATAGGGAGCAATTTTACTTTATAAAATGAACTTTTAATTACCTAAAACTTGCCACAGGAAATTACTTTATGGCTGGGGGTGGGGGGGATTAATGCTTTCCTCTTTAAAAGAAATTGACTGTGGAAGGGAAAGTCCAGATTTAAAAAACTGAAGGTTGGTTGTGTTTGGAGGGAGGGATGGTAAAAGAGAGGCTCCTACAGCACAAAGTCTGGGAGTGTGTGTGCACAGCTCCTCTGTGCATCTGCAGAAGAAGTGGCAGAGCATTTTCCTTTTCTTTGTCTCAATTCCTGGATTTTACAAGTCAGTTTGTCTCTTTTTCTCCCCAGACAGCAGATGAGATTTTCCTGCTGTATTGAGAAGGGTTCTAATGATGCTTTCTGTGCTTTTTTTCTTGTCAGTGCAGCAAATTTTTCCCTGTGTTGTGACTAAAAGCTGTGCTAATGGCAATGCACCATAGTTCTCCTCCCTGCAGATGGCTCAAAGGTTAATTCCAACTGTTAAAGTAATGGACACATCCAGAGAAAGCTTCCAGCCACAGGATGTTTTGTAGCTGGCATCTCACTGTTCAATTTGTTTCTCCAAACTGAGTCTTGCTGATTTTTTTTTTGTTTTTTCAAGGCACCGCGTATCAGTAAATACAACTTTTTAGGTAGGGTGAACAAGATACAAAATCGGGGTGAACAGGGTAGAAAAGCTTGCCATGACTGTCTAAAGGTGACACGAAAGGGTGTATCACAGTCAAAGCAAAGTAAAAAAGAGTTAAAAAAAGAAATTTAAAGAAAAAAAAAGAGGAGGGGAGAGAAGAAAAGACGGAGAGAAATGTTCTATTTCACTTCCCCTGAGCAAACATGTAATTTCCATGATTTCTTTTTAATGGCTCTCCTCTGAAAGTGGTAGGTACTGATTTATGAAAAGCTGTAAAGGATCAGGTGGAGCCCTGCAGGACGTCCTTTACAGCTGCTCGGGCTGCAGCCTGCCTAATTTGTCTGCTAAAGTGTGAGCTCATGGCGCACATCACCCAGACCATAAATTTCGTGCTCAGCCCTTCTGTCTAGGGGCTGGGTCAGGGGGAGAAAGCCTTGCCAGGGTGTGCAGATGCTGTGCAAGCCCAGCTCTCCCCTGGTGAGCACCAGGAGACATCGCAGGCTCCGCAGCGAGGCAAATTCCTGCTCATTGATAAACAGTCCAGATGTCCTCTCTGAGGAGGAAAGTAACTAATTTTTGTTTGGAATCCCGCAAGAAGAAAAATGATACTTTACAGTGCTGGTTACTCTGAGGTCACTCGCATTAAAATTAGGTCATATTTTTTTGTCATGATGATACTTTGATCCAAGTAATAAATGTAAAGGCTCTTTTGGGCCATTCTAATTCCTAATCCTAGAGACCTGTTCTATTTCAACTTGTTTGTATTTTTTTTTTTTCATTAGTGATTCTTGAGTCAGACCTTGTTTTATTAGACTTAAGTTAAAAAGGCATGCTAGGCTGGGGAAAAAAAAATAATCCATGCTTTATCACTGAGAGCACTTCATAAATATCCTTAATTAATATCTTGGGATTGCAGACACTATACCCAGAAAACTATAAATAAAAAGCATTGGCTCTTCACAGGACAAAGAGTAGTCAGTGAAATTCAGGCCTTACAGCTACTGATTAAATTATCTTGGGCCTGATTATCAAACTGAGCCTTTAACTGGAATTTAAAGCTGGCTCTCATGTAGGTGTCCAAGTTGGTGTTTTGAAGACAGAGCAGGTTTCTGTATTCTTTGTTGCTTTTCTTTCCATGGGTGGCTGTTCCCAGCACGTGAGGTCCAGAGTTGGTGTCAGTGGTCACAGTCCTGGCTGGGCTCTGGAGGGAAGGCAGCCAGGCAAAAGCTGCCCCATCAGGGACATCACAGCTCTGAGACCTGGGGAAAAATGTGGTTTAGAGTTAAGATTTTCAAGCATCCAAGCAGCGCATTAATTATTCCCTGCATTCCCAGAAGGGAAAAAAAATACTATATTAACTTTCTGAGCCTGAAAGAAATCAGCTGATTGGTAACAGCCAGGAAAACATCAGAAGCAAAAGGAGCTGTTTAATGTGTGGCCAACACCAAAAATCATTGTTCTTTCCTTCAAAAGTGAAAGGTGGAAGTCTCAGTGTAACTAATGGTACTTAGATAAGTGATGTGGTATCTCCTGATCCCAGGGCAAGTCAGGTGTACTGTAAGGATGTGCTGTTGTAGTGCAGCTGAACTTGATGGAATTTAGGGCATACTGGAATTGAGAAGGATTTGGATTTTCTAGGCTTCTTAAGAGGTTAAAATCACTATATTCATATTTGTGGTTCTCTCGGTGCCTTTAGAATCTCCTCCTATTGGTTTGTTCCAGTGCTCAGAGATGACTTGGGTGTGGAGTGAAGAGAGTGTTTTACAGCCCAGATCAGTTCTCCAGTTCCAGTAGCTGTCACCTACCTGTTACACTGTGTAATCGCTGCCTTTAAATTACACTGTCAGCCCAGCCACCTCTCATTTTCAATTCTTTCAGTGACAAAAGTCACTTCAAATGGGTTCAGCAGCAGTAGTCAGCCTCCTGTGTAGGTTACTAGAGGGAAAAAGAATTATGGGGCAGAAAATAGACAGCGAAGTTGCAGAGATAACTGCTTTGAACATTCTCTAGTTCAGTCTCAAGTGCAGCACAGCTAAGCACATGCTTGGCTTTAAGCCTGCAATAAAACAATAAAAATAAGGTACTTTACTCATTGTTGAGGCTTCTAACTTAGTAGCAACATTTAGGGTTTATCATATAGGGTTTGTCATATTCTGAGCATTTGACATGAGCAAAATTCTAGCAACGCTCTCAGCTTGGAGCCTGGAGCATGCATTGTTTGTGTGATGTTTGGGACTGGGTGAATCCCATAAATATAGTCTAATTCAGGTTTGTTAATGCTTTGCACGTTAAAACAATACACTCAGTGAGTGATTTAAACAGGGGCATGGGAAGCTCTTCAGCAGGATGATTACACAGCATTTGTCAGAGCTGCCAGCGTCAGCCCCAGTGGTGGCCTCAGCAGCTGGGAACTCCTGCAGACCATCAGCAAAGCCACCTCCAGCCTGGATGTGGGACCCTGTGGAGGTCCCACGGAGCTGGTCCTTGCCCAGGGAGCTCTCTCTTCTCAATCTCTCATGTCAGGAAAAACAACAAACTTACTTCTTTGCTGCCTCAGGTTTGTTTATCATATCTTATCAAAGGTTCAGGAACAGCCTCTCTGCTGCTTCCAGGTGCACAATGGCCACAGAGGCTGCTTACAGAGAGTTTATATAGCTTTTATCATCAAATAGGAAAGTTCTACATATCGTATTTTGTCTTTAAACCCAATATCTATCAATTTTGTTAATATGTCTCTTCTACACTAGATTCTTTCTACCAATCACTAAATCACAGGAACTTAGGTCAGAAAAAAAGGGAAGGAGAAGGAGAAGCTGACACCCTGAATTCTCCATGTTGTCCCCATATTAATGTAGGGGGCAAAACCTAAAACTACAAACACATTTTCTGTGGTGCACTTAACAACTCTCTCTTCATTTCTTTGGTGCTCTCAGCTCTCCCAGAAGTGGAGGCAGTTTTTCCCACGGGCTTAGTTCATAGGCTAAGCCTTCTTGTGGGGCTTTAGGGATGAATCTCATCCCTAAAAGATCAGGGAAAGTTTTTTGGCTTTCCTGGGTTCCAGCACTGGATGCTCCTGCCAGTTTAGACACAAAATGAATCTGTTTCTCCCCCTGTTCCCTTTCATTGCATTGTTCTTTTGTTTCAGGCCGTCCAACCTCCTCCTGGACCAAAGCAGTGCTGATGTTTCAGCTTTCCGCACGGCAGGCGATTGGCTCAATGGCTTCCGGACAGGGCAGTGCAAGGACATCTTCACGGGCGTGGAGTACAGCTCCTGTGACACCATAGCCAAGATCTCCACAGAGTAAGTTGGAATCTGCTCTGGGTTTCGGTCACAGGTACAAGTTCAGACGTAAGCATAAAGGCAGCACTTTTATATGGTGTGTCCAGCTCGTAGCTAAAATTTTCTTACATTTGAAGAGACAAATGGGAATTATTTGTTGTCATTGAGATACCCATGAAGGAAATCTATGTCTGGTGACAGTGTGATGATGCCTTAGATTTTAACTTTTCTCTGTTCCCAGCCCTGCAGTGCCCAGTGTAACTCTGCAGCTCCCTGGAGCTCNAATAAACCCCTCCTTTATTCCTTTATAATAATTTATATATTATTATTATATATATATTATATAATATACAATATTATGTATAATATATATATTATATTATTATTCCTTTATATAATATATATAACTATATGTCTAGTCTCTGTTTCTAGGGAGTCATTTAAGGCATCAGTGAAGGCTATTGTCTCACAGCTCTTTCTCACTAAGCACAAGGAAATTCCCAGATCAGGGAAAGTTTTTAGCACCGTGTATCTTGTACACTAGCACCACTTTCTTCCACTGAAGTTTCTCCATTGATTCTTTATAGTCTGTATTTTTATATGAAGTTTCCCTGCAGCTGGCACATTGCCAGTCTTTCCCTTTATTGCCCATTCCATATTCCACCAAATTCTTTGTAGCTGTTTTCCTCCTCCATGCTAATAATCAACTCCCTCCTGCTATGCTTGGAAGTGAGCAAATGGCAAGTTTATTACATTTTAAATGCAATCCATCTTTGTTCTAGTGACAAGTAAGAGTAGGATAAATGTACTTCTGCACCTGAAAAGGCATCAAGTACAGTTAAAAATTTAATGCCAAAGGAAATCTTAATTCCCAGTTGGGCTGGCTGGATACGCGACAAGTTATGGAGAGGTATTCAGCAGCTGTGCTACCAACAATTAAACACATCAATGCCACTAATTAGCGTATTATTGCCTCTATAAAAAGGGTGCTAATGGCTTTTTGCAACAATTACCCTTTGGGGACAGTGTAGAAATCCTCTAGGAATGCCCAATTTCCTGTGAGCCCCTGGTTAATTAGCCCTTCACAGGTGTTAAACCACCTCTGTGTTGCACCAGGAGCAGCGAGGCTGGAGAATCTTGGACAAAGGAGGGGGAAAACAGGGGAGACACTGGAGGTTTGGCAGTGTAGTCCTTCACCTCCAGTGCTGACAGCAGAGTTCAGAGGGCAGTGATGTGTCAGCACTACCCAGGAGAAGCCATCAGATTGGAAGGGGTGTTAGCATAGAGAACACATAATCACAGTGTTTAATCACATTTAATAATAATCACATTTAATCACAGATTAAATGCAAGTGCTTTTATTGAGAGCCCTCTGGGAGTCAGGGGTTATGCCAACCCAAATCAGACTTCAACATGGGAGTCGAGATGGACACATTTTATACCTTTTTGTTATATAATCATATTTTAATCATTAAGCATATATTGTTCTATGTATGCATTGATTTTATCCAAGCATGAATCCCCAGGCCCCCTCCCATGATTATCATTCTCTTCTCATAATTCTTATTGCAATTACTAAGTGATCATTGCATTTAACAATCATATCATTCATCACTTGTTGGTTATACAGGTGCTGTTCCACATGATCTAGGAAAGACAAAGCTCAACACTCTCTCTCCCAAGATCTACCAGACCTTAGTCTTTCTTTTTCACCCCTCTCCCCCTTCTGAATGTATTCCCATGATTTTAGAAACATTTTATCCCCATGCTATATTTAGCCTCGTTGTGTTGGCTCACCTGGAGGAAAAGGCAGTGAAACTGCCTTTTCCTCCAGGTGAGCCAACACAATGAGGCTAAATCAGCTTTCACTCCATTTTTTTCCAGCCCCCCTGTGTTTTCAATGGCTCTCAGGATTTTTTGCACTTTTTTGGGCTTGTGTTCCAGCTGTATCCCTGTACCTGGAGGCTCCTGCAGTGTGAGATGGGCAAATTCACTGCTGTTTGCTGAGGTCAGCACCAAGAAACTCAATGTCCTCACTCACTCGTCTTCTCTTTCTTCCAGTG
The DNA here is from genome assembly GCA_013396875.1 of Vireo altiloquus. Taxonomy (NCBI): domain Eukaryota; kingdom Metazoa; phylum Chordata; class Aves; order Passeriformes; family Vireonidae; genus Vireo; species Vireo altiloquus. Next base: position 7,016 of record VZRF01005604.1, on the reverse strand, counting down.
ACATGAAGAAAGTCGGTGTCACAGTGGTGGGCCCGCAGAAGAAGATTGTCAGCAGTATCAAAGCTCTAGAAACTCATACAAAGAACAACCCTGTTCCTGTGTAAGGTACCAAAATGATGCTCAGGAGAGGAGGAAAAGAAAAAAACAAAAAAAAGGAGAAAAGTTGCATCACAGGTCAGAAGTGATGGCTGGTAAACGGCAGAATTTAAAGGAGTTCTTCGCAACAGCTTTGGAAACGTAATGGTTGAGATTTCAAACCCACAAGACACTCAAATATTGAGTATAAATGCCTTAAAAATAGGAACAAACTTGTTTTCTATCTGTTAATCCTAAAGGGTGGGTGCTCTTGACTGACTGTTAACGCAGATAGTGAATTTCAAAAGAAAAAAGAATATGTGAAAAATCCTTCCAAGTAAAAACCAGTGTTACTAAAACCTAGAGCCATTTGAATATTAAGTGACTGAATAACAGAAAAAAAACCATGGACATCAAAGCTGTGTATTTGATCTATACAGCAAACAAGAAGAAAGAAAGACTTGCAGTATTTTTATACAGAAGAGATCTGTAACAGGTATTTTATTTCTTTAAAAGCAAGGGAAATAGAGGACTATACCTCACAACCTGTCTGGCCATATTTACTATAATGTCATTGTAACATGCTATTTCAACTTCAGGAAGGAACACGCAAATAAAGTTTGTAGTGACTTTGAGTTAGTTGACAAAAGATTTTCACCATTATGTTAGCTTCCCTAACTGTGTTCATTTAAACAGAAACAAGTCTTAATTTTTAAAAGGCTTATTTATTTTCTTGGTTTGTTTTCTTTGGTTTTGGGTTTGTTTTTTTTTCCATTATTGTTTATATTTATGCTTAAGTACCTTAACCTGGCTGTATTATTGCCAAGTGCCAAATGTTGTCAAAACTTCATTGGTTCAACCTGAGAAATTGTTTGAGGGTTAGTTACTAGATTATTTTCCACTCACAGAACCATACATGAAATACAGAAGGAAAGAAAGGTGGTCTTCTTTTCAGCACTGACACTTATGAAAAGCATCTGGACTTGCTGAGATTTGCTGTGAGTGGTGTTTTCAGCCAGGCTGGGGTTTTGGCAGTGGTATATGCACTGATCTTTAGGTCAGTATCTGCCCTGAACAGCACAACCCATTTCCTTCCCCCAGGCTGCTCTCCTGTCACAATAAGGATCCCTCTTCTTGGGTGGTGTTCAGGTGAGAGATCTGCCAAGAAAAATCATAAAAAGGTTGTTGAGTCCTGCATTAACTGATGATGCTTTTTGAGCTCCCTGGGAAGTGACCCCTGTTTAAAAGGATGACTTAAGCTGTGAAGTGGAGCTTTGGTGTGGAAGTTTACACACACCTGAGCTAGAAACCCCCTGGACAGGCATTGCCATCCTGGAAGGGACCTGAATTTTTGGCACAGCTTCTGTGGGTACCTGTTCCTTCAGAGAAAGCAGGAGTCAACCCAAGTCTAGGAGAGCATTCACATCTCCCAGAAAGGAGACTGGAAAGGTGGCTTTTCATGGCTCTCCCCCATTTTTAGCATCTTCCAAAGAGCTTCCCTACTCCTAAGTTGTTGCTCTGGAGCACATCAGTCCCAGTTCTGGACAGACAAAAGTCTCTGCTCTGAAAACAAGTGGTGTAACACACAGTGTGAGCCACTTCTTGTGCATCTTAATGCCCAGGCACACAGACAGCAGGCCTTGGTCACCAGAGGAAACCATTCTTTTTCCCAACCTGCCACTCTGGAATCTACACCTGATTCTGATGAATCTCTAAAAGTCCAGGACTGTGTGAGAGGCAGGTGAATGAAGGGCACATTGTGGTTTTTTCTGTGCATGCAAAACCAGGTAACCAGTTGTGCTTTTTTCCTGTTGGCTTGGGTGTTGAAGCTCCTTGGGATACAAGTAAGAAAAGGTTCATTTTCTAGGGTTTGTGGGGCTGAAATTGTTCTTCATGAGTCCAGGACTAATAAAATGTCCAGGCCCACATTTATCACACATTGCTAAAGAGAAGCAGAGTTAGAGGCTTTTTCATGAGTGCTGGCAGTGAGTGTGCTGTAAAGGACTGGATTTGAAACACACTCACAGCATAATAATTAGTAATTCTCTCTGAAAGGATAATGAATGGGTTTTAAAGCTGAAATTTAAAAAAAAAAAAAAGAAAAATGGAAGAAAGTTAAAATAAAGCACTTAAGATGTAAAGAACACTTCCCCTTATCTACCCCAATCTATCATGAAATGCAGCGTGCTGGATAGAAAAGCTGTCTTTTGTGTTGCTCAGTCCATCCAAAACCTTTCTTTTCTTCAGGTTAACACTGCTCTAAATCAGACACCGTTGGTGAATTTAAGCCACCGAAATCCAGTGGCAAGCACTGTCTGTGTGGGGACAGCTTTTTGTGACGTTCCTCCTCAGCTTCCTTCTGCTGCTGGAGAGCAGGGGTGAGGGGCTGGGCTGGGGGGCTGACCTCTGGGACGTGCTCCTGGAAGCACAGAATCCTTAAGAGTTTTAAACACTTGAAAGCTTTGCACCAGCCACCCTCAATTTCCTCCTGCCACGTGTCCTGTTGTGTTCCTTGCCCACTGTTCAGGCATGCTCAGCATAGAAGATTCAATCTCACTGGGGAAAAAATAAAAAAGCAGCTCGGTTTTGCTTTTCTTTGCTGTTAGGGGTAGAGAGTTTTTAAAAACCCAGCTTGGTTTTCTCTCCCTGTCAGAAGTTGATTTGTACTGTAAGTGGCCTCTGTTGCAAGCATCCTGTACTCCCTGTCCCCCTGTACATATGTAAACATAGCAGTGTACAATTCTTCAGTGTGGAGTAGAGAAATAGAGGTCGTGTGGCCATCTGCCTGTACAGGTTATGGACATCAAGCAAAATGCAAACTGCTCATAAAATGCCATGCCATATTATTGGGTCTGTACCTTTCAATATAGTTTCCATTTTATTTATTTCTGTTAACATAATCTAGTTTTTTGTGCTGTAACTTAGCATCCAATAAGCAATGTATAGATGTGATTTGATTGGCAATATGTATTTACTTTAACTTGTATTTCAAAAGCATTACTTACTCATTTAGATTATATATTGTGCAATTGTAGATGGCCTCTTACTAATGTAAAATGATTTGTAGTGGAAACATTTATATTTTTATAATAAACATAATGAAAGTATTTTTTACATACTGAAATACTGAGGTGATTGCTTGGAGGACAAAGTAAATTTATTTGATTAGTGTGATAAAATTGTAATTAAATATGGATAAATTCTGAGTGTTAAAGCATGGGTCTGGAGTGAAAGCTAGATATTACCTATATTATCTATTAAAAGAAACGAGCAGTGCAGGTTTTAACTAAACAGACCAGCATTTGTGCAAAACTGACTTACATCAGTCAAAGACTTTACTTTCTCCGTGGATACTGGAAAACATCATCTTCTACAGCCTGCCTATGGGATATTGGAAAAAGCTGCCATTTATTTTAGTTGTGTCAAGTACTTCCAAACTTTTGCTTTCTTTCCTCCCTTGCCAGTGGACCTCTTTTCATCTTATTACTATGTTGAATCCAGTCAAAGATGTACTTTTCAACAAAATAAAATAGCCCACCACGTACTGTAACTTAACCCAAATCCGTTTCTTGCCTCTGAGTATCTCTGTTAGATAATATTTTGCCCCTGTTTTGTTACATCCCTCCACATTGTTTCTGTGTGCTTCACCCAAGTACAGGGTCTTTGAAAATGCCAACATACACAACTCAGGAATCCTCTTCCTAGAAAAATAGGAATGGTTTTGATGCTTGCCAGTTTCTTGAATTTTACAGGCTCTTTCTGTACCATGACTGATTTTGCATGCTTTTGTATACTACTCTGCTTACTGGTGCAAAACAATGAATGATATACCTGTCCTGGAGTCTGTAAGTTGATAAACTTTATGAATGTGGATGTAGCATACTTTTTTTTTGGGGGGGAAGAGGGGGATGGTTGGGGAGGGAATTTTGCCTTGGTGTGTTCACCAGAAAGGAGAATCACAGGAAAGAGTCACCCAGAGCTGGACTTGTCCTTTAAATGACCACAGCTGGACTGAAAGCCACTTGTTGTTCCTGCCACCAGGATGCTTCATGCTGGTAAATGGTGTCGTTTCAGCCTCCAAACAGGGGGGTTTGATGCTGTGCTTGGGCACCAGAGGGGCATCTCTGACGGGGTCTAATCCCTGCAGCATGCAGAGCATTTGCTCTGTCAGTAGGTTTCACTTCAGGAATTTATTTACCCTGACTTGTGTCCGTGGCTTTGGCATTGCTGGTTCGTTGTGTTTGCTCTGGATCCTAAAGGGCATGGTGGCTATTGGGGTTTTTATTGCTGTTACTGTGAAGTGGTGTTAATGCAGCCAGCTCTGGAAGGGCAGCAGGATGAATTCAGTAAAGAGCAGCTGGACAAGGAGCTGCCTGGCAGCCACCACAGAATCCCAGAATGTGCTGATTTGGAAGGGACCCATCAGGATCCTCGAGTCTGGAGAGGTAAATCGCTGATAATCCATTCCGTAAATTCAATATGTCTGGTGGGGTTTTTTAGTGAGTGCTGCCCAAGTGGTGTTTTTCCACTTTGCATTCCTTCTCCAGGATGATGCCCAGACCCAGATCTCTGTACCATTAACAGCCCAAGCAGTGCCAAGTGAAATCAGACCATCACTTCTGCTGTCTCGTATGCCACTCCTGTTAATTCATGTGGATATCCAGACTATTGACTTCCTTTCATTTTCTGAGCTGCTCTCATTCCTCACTGCCTGGTCAGTAATTCCCCATGTAATAAGTGTGCACTTATTTCCTTTTTCAGTCCTTGGTCCAATTCTTTGGGATTTCTTAAAGGATTTTACTTACATGATTTAAAAGTATCTATCCTAGAGATATTTCTCTCAGCTTTGATTCGTTCCCAGATACAAACAGGCACATGGTCCTCATCCAGGTTACTCATGCAGAGGTGGAACAGCACAAAACACAAAAAGCAGTTTTCTCTTGGCTTCCTCATTATCCTTTTCAGATGGCCAGAGAACCTCTGGTGAATGAGGAGTGCTCAGTACATGGGATTTTTCAGCTCATTCTGCTCTCAACATTAAAATGATTTCATAATAGCCCATATTTCCCCAGTTAGCTCATAAGAATGTCATGGGGGACAGCACCAGAAGTCTTAGTAAAGACAAGATGAATCACATCCACTGCTTTTTAGATTATCCTGTCACAGAAATAAATGAGATGAGTTTGACAGGATTTGTTTATTCTTGACAAATCTGAGTTGGTTTCTTAAGACCTTGTAATCCTCCAGTTGCTTAGAAATGTATAGTGTGAGATATATATATATATATATGTATTTATGTATTTCTGGGTGTTTGAGGTTAGCATACCTGCTCTGGAATTGCCTGGCTCTGCTTTTCTCCTCTTTCCAAAGCTCAGGATGATCTTTGCTCCTCTCCAGTTGCCTGGGCTCCGGGACTTCTCCAAGAGAATAGCCAGAGCTTGGACCAGTCCCTTGTGGCTGTAATAAATCTCACAGGCTGCAAACCTGAATGCATCAATCACTTGAACTACTGGGATTCCTAATTATGAAACAGAAATAAAACACAGGCAAATATTTTAGTGCACAACCAGGTTCTGCTTTGAATTTTTGTCATCAAGCAACGATTGAGAGTCATCATTAAGGGAGCACCTGGTTAGCAAATTTCATTATTTGCTTTCAATTGGATTCAGCAACTAAGGTTCATCACTGCTTTATCAGTTTGAAGGTAGTTGAGGTGTGGGTTCATTAGAAATCTTTCAATTCATTCTATTTCTCTCCACTTAAGGGGAGGAATATCCTATATCTTCACTCCCCTTTTATCCAGCATTCTCAGAAAGCTCAATTTTTTTTAGTTTCTTTAGTAAAGCAAGTGTTTACTCACCGTGCATTTGTAATTAATACTGAGTTTATCTACCAGCCCTTTAAGAATTGTATGTTTGCAAGAGAGTGTGAAATAACCAGAGCTTTTTATTCCTAATATTTGGGGATTTAGGGAAGCAGGCTTTTGGCTTCTGCTCCTGTCTCAAGGCCTGCGAGGACAGAAAAAATGAGTGTTTAGTCCCAGTGTGTTCATGATAGCAGAGAGAAAATCATTTTATTTTAGGGCACTGAGATGAAATAAAGCCAGTAAAAAACCATGTACATGCTGAAACCTATTTGTTTATATGAAAAAAAAAAAAATTAAAAGGGAGGTGTGGTAGTTTTGCACCAANCAAGGCCTGCGAGGACAGAAAAAATGAGTGTTTAGTCCCAGTGTGTTCATGATAGCAGAGAGAAAATCATTTTNGCTCAAGGCACAGAAGTTTTGTGTCTCAGAGCCCTTTCCTCCTGCCGGCTTTCCCTGGTACCTGCTGTCCCCTGCTGTCCCCACCGAGCATCGCCCTGACCCTCCTCCCTCTGCTGTACCTTTCGGCCCGACCCCCCAGAAATCCCAAAAATGAGGGTGGGAGATGACTTTGAGGAGGTGTTTTAGAGTCGAAGCAGTGTTTTGGTACCTGCTGTATTAATTGCTGGCCTTGCTGCACTTTCCCTGTCCCTGTTTCCCTGGGGGAACGACAGGAAAATCGACATCAGAGATGCTGATTTGAATCTCTGGTCAGACTATGGTGCAAAACTACCACACCTCTATTTTATTTTTTTTTTTCATATAAACAACTAGGTTTCAGCATGTACATGGGTTTTTATTGGCTTTATTTCATCTCAGTGCCCTAAAATGTTTTACTCTCTGCTGTCATGAACACAGTGGGACTAAACACTCTTTTTTTCTGTCCTCGCNCCCGACCCCCCAGAAATCCCAAAAATGAGGGTGGGAGATGACTTTGAGGAGGTGTTTTAGAGTCGAAGCAGTGTTTTGGTACCTGCAGTATTAATTGCTGGCCTTGCTGCACTTTTCCTGTCCGTGCCATCCGAGTTTACCTCTGTGAATCCCACCAGACATTTAGATTTGCCTGGGATTTTTTTTT
>VZRF01005603.1:0-17206 GCA_013396875.1 Vireo altiloquus | reverse complement strand
GAAGGGTCATCTGACTGGCTCACCAATTCTTTGTTATGATGTTGGGAGGGTACAGTTGTTAGGTTGGAGGATATATCTAGATGGTTTTTTTTAGGGAAAGGTGGTGTATTCTGACTTACAGATTGAGCATGCTGCAGGTTAGTGGGTGTAGAAGGCAGTGAGGGAAAAGCATCAAGGGGTGGATATATATGAGAGAGTGGAGTTGTTGGAGGGGATAAAAACGATATGGAGATTCCCTGAGGAGACAGAGGAGAGGCAGGGATCATTGGAGGGGGTAAAGGTAGGTTCTGAGAAGCAGGAGGCTGGATGTTAAGTGAGGGGGGCTTGATTGTCTGGAGGAAGAGTTGGTGGGGATACATAATCAAGGGGATCCCACCTCTTTTGAATAGCTCTCTCGTTTTCTTTATCTTCATCTAATTTCTGCTCTTTATCTTTTTTTAGTTTATATACCTTAGAATCTCTTTCTCTAGAGACATATTTGATCCAGCAAGTGACATACTCTACTTCTTCTGAACTAGGGTTCTCTTGGTTACACACTTGCTGATATAATAACTTACGTAACTACTTATCTCTGCTTCCATACCAGGGTCACTTTAAAGGTTTTTGTTGTAATTTCTTCTTTGGCCATTGTTCCACACAGTAATAGACCATCCTCACTTGATCCAACTTTTTAGTTGTTTCCCACTTATTCCAGTCATCTAGTACATCACCAAGGGGACTACCAGGAGGAATATTCTTATTCTTTTTCTTTCATCGCCCTCCTCATCTACTGTGGCCCTGGCCCATAGTGACCTTCAGTTCCTATAAGCTTTCAGGCTGGTAAATAAAACTAAGGTAATACCAACTTACTGTTACCGGCCCTTTTAAAAGTTCTGTCTTACTTTTTAACTTAAATGAGAGAGACAAGTTCTCTGAATTTAAAATAGCTCCCTCTAATCTCTTTCTGTTTATGCAACAGGTCTCCCTGCCCTCAACAATCGACTTTGGTGCCCCTGGGCACTCTTATCTGGCACTCTTATCTAATGAACACTCATCTCACTCACTCATCTCACACATTCACACATACCCTCAAGAAAGGTGGTGCAGGGGACAAAGAAGAAAAAGAGAAAAAAAAGAAGAAAAGAAAAAGAAAGGAATCTTCACTATCGATTTCTGAGGCCTGGTCACTCACCTCTCGACTTCTGCTTATTCGAGTCCCGGCTCTGGTGCCTCACCCACCGTGAACTGTCTAGGTACCTTTTTCAACTCTTCAGAGCCTCGAGTACTAAACCTTAGGTTTCCTCACTAACCTAGGTTCATCACTCCCTTTTATTTCCCTTTTCTTTTATTTGACGAAGGAAGGAAATTTTAGCAAACCTCCTAGGCTTACATGAAGCAGACCTCTGTTGCCAGGGAATCACTGGTCTGCATAGGCCCCAACCCTGACTCCTTCCACCTCCACCGAGGTTTGGTTATCCCCCTTCCCTAGGGATAACCTCAGAGTCAGGGGTTCGGACCTCCTCATCTTGCCCAAGCTGGACTTCCCACCCTCGTACCCTGAGGAATGGGCCACACAACCACCCCTCTGGCAGCCACAGTGCTATAAAGGTCCTACGATACTGCAGCCCCGTTCACCTTGGGGTCAGCCTCTCCGGGCTCCAGTACCGCTGGGCCTTAGGGAAGGACCCTGAATCTGGTCACCTCTGGTGATGGTGCATCCACCAGCTCACCTGTGACCCTGCCTGCGTGTCACACCTTCGCCACAGCCCCCACATGCCCGAGCAGATGAAGCTAATTTGTGTGACTCACTCTCTTGCCACGGTCCTTACACGTCCAGAGGGGACAATGGCTTAATACCAGGCTCTAACGGGGCCTGCCCGGGTNCTGGACTTCCCACCCTCGTACCCTGAGGAATGGGCCACACAACCACCCCTCTGGCAGCCACAGTGCTATAAAGGTCCTACGATACTGCAGCCCCGTTCACCTTGGGGTCAGCCTCTCCGGGCTCCAGTACCGCTGGGCCTTAGGGAAGGACCCTGAATCTGGTCACCTCTGGTGATGGTGCATCCACCAGCTCACCTGTGACCCTGCCTGCGTGTCACACCTTCGCCACAGCCCCCACATGCCCGAGCAGATGAAGCTAATTTGTGTGACTCACTCTCTTGCCACGGTCCTTACACGTCCAGAGGGGACAATGGCTTAATACCAGGCTCTAACGGGGCCTGCCCGGGTGCCCTGACTAAAGGAACAAGGCGGTGATGCACTAAAGGTGCTACGGACAAAGAAACCTTTCAACTTTTTGAAGTTGAAAAGTGATATGTTTATTTTGCAGCGCTGGACACATGAGAGGTCACCCTCCAAAAAGCATGTGCGATTCTCTAAAGCATTGACTTTCCTTATATTCACAAAGGTCTTACATATTCATCTCAGTCACCTGAGATGCGTATACATATGCATCACCTATGCCCGCTCCGTATTAAAATGTTCATTACGGTTGTGCAGTTCTTCCCTAAATTTGGGTCAGTGATCTCTTGAAGATGAAGTCAGACATCTTCCTCTTTACTTTGTCCCACTGCCAGGTCTTCTTGACCCTTTGGTCATGATCCAGGCCTTGTCTTCTGGCTCCAACTATCTTGGAGGCCAGATGTGTTCTTTGGTTCCTGCCCTTTTACAATGCTAAATGTCCTCCCTGTTGCTTCTAAGAACATAACAGAGTCAAATACATGATATATTGTCTTTCCTCCAACTACTTCAACTATTCCTATATGCTAATAATTAAACGCTAATTTCTTGCTTCTACCTTACTAGCTACAATATCAACTTTTAATTCTTTTTAACCCTTCATTCAATGAGGGGCGCCTTACTTGCATTTCCCTCTTCCACTTCCCTCCATTCCCAACCCCTCTCCTCGCGGAAAGTCGGAAACATGGTACTAGGTCTGCACTCACTTTGGGGTTCTGAGCTCCCTGCCCCATCTCAAGCACTCTCTGCACACTTGCCCCTGCCCATGGATGGATGATACTCACCAGCTAGCATCTTACTCTGCTGTGCCTTATGTGCCTCAGGCCTTTTCTGGATACCGACGCAAGGTCCCTCCGTGGACCTGGGGAGGACAGGCGACTGTCCAGTCCTCCGGTCCTGGTCCGGCAAGGTCGTATCCTGGTGAAGCCCCCAGCTGTTAAAAATGGGAACACACTCCTGGTACTATGTGATTTCAGCTTTTATTGTGTGGCCTAAAGCACAGGGGATAGTGGGTAGAGAGCAGGTTGAGGTCCAGGGAAAGCAGAGCAGGAACGCTCCCAGTCAGCGCCAAGCATTGGTGCTGCAGAGCCGGTTCTAGATCTTCTTCTTCAAGCAGGGGTTTTCCCGAGGTTCAGTGTTGAGCAGCACCACGCTGACCTCGATGTCCCTCTTTTTATACCGTGTTTTGTCCCTTTGGATTGGTCTCTGTTTGGATCCTTCATCTGCATGAAGGTTAAGGTGCTGATTGGTCTTTAGAGTCCCATCCAGGCTGGCTCATTTGCTTGGGAGGGGTGCACTTTACTTAGGTGCAATATGGTAAGTTGAGTTCCGTATTTCCTTTAACTTACAACCACACTTTTTTAATGCCTATTGTAATATAATAACAAAACATTTTAACAGTACATGCGTTATCAACATAACAATTATTAACTATCTAACAATACTACCATTAACAGTATAACAATTTCTAACCTATTTTTGACACCAGCACACCCTCCCACAGGAAACAGTTCTCCACAACCTTCTCCAATATGACTCCTTTTGACAATGAACAGTTCTTCACAAACTGCTCCAACGTAGGAGCCTTCCACATGGTGCAATCCTTCAGGAACAGGCTACTCCAGTGTAGGTCCCCCACAGGGTCACATGGTCTGCCACCAAACCTGCTCCAGCATGGGCTTCACTCTCCACAGGATCACAGGTCCTGCCAGGACCCTGCTCCAGCAGGGGCTTCCCATGGGATCACAGCCTCCTTTAGGCACATCCACCTCATCCAGCATGGGGCTTCTGTGTGGGCTGTAGGTGGATCTCTGCACCCCTGTGGACCTCCGTGGGCTGCAGGGGCACAGCTGCCTCACCATGGTCTTCACTGGGCTGCAGGGGAATCTCAGCTCTGGCACCTGGAACACCTCCTCCCTCTCCTCCTCCACTGACCTTGGTGTCTGCATAGTTTTTCCTCTCACATATTCTCATTCCTCTCTATGCTGGCCACAATTGCTTCTGTGCAGTAATTTCTTTCTTGAATATGTTATCACAGAGGTGCTACCACTTTCACTGATGGACTTGGCCTTGGGCAGCAGAGGGTTTATCTTGGAGCCGACTGGTACTGGCTCTGATGGACATGGGGGAAGCTTCTGGCAGCTTCTCACAGAAACCACCCTTGTAGCTTCCCCACTACCAAAACCTGGTCATACAAACTCAATATACCCAGCGAAGCTACTGTGGAAAAAATTAACACTGTCTCAGTCAAAACCATCACACCAGTCCTTTCTTTACATTTTCTCATATTAGCACTGTCTACTTCACAGTAGTTTCTGTTTTTCTTTAATGCTATGCACTACTGAACAGTTGTTATATTTTACCGGAGTTATGAAATGAAACACAAGATGAAGTGACTTATGTCCAAACTTTGAATCATTCAGGGAATCAAAGGCATAATATTTTGTAATAAGCAATTGTATCAGCTTTGTTTCTATATAACTACTATTTAGAATAGTTCTGAACACACTAAGTTTATAAAATCAGTTACTATTCTCTTGTGAATCAACATACAACATTATTGGTGTCTAGCTTGGACCATTTGATCTTTGCATAGTACACAGGCTTTTAGTTGCAATTGTTTTCCCATATCTTCTTGATTCTGCCATGAGATTATATTTAATAAAAAATTATTAATCTATATTTCACTTGTGTACTTACATTCATAAGATTTTTATAAAATTAAGTTCAAAAAATTCAGCATGGCTGAGTAAATAATGTGACATGTTTTCATCTGAAGATTAAAACAACTCTTGTGATACTTCTGAAATAAGAACCAGAGAAGCAGTTTACTTTGAAGATGTTACGTTCTGTCATTATATTAACAAAAATTTAGAATCACAGAATCACAGAATCATTAAGGTTGGCAAAGACCTCTGAGATCATAGTCTAACCTTTGAATGATCTCAACCTTGTCAACTAGACCATAGCACTAAGTGCCAAGTCCATTTGTTTCTTGAACACCTCCAGGGATGGTGACTCCACAACCTCCCTGAGCAGCTGTCCCGGTTTGAGACAAATTGAGAGAAAAATATCCTCTCATAGAAAGCAGGTTGTATTTACCCCCCCACACCAGGATTGGAAAAGGAAATATTTCCTCAGAGGAAAGTGAAGAGGAAAAAACTATTTATTTAACAAACACACAAGAAAATAATAATAATGCTAAATAAAATCTCTCACTGTGGAGAGAAACCTGGAAGAATTTTAAGTCCTTCTGGGTGTGGCGCTCTCTCTCTCTCTTCTTCAAAGTTGAGTCGGCGTGGGGGACCCCCCTGCAGGCTGGTGGAAGATCTCCCAGTCAGGTTTTGATGTTCTGAACAAGTCCAGAAGAGAAGAAACCAAAGTCCCAGGAAAACTCCGTCTCTCTCCTTTCGAAGAAACAGAGCCAAGAGCTCACTGGAAAGCAAGGAAGGGTGCTTCCTCCCCTCTCTGCCACAGCAGCTATCACTCCCCACAGCAGAAGAACAACAGAGAGTAGTGACCTTGAAGCACAGAACTGCTTGTAAAAGTTCCTCTGGCTGGTTTTTTTCTCTCTCTCCCCTCTCGGGCTTAGTTTAAAGGCACAGAAAGGCACAAGATTCATTTTTTGGGCCTAGAGTAGGCGATATGGGATACATCATAAAGTCACACCAAGACAGCAGCCCATTCCAATGCCTGACAACCCTTTCCATGAAAAAATTCTTTCTGATGTCCAACCTGAACCTCCCCTGGCACAGCTTGAGGCCATGTCCTCTTGTCCTGTTGCTACTTGCCTGAGAAAAGATGCCTATCCCCACCTTGCTAGAACCTCCTGTCAGGTAGAGAATGAGAAGGTCCCCCATAACCTCCTTTTCTCTGACTGAACACCCCCAGCTCCCTCAGCCTCTCCTGATGGGATTTAGTCTTCAGACCCTTCCACAACCCCATTGCCCTTCTCTGGACACACTCCCGCACCTCAATATCTTTCTTCCAGTGAGGGATCTAGAACTGAACACAGGATTTGATGTGCAGCCTCACCAGTGCCAAGTACAGAGGGACAATCACTTCCCTGGTCTTGCTGGCCACACTATTGCTGATACAGGCCAGGATGTCATTGACCTTCTTGGCCATGTGGGCACACTGCTAGCTCATGTTCAGCCAGCTGTCGATCAGCACCCCTAGGTCCAGACACTCTTCCCCCAGCCTGTAGCACTCTATAGGGTGGTTGTGACACAAGTGCAGGACCCAGGACTTTGCCTTATTGAATCTTATTTTGGCTTATTGAATTTACTGTTGTACCCTGAGTAATTTGCAATATAGGCTATTCTTTGCCTATTTTAGTCAATCCACCTTTTTACTTCTATTTATTTTTAAAGTTCTTTATATATAATACCAGTTCCTTAATGTGGTTGATCAGTTTGAAAGTAGTTGCTTTTAAAATTTCTAATGTAATTATCAAAGTCCTTAATTTTTTTTAAATGCTGTTGCTTCTTATAACTTTGGAGTTTATTATATTTAACATGTAACCTGCTATGACCATAAATATAAAAGGCTTTTATACCCTGTTTGCAAAATGTTTTTGGGTGTTCAGCGTTACAAAAAAATTGTGCATGGTATTTCTGCTTTTATTTCTAAGATTGCAATTTAGCAATTTTAGTAAAAGACCGGGAGTATATATGTATGGCTGTATCTATATACTGAGTGGAAATACTTTACTTATTGTATTTAACTCTAAACACATGATGTTAAACCTATTTCAAAAACCAGTCATGACAGAAGTTAATAAAGCCAGAGGTCGAAGGAAGGGAGATTGATCTGTTAATGTCTATAAAGTGACTCGTTTAATTATAGGTTTTAATATTTAGTATACACTGCTTTTCTCTTTCATAGTTCAAATGGGAAGTAATTTATCCTCATAACATCCCTTTAAAGTGTATAAGTAAGTAACACTTATCCTCAGTTTAGAATTGGGGAAAGGGATTTGGTCTTGGTACCAAACTGCATTGCAGTGATTAAATTGAGGGCTGCTCATGTTCCTCTCCCCAGCCAAACTGTTCATCTCCTGAAGCCTTGTGCTTGTTCGGGGTCGCACTGCACCCTAAGTGAGACCACTGCCTTTGGGTTGACCCTTCAGATCTACTTGCCAGCTATTGTTAGGACTTCATTTCACAGTTCCTAAGGCAGCTTCATTCTACTGTCCTGTTGCTTGTTCAGATTGTGCGGAAAAGCCAAGCAGTGAAAAGCCAGTGTCCGCAAAGGAGACAAAGAAGTCCTGCAACTTTGTTCAAATAAAGGGACAGATTCCACTAGGGCATACCCCGTGGGGTCTTTCTTGAGGTTTTGGATGGCGCAGCCTCCTTTTACCCTAAACTCCTGGCTGCATGTTGCCTTCTTCCTTTCCCTATTGGCTGAGGTACTAGGAAGGTACAACCTTCCCAAACCGCCTACCATATATTCCCCCTTGAACATGTATCGTCATTTCCCCCCAAAGTTCAGAAGTTCAGGCTATCTGGATTCTGCAATAGACTGCAAGGACCCATTTGTCCTATTACCCTAAAGTTCAGGAGTTCAAACCCTCTGGGTTCTGAAACAAACTTGTGCAGCTTGATGTTTGTAGAGACATTAAGACCCATTTCGAAGACATTAACACCCATTTCTCCTAAAGACCCTTGCCCATCTAGTCGTTTGTAAAAACATTAGCACCCATCTTTCCTATCAAGATAGTTCCCATCCCAGGTCTTCAGAAGAAAAGCAGTAGTGTAGAAATCCTATCTGTTGCTCAAGAATGATGGGTGAGGAAGCAGACTAGATCAATTGGTGTTCACCTTGTTGAAGAATACACCTAGGATCGGTAGGTCGGTGTGTAGGTGCAGTGCAAGCTGCAAGGTGTGCCCTGGGTGAGGGGAAATGGTTGGAGCCCCAGGCAACAAGCCGTGATCAGGCACCAACCCTTTGCCTAAGGGCAGGCAGACCTGTGGTGCTGGCCAATCACCCAGAGACCCTACAGAAGCCAATGAATGATGAGAAGACCCCAGACCCAAAATCACCACTGGAACAGGTGCACAGACTGAAGTAAAAGTCCAGGGATTCCTTTTTTCAGGGTCCCTCTCTAGAGGCACCAGCGCCAGTTGTTATTTTGTCACTGCATCACGATTAAATTACTTAAAGGAAGCAGAGGTCTGAGACTGCTATGGGAAACCTGGGGTGGAGCCGGTGAGAAAACCTGGTCTGACTGTGTGGTGTGTGTAGGGAGTCAAGTGGGGCACCCATCAGTTCACTGGAACAACCTGCTGTGAAGGGGCTTCAGCCCCAGCAGTGAGTCTCGGGTCAGTGGTCAGACTGGGAAATTTCCTTAATGACCTGACTGTAAGTGAATGTAGTGATCTGGAAAAGTGCCTGGTTGAGAGATGTGGAGATGGTCATGTCTTGACCCCAAAACAAGAATAACATGGGCATTGAGAGCTGAGGCTTCTCCAGCAGCAACATCAGGATGCGTGGCTGCTGCCAGGGCTGCAAATGGGGTTTGGACTTGCGTCCAATCTGACATGCCATCTCCTTGCCTTGTTAGTTCATGGCTATTCCTGAAGACTGCCAATGATGTTGAAAGATCAGCAAATTACAAACCACAGCTAGTGGTGAAAATTCTTTATACATTCTGATTTAAAATTTTGATCATACTGAGTGTAGCCTATATATGATTTTGTGAGAAAATATTTTTCTGAATAAGAAGTACTTGTAGTACTGTGCTGAATAGCATTGTAGAGCTAAGACCTTCAGCTTGGTGTCAAGCTTTTATAGTCTTCTTACCCAGTGGCATGAAAATAGCACTGGTGTAAGTACAGCAAAGCTGAGCCACTGGGGAAGGTATAGTGCAAACTGACTGATGAGTTTTTTATAGAATGTAAACAGTTATGGAAAGAATTTGTTTTTTTCCCTAAATAAGGAAGTGTAGCTGAGAAATCTTAGGTTTTTTTTAAATACAAGTTAAAAGTAGCCATACTGTCACCAAAAGTTGGGAAATAAACTCTCCAACCAGTTTGTTCGGTTAGAAAGTTGGCATTGCTTTATTCCGCACTGAAGTACATGGGGGATCAATCCACCTATAATGTACAGCAATTATAAAAACTTTTAACTATTTATACATTTTAGCAAACAAAGGAATTAGTGTTCATTGGCTGCAAGTTACATAGTTCTCCTACAAATTAGAATTCTATCTTCTATTGGTTAATGATTTCTTGCTTCTCATGCTAATTAGTCCACATTTTGTCTTTTTATTATCTTTTTCCCAGATAGGGACAGTTTCAGTACAGTTGCTGAATTGTCTTTGTTAGTTTCTTCCTTATCTCTGGTTTCTGCAAAATGTTCTTGTAGTCTACAAATTCTGCATTCCTGGTGTCCAGTTCTCAGCAATATATCTTTCTCCCAGGATTTAATTTCCTCCCCCAAGTCTGAGAGCACCAAAGCATGTCAAGTGCTGACTTTAATTGTTTTTCTAATACATGGACATCACCCAGAGCTTGCCCATCAGCCACTATCTGTTTCACAGATTAAATCTCCCCTCTTGTTGATTAGGTCCCAACATTTTCCCCCACTACTACATAGACTCCTTTTTAAAGAAATATAACTTGTTTGGTAACAATATCAAGATTATTTAAAGATAAATCTCCTTTGAAGTGAGAGATAAATATGTGTGTTTTGTATATTAGTGCTTTTATATATTTCCTTTTCACAGGTCTTTCCCCTGTTTTACAGCAATGAAATATTTAAACTATTTGCAAGGTGATACTGCAAACCTGGGTCTGTTCTGAAACACAGGACTCCTTTAACATATGCACCTTAGTATAAAGTATAGATTAATAAAAGTTGGATGTTGGCTACTAAGCTTGACCACAACTGCTTTTGCAAGACAAGGAGCCTAGCCCTGGAAGGGGCTATGATGATAAGTGAATACTAGATGCTATGCCTAACACTAACTGCTCTTGGAAAAAAAAAAACCCGAGTGGACTAAGATGATAAGGGAAAGGAATGTGAGCTAATGGGTTTGGCTAAGTGCTTTTCTGCAGAACAAGGGCTTAGCCCCTATGGGCTAAGTGATAAGAAGGAAGATGCATGCTAACTACCGTTTTAATGAAATAGAAGAACTGTCACAAAGGATAGAAAAATGTCATAAGAGAATAGGAACGTAATCAATACACAATTATAGATGAAGTATAACTAATATAGCAACAAAGTGTAAAATAGTAAAATTGTGTATTAGCAAAATAGGTGTGTGATGAATGTATTAGATAAGAATAGCGTGCTATGTTTGTAACTCTAAGATAAGGAAACCACAAGTTATGTAAGACCCCAACCCCTTAAGACTGTAACTTTTAGATAAATGAACAAAAAAGGCAGATGTCGAACTTGTAAATGTATAAGTAACCTCTGTAAGATGAATATGGTGGAGATGCATATGGAGGTGCAAACCCCTGCATGCTCCCACCGGCCAGACCAATAAAGGTGTGCTTTACTTTACAGTACCTTACTGTGGAGTAGATTCCTTTGAATCAGTTTGGCGAACCAAGCCAGGAGACACTCCGTCCGGATGCGGGACCCTCCGAAGCCAGGACGGTCTAGCAGGTGCCTCTGGAGACTTCTCCGGATAGACCGCCCGTGCTCCGGTGGATCATCGCAGGGACGGACAAGATCCTGACATTAAGGTATGCAAACTTTAAGCACCCTTTACCTGGTTGTAATCTGACTACTCAAAGTAATGCACTCCATAAACCATGCACTGGATGTTGGTTTATTTGGCTACTAGCACCTTTTTAGATATACACAGGGAGTCTTGTATTGAGCCCCTGGTGGGGAGTGCCACATCGGGCCCCTCTTTGCAGAAATTTGGAAAACTGTGTGCTTTGTTGATAACAATTTCTGACTTTTTTCCCACCTTTTCAACATAATTAAGGTTGCTTCGCTTATATGACTTTTGGTTTTTTTTTTTCTGAATGCATTAATGAACTTCCTCTATCTTGTATGATGCTGGTGTCAGAGCAGTCTTAGCAATAATTTTTTATTTTCTATTTCATTATTCTGTTGGATATTGCCTTTGTCATTTCACATGCTTCTGTTTCCTCAAACTGGATTTATGTTGTGATCAGAATTTGGATTAGGGATTGGACTGGTAATTTTATTAAGCCTTGTGATTTACTTTCTCTATACTTGCTTCAAACCAGCCACCACCATCCCCTGTGTGTTAAATGTCAATAGAGGAAAGCCTGGCTGAGGTTCTGGAGGGGGCAGAGGAAGGACTGTCCCCTTCACTGTGTGGGTTGTGTGGAGAATGCCATCTGATATTCCTATGCATCTTTTGAAGGCGGTATGGTTTCGCTGGCAAATTTGACACAAAAGAGAGGATTTGTTGCTTTTGTCCAGGCTGCCAGAAGGACAAAACCTTTGGTGGCTTTTCTGTTAGACCACGTAGAGTACTCTACAGGAAAGAATGAAATCAGTTTAGTTTGGAAGAGGGAATTTCTGAGGAACAGGCAGTATATATACTCCAGGAATCACTGTTGAATGAGGCAGTAAACGAGGAAATACTAGAATTATTACAGGGACTGGGTTTAATTACCTTAATTCAATAATAAGGAGGTTTATGGGAGGGTTCCCTTCTTCAATCAAATAATGTTGGTTTTTGAAAACAACCCTTTCCCACTTTTGACCTCTGTTGGGGTGGTAAAAGCAATAACGTTATCCTCTCTTCCCCTTTCTTTACTATTACACCTCTGCAAAGCACTTTGTAATGGTATTTTATTTTTTGTATTGGTGAGAGTGAATGAAAATGTGAGTGACTGAGATGTGCAACTGAGCATGAGGCAAGTGAGGAGCTCTAACCTGCGTTTCCGTTGTCCCACTAGGGAACCAGTCAGAGATGAGTGAAGCGAGTCCCGAACTGATTGTGTGAGAGCAAAAGACGAATAAGTGCGAAATGAGTGGGAGCTCTAATTCATGTTTCCATAGCCCCACGAGGGGAGCAGCCAGAGAGGAGAGAAGCAAAAGGAGAGTAAAATGGGAAACAAAGCCAAGATTTAGTGGCTAAAAGCTCCTTAGGGTACATACTAGCCCACTGGAAGGAAACTGTGGGGGCACCAGGGGGAACTGTTAATAAAAATACTCTTATCAGGTACTGTAATCAGTGGTGGTTGCTTTATAAACTTTGGGGGGGAGAGAAATGTCCAGAGAATGGAATGTTAAACTATACTACTTTATTACAGCTCATTTTGTTTTTACATAGAGAGGCAAGATGGAATGAAGTGCTTTACACGGACATGTTTTTTGAACTCAGGGACCACCCTGAATGGCAAAAAGAGAGTGGTATTAATTTAGCTCCAAGAGACCCTTTTGTTTTAACTTTAGAAAAAGATAATTTGGAATGGGAGTAAGAAAACTGACGCAATGTTGCTCAGCTTGTTCCATAGGAAAATGTTGTTTAAAATATCAAAATAAGCAGACTGAGGAGAGAATTGAGGACTTTGTCAGTCTGCCTGGGGAGAATGGGGAGGGGAAAGAACTTTTTCCCCCACTATCACCAGAAAGGGGCAAGTAGATGGAAAGAGGAAGACATCGGGCTTCCCCTTTACCATCATTTTTGCCTCTGAGCAGGCGAACTCAAGGGAAACTGAGGGCCCACTCAGTTTCTCCTGAGAATCGAGTGACTGCTCGAGAGGTTTTGCAGGCCCCTCTGAGAGAGGTTGCTGGACCCACAGGGCCAATATGGCTAAAAGTAAACTTTTCAGTGGGAGATTTGGATAGTTAGAAAGAGACAGCTAAGAGATATTGTGATGATCCATAAGGAGTAGCTAAAAGGTTTGGAGGTTTCATAAAAGCATTGGACCCAGACTGGGAGGATATTGATTTAATGTTGGATGCATTAACTGATACAGAAAAGGAACTTGTTTCACAGGCAGCCAGAACCCACGTTCAGGCACAGATTTCTGCACAGACTTTGCAGGGCACTGTAGAAGATTATGTGCCCATGGTAAAGCCTATATGGGACTATAATAACCCAGATCATTACCAACTATTTTAAAAGCACCAGGGGTGGATTAAATTCAGGTTGGAAAATGCAATACCTAAGTCTTTCAATTGGAGGGGCTCTGTATGCAGTAAAACAGAAGGCAACAGAAACTCCTACAGTTTCTCGATAGATTAGGTCACCAGTGGTGTTCCCCAGAGGTCAGTGCTGGGACCAGTCCTGTTTAATATCTTTATTGATGATTTAGATGAGGGGATAGAGTGCATCATTAGTAAATTTGCAGATGACACTAAGTTAGGGGGGAGCGTCGATCAGCTGGAAGGCAGGAAGGCTCTGCAGAGGGACCTGGACAGACTGGAGAGTTGGGCTGGCTCCAATGGGATGAGGTTCAACAAGGCCAAGTGCCGGGTCCTGCACTTTGGCCACAACAACCCCCTGCATCGCTACAGGCTGGGGACAGAGTGGCTGGAGAGCAGCCAGGTAGAAAAAGACCTAGGTGTTTGGATCGACAGGAAGCTGAACATGAGCCAGCAGTGTGCCCAGGTGGCCAAGAAGGCCAATGGCATCCTGGCCTGCATCAGGAACAGTGTGGCCAGCAGGACCAGGGAAGTGATTCTGCCCCTGTACTCAGCGCTGGTGAGGCCTCACCTGGAGTACTGTGTCCAGTTCTGGGCCCCGCAGTTCAGGAAAGATGTTGAGGTGCTGGAGCGGGTCCAGAGAAGAGCAAAGAGGCTGGTGAAGGGACTTGAACACAAGTCCTATGAGGAGAGGCTGAGGGAGCTGGGGTTGTTTAGCCTGGAGAAGAGAAGGCTCAGGGGAGACCTCATCGCTCTCTACAACTACCTGAGAGGAGGTTGTAGGCAGGTGGGGGTGGGTCTCTTCTCCCAGGCAACCAGCAGTAAGACAAGAGGGCATGGCCTCAAGCTGTACCAGGGAAGGTTTAGGTTAGATATTAGAAAGAAATTCTTTACAGAGAGGGTAATCCGCCATTGGAATGGGCTGCCCAGGGAAGTGGTGGATTCTCCGTCCCTGGAGGTTTTTAAGACGAGGCTGGACGTGGCACTTAGTGCCATGGTCTAGCAACTGTGGTGGTAGTGGATCAAGGGTTGGACTTGATGATCTCAGAGGTCCTTTCCAACCTGTCTGATTCTATGATTCTATGATTACGAGAAGCAATGCAGAAGTATACTACCCTGGGCCCCTCAGATGAACAAAGAAAGCAACAATTAATTTCTCTATACCTTGGGCAGTCTTCAGATGACACTTGAAAAAAGCTGCAAAGGATGAAAGCTGAGGACCAAAGGAACCTAGAGAAATTACTTGAAGAAGCATGGCAAGTATATAGAAGCAGAGATCTGAAAAAAAAGAAATTAAGTAAAACCTTAGCCAATGCAACTATTGCAGCTCTGGGAGAACATGGGACGGGTAGTAGGGAGCCCTTTAGGCCAAAGTCTGGAAGTATTCAGAGAGGAGAGGGAAGACAGGCTCGAGTAAAAAATCCTTTGCCTTGGCTGGCAATCAACCAATGTGCTTTTTATAAATAGGAAGGACACTGGAAAAGGAATTGTCCACAAAACAAAAGTAACCCTTCGAATAACCCCCTTCCCTTACAGAGATGCAAGAAGATTGAAGAGTACCAGCAGACCCCCACTTAGCAAGCCCACTGGTTATAACTGATCTGAGAAAACAAGGAAAAGAATTAGAATTCTTAATCTACATGGGTGATACTTATTCAGTATTAAACCAATGTTTGTCTTTACAAGATGAAACTTCTGTAAATGTAGTAGAGGCAACTGGCCAATGACAGAAAGCACACTTTCTGAAGCCACTCAAATACAAATTAGGAAAGAGCATTGGCATACATAAATTCCTGTACATGCCAGATGCTCCAAAATCATTATTAGGCAGAGATTTGTTAGAAAAGCTGGAAGCTACAATTGAATTCAAAGCTGGACAGATGTAATTTAGAGTAAAAGATGACAAATTCATTGATATTCTAAGCCTTTCCCTAATAACACCGGAAGTTAAGACTATAGTACCCCCAAAAATATTAAATCAGGTGTATCCTGGAGTAAGGGCAAGTAGAAAACCCAGAGAAACTAAAAATGCAGACTCGATTATAATTAAAGTAAAACCTGGAATGGCACCAGTATCTATAAAACAATACCCCCTAAAATTAGACGATCGTAAAGGTATTAAACCAATTATAGATGTCTTTTTAAAATACAAATTATTAATAGAATGTGAAACAGAATATAATACCCCAATCTTACCAATAAAAAAATCAAATGGGGTAAATTATATATTGGTCCAGGATTTAAGAACCATCAATAAAATAATCTAAGATCTCCACCCTGTAGTAGCAAATCCATACACATTGTTAACCAAATTAAATGATAAACAAGTGTGGTTTGCCATTTTAGATTTAAAAGATGCATTTTTCTGCCTACCTCTGGCCCTGGACAGTCAAAAGCTTTTTGCCTTTGAGTGGGAGAACCTGGAAACAGGAAGGAAAACACAATTAACCTGGACCTTGTTACCACAAGGATTCAAAAACAGTCCAACCCTCTTTGGAAAACAACTAGGAAAGGATTTAGAGAAGTGGACATCACCAACGGAAACTGGAGTATTATTGCAGTATGTAGATGATCTGATTGTAACAGAAATGGAAGATGAGTGCAATGAATGGACAGTAAGTTTACTCAATTTCTTGGGACTTAATGGATATAAAGTTCCTCAACAGAAAGCTCAGATCACAAAAAAACAAGTGATGTATCTAGGATATGAAATTTCAGGGGGGCAATGTGAGCTGAGACGAAACTGAAAGGAAACCATTTGTCAAACTCCCCAACCACAGACAGTGAAAAAGCTCTGAACCTTTTTAGGTATGACAAGATGGTGCTGGCTGTGGATCTATAACTATGGACTTTTGGTAAGACCCTTATATAATTTCCAAACAATGAAAGTAAACACTTAGTCTAGACTGGAGACACCAAAAGAGCATTTACTCAACTTAAACAGGAACTAATAAGGGCACCGGTGTTAGGCCTTACAGATGTGACAAAGTCCTTCTGGTTGTTTTCCCATTAATGCCAAGGCATAGCCCTAGGGGTATTGGCCCAAGAAATAGGACCATACCAGAGGGCAGTAGCCGACTTCTCAAAACAACTGGATCACGTGAGCAAAGGTTTCCCAAGGTGCCTCAGAGCTGTTGCTACTGTGGTACTCAACATACAGGAAGGCCAAGATTTCACACTGGGACAGAAAATAACTTTGTCTCACATATGGTATCAACTGTACTGGAGCAGAAAGGGGGACACTGTCTGTCTCCCTCTCGCTTCCTTAAGTACCAAGCCATACTAGTAGAGCAAGACGATGTGAACATCATCACAACTAACATTGTGAATCCAGCTTCTTTTCTCAAACATCAGCAACCTGGGATCATATGGTACATGATTATTTAGAGACTATGGAAAATATTTATTTCAGCTGACCAGACCTGATAGAAGCACCTTTAGAAGAAGCTGAGGAAATATAGTATACTGATGGAAGCAGCTTTGTCAAAAATGGGACCCGGAAAGCAGGATACACAATCATCACTACTAAAAAAGTAATTGAATCCCAATCCCTTCCAGCAGGAACTTCAGCTTAAAAGGCAGAGATCATAGCTTTGATCTGTGCATTGCAACTGGCAGAAGGGAGCAATTTCTCCTTCTAACCAGCTGTCCCGGTTTGAGACAAATTCAGAGAAAAATATCCTCTGATAGAAAGCAGGTTGTATTATCCCTCCCCCACGAGGTTTGGGAAAAGAAATATTTCCTTGGAGGAAAGAGAAGAAAAAACCTATTGATTTAACAAACACACAAGAAAATAATAATAATGCTAAATAATAAAATCTCTCACTGTGGAGAGAAACCTGGAAGAATTTTAAGTCCTTCTGTGGGTGTGGTGCGCTCTCTCTCTCTTCTTCAGAGC
>VZRF01005579.1:90014-122263 GCA_013396875.1 Vireo altiloquus | reverse complement strand
TTGTCTGATTTACCCCTCTTTGCAAGTTCAGTTAAAGGTTTGGGGTTCTTTAGGTATTTTGTGGTTTTTACTTCAGTAAACTCTCTAATCATCAGTTAGAAAATGGCAAAGTTATTTTAGGGTTTCCTGTCCTTCAGAACTGTTTTTGTGCACTCTTGTCCGGCAGAGTTTGTGGTGCAGCCTGCTCCAGCTGTGACCTACAGAACCATCGGGGGCATCCTGGATTTCTACATCTTCCTGGGGGACACTCCGGAGCAAGTTGTCCAGGAGTACCTGAAGGTACCTTCACCTACAGGGATCATGCATTGAACAGATTTTTTTTAAGTGCTTGGGATTTATTTTATATATTTTTTTCCTCTGAGTGTTAGAGAGGAGACCAAGCCTGAGGCCCAAGAGCTGCAAAATTCATTAACCTGTAATTTACACTGTGGTCATTAGGGCTGGAGATGGCCTCTAGAATAATTGATGTTTCCTTGCTCCTGTCAAGGAGGACAAACAACAAGGACAAATTCCTGTTCCTGTGGCAGTATTATGGGATAGAGAGTGTGTTTATAGGCTGTCTGGATTTTATCACAAGATATCACTGGGTGGCTTTTGCACTTCTTGAGACCTGCTTAGGTTCCAGTGACACCTTAAAATCAGGCATTGTCCCAAAACACTGGTATTTCTTAATATAGATAATTATTAGATGATATAATATCTATTTCTTAATAGGGAAAAAAATACTGTATTCAGGAAGTGAGCTGCTCATTTAGAGTGTAAATTTGGGCAGATTTGAGGAACGTGGATGCAGGGAAAGGAGATGAGGTGACACACAGGGTGTCCAACAGCACGTGGGGATTTTTTCTGTTCCCTCACAGCTCGTGGGTCTGCCAACACTGCCCTCCTACTGGAGCCTGGGGTTCCAGCTGAGCCGCTGGGGTTACAGCTCCCTGGACGAGGTGAAGGAGGTCGTGGCGAGGAACAGAGCTATTGGGCTGCCCTATGTGAGTATGGGGTTTGGGGGGCACACAGACATCCCACAGCTGCTTCCTTCTTCCTCAGCCTAGCTTAGGAAATGTGTGGTGTCAGAGGTTTTTTGTACTTTTTGATGTCAGAGCCATTATCAGAATGTGGGGTGGGGCAGTAAGTAAATCTAACTGCAGTATGATTTATTCAAACACTTTACCGCAATAATTTTTCTTTTATTCTTTCCAACTCTACCCATTTTTCTTCTCATGAAACATTTTTTTTTATTGTCCTATGGACAATTATAGAACCATATATTTTTCTTAATTGGCAGTCATCGGCAAAGTACAATTAACTTTTAAAATTAGATTTTAGGGGACATGAACCTGATGTCTTCAATAGAATTAAAATACCCTAATATCAATCTACTATTTGGGAAGAAAATGGACCAATAAAAATCTTTACCTATCACTTCTCCTGGAAAAGCTGAACTCTCTTCTCTTTCAGGATACCCAAGTCATTGACATTGAGTACATGGAGGGAAGGAAAGATTTTACTTATGACAAAGTGAAGTTCAAAGATCTCCCTGAATTTGCAGCTTATTTGCATGACTATGGACAAAAATACGTCATCATATTGGTAAACATTTAATTACTCCTTTTACCCATTGTAAACACTTTCATTACAGTTATTTATTATTATTCTTTACTTATTCTATATAATTATTGCATTTATATCCTGTAATAATTGATGGAATATCCTGATTTCGTCTTTTCTTTGCTGTTTTCTGATTTCTATAGGATCCTGCCATTAGCACCCAAAATCTGGTGGATGGAACTCCCTATGGAAGCTACGTCAGGGGATCCCAGAGAAAAGTCTGGGTTAATGAATCAGATGGAACAACAGCACTGGTTGGGGAGGTAATCGTGGTTTTTACACATTGGAACTTGATCTGTTGTCACTGCTAGGATTTCATTCAGCTCAGGGGACTTATCTACCAGCAAGAGCAAAGTCTGTAATAGTCTCTTGTAGACTGTGATAATTCTCAACCTTTCTTAGCTTTTTTCCCAATTTTTTACATTACAAAGGTATTTTTCACTAATTTTACATCAAAATTATATTTTAATTTTTAAAAAGAAAAACGGAATTAAAATTGCAATTAAAATTACATTTGCCCATATTAACCCTACATTTTGTTTCCATTAATTCAATCTTTTTTACATTAAAGGGTAATTTGAAGGCTCAAGGGACATTTCTTCAGCCAGCTCCTACTTATTTTCAGTAGTAACTGAAGAGCCTGATCCCACCTTATCCTTTTAATTTATAATCTTAACTTCTATTGAGAATTTTCTGTGTATGCTCCCTTGTAGGACTCACAAGAAAAGGAATTGAAAAATCCAAAGTTAAACTCTTACTCTTTCAGTGTCCACCCTGAGCAGATCTCTGATCCCATAACCTCTTTTTATTCTCCCTCAAAGTGAGTAATTAATCATTTCCCTTTGAATATTCCAGGTGTGGCCAGGGGAAACTGTGTTCCCAGACTTCACCAACCCTGAATGCACGAGCTGGTGGGCAGATGAGTGCCAATTGTTCTATGACATGGTGCCCTATGATGGGCTCTGGATTGTGAGTAATTCACAACTTTCATTTATATTTTTAAAATATAGATGCTGGCAGATGTTTTTTACATTAAGTTTTTATTGGATTGAAAGGTATTTTTAATATCAGAGAGGAGATGTTGAAGAATAGCTACTAATAATTAATTAAGGGTGACAGAATGGAATGGAAGACCTTTTTAGGCAACTTTATTACATTCTGTATCTTTCCTTCCCAGGATATGAATGAAGTGAGCAACTTCATTAGAGGCTCAAAAAAAGGTTGTGCACAGAATGACTTAAACTACCCTCCCTACACTCCCAGTAAGTCCAGCTACTTTTATCAGAATAATAAAATATCAAATAAAATTTTAATTGCCTTCAAGGATATAATGTGACTTTAGTGTTGTTCTTATTGGTGAGGTTTGGACATTCCTGGCACAGAAAATAATATTTATATGCTTGTATTTGTTTACTTCATGTGTGGTTTATAGAACTGCCTCTTGTCAAATAATTACTGAATATTGTCATTGCCTTAATTATGTCTGATAACATAACGATCCTCTTGCACTGTCAGTGGGTTTTGAGATGTTTGCAGAGCTAAAAGGGAGTTCACAGTTTGTATTAATAGTGGGTTTAAATAACCTTTGCCAGCGTGTTGTCAGAGGGTGATTCAGGAATTCAGAGCACAGCTGTCAGTTCCTTGCATGGGTGCAAAGCTCAGGAGTGGAAATACCACAGAGCAAAGATGAACCAAACCCACAGCCAAGAGCAACATCTTGGTTTTGGAGTAATTAAACCGCCAGAGTGCAAAAATAAAGAGGAAAAAAGGGGCTTGGATATCATCAACATTAAAGATTGGAAATATTAATAACAAAAATGTGCCTCAACAGTGCTATTTGTATTCCTTTCTTCAAGGGATTCTTGACAGACTCATGTATTCCAAGACGATTTGCCTGGATGCAGTGCAGCACTGGGGGAAGCAGTATGATGTCCACAATCTTTATGGATATTCCATGATCTTATCCAGTAAAAAGTAAGGAACACATCCTAAAATCCTCCAGCAAGGTTTCAGAGCAGTACATGACCTGCATTTTCCAAAGCACCACGAGCCTTGACTACTAAAGGAAGGAGATTCCTGGGAAATGCTGCTTTATGTTTGAGCCAATTTAGCCAAGGCAAAATCCACAGCCTGGAGTTGGTGGGAAAAGCCACAAATTGGTTGTCAGAGCTGTGTAAAAAGATTATTTCAAATGAATGTCTTTGCTAAAATACACCTGCAAAGGGGTCCCCATTCCTGGGATGAATAATCAGTGCAAACCTGTAAGAATCATGGAAAGATTTTTCAGGTGTTTTCTGCCTGAGGGAGATTCTTACAGCATCAAGGTCAGTCACAGCTCTGGGCAAGGTTCCCAGGCAGGAAAAATGTAAATATTAAAAGATGTTTTGAAAAAGGTATTTTTCCTTGGCCAATGAAAAAGCTTTATCTTTGTTTGTTTTCATATTTTGTGGTACACTGTGCTGTTCACAGACAGACAGGGATGAACAATCTCTCAGAGCAGCTGTTTGCTAGAGAGAGAGAGAAAAGCTTCTTGCTTTTTGCTTCTTCACTTGTTTGCATGAAATGAAATGAAAGGAAAATAAAAATATATAGCCTTCTGAAAATCTATCAATGGAGTCTTTTGTGGAGAAGGGCCTAGCATTAGGGCTTCATCATTTCCCACACAAACCAGTATAAATCTGCTTTATACAGAATTATCAATGTCTGAGTCGTCTTTTTCCCTGTGTAATTCCAGTCTCATTTCCTTTTCAGAGCCATTGAGAAGGTCTTTCCTGGAAAGAGAAGCTTCCTCATCTCGAGGTCTACTTTTGTGGGATCAGGAAAGCACACAGGGCACTGGCTGGGGGATAATGCAGCGACGTGGGATCACCTGAGATGGGCAATCCCTGGAATGCTGGAGTTCAACCTCTTTGGAATTCCTTATGTAGGACATCAGTTTTGTGCCATCCTTTCAAAACAGATAACAGATTATCTAACCAAGCACTCTCTAAATAACCACTTACATTGTCACCTTCAAAATTTACCCTTTTTAGGAATCTCCTTTGAGCATTTCTTTTCAATTGTCACTTTTTTTAATTAGGCCATTTATATTCATTTTTGTGGCCGTGGTGACATAAATGTGGGTAACAAACTTATTCTCTTTTATATCCCAATCTACCTCTTATTTTAGTAATTTTTAAACACTAGTAAGGGATGTGAAACACTTCCTGGTTTTTTTTTTAAATTTCAAATCAGCAACATCCATTTAGAAAGGAAATAGCCAAATTCCTTTTTATGATTTAAATTTGAATGGCTTTAAAGCTTTTTCCCCATTCTATGCATATTATCACCAAACAGGAAGGTAAAGATTTGGAAGAACCAGAATGATGGGCAGAGTTAGCCAGGTGTCAGTTTGATTTGTTTTTTTGGACAACGTAGCTGGATTTGGAAGGAGAAGAGGTGCAGAACGCTGAACATCCAACACATTGGGTTTTTTTGTTTTTTTTTTTTTTGGACAATGTAGCTGGATTTGGAAGAAGAGGTGCAGAACACCATACATCCAATGCATTCTGGTTTTTTGGTTTTTTTTTTTAAAGATTGGAGCAGATATTTGTGGTTTCAGTGACAACACCACAGAAGAACTTTGCAGAAGATGGATGCAAGTGGGAGCATTTTACCCATTCTCCAGGAACCACAACTGTGAAGGTTTCGCAGTAAGTTGTGCTCTCTGTTAAAAATTACTTTGTGTTACACAACCACATTTCCTTTAATATCACTTCTAATCATCACCAGCACTGAGCAGTTTGAAAACAGAACTGTCTTTATGAAACCTTAGACGGGAGAGGTTGGGTTTCACAAGGGTTAACTGAGAACACACTTATTTGGCAACAGTTTTATGAACATCGGTTGCTCCCACCACCAAGGAACACTGTGTGAGCCACCAGGCTGGCTCCTGGGAGCCACCTGGCATGAGCCTGACTGCCAGGATGAAATCTGGGATGAGCCTGGTGGCCAAGGAGGGACAGGACATCATGTCACAGCACCAGCAGGGAAAATCTCTGAAACAGCTTCCCACACATTTGGTGAAGTGGTNATGTCACAGCACCAGCAGGGAAAACCCAGTGCAGAGCTGCCCCACCGAACCCCAGCCTCTCTGAAACAGCTTCCCCACACGTTTGGTGAAGTGGCTTTGAAAACTTGGAAATAATAATAGTGGCTATTTGTTTCCAGTCTCAAGACCCAGCTGCGTTTGGAGCCGACTCCTTGCTGGTGAACAGCTCCAAGCATTACCTGAACATTCGCTACACTTTGCTGCCCTACCTGTACACGCTGCTCTACAGAGCTCACACCCGAGGGGACACGGTCGTGAGGCCACTGCTGCACGAGTGAGTTGGGGAGTTTGATAACCAGTGAGAACATCTGAAACATTTCATGTGGCCACGGGACTTTCTAAACCTCTATCCTGTGAAAATGCACTTGGGATATGTGTAGGTGACTTCCCAATGAAATCCCATTTTGGCATAATTTTATATGACATCCTTTATTCACGATTGTGGACCATCAGTACCCTGAAACCTTGGGATTGCTGCTGATATAAATCACAGAAACCCACAATTTCTGCACTCTCCTTCATCTGTATCCAGGTTCTACTCTGATGAAGTAACATGGAACATCGACAGGCAGTTCCTGTGGGGCCCTGGGCTGCTGATTTCCCCTGTTCTTGAGCCGGTAGGTTCGGATGTTTTGGGATCTATTTTGTAACCATGGTCCATGTTAAGTCACCAGTTTGTCCCCCTTTCACTTATTGCTTCCAGTGAGAGAGCCCACAGCACGTTTTTATCCCTACTGAAATGGAAAATCTTCAGTTAAATCCCACTCCTGTTTTCCACTCCTCTGTGGAGTCAAAGACATCTGGTCTGATATTCTGCTTTACCTCATCTTCACACCATCTCTGAATCTCCTTTGGAGCCACCTTCTATTGCTGCATTTCAGCTTCTCTGTGGTGCAACAAGAAAACAAAAAGATTGTGGCTCATTCTGTGGCAGAATGTTGTAAATAATGATTTCTCCTGCCACCAACACGTTTGCCATGGAGAAACACAGAACATTTGTTAACTTCAGAGAGAGAAAGAGAGAATCTGAAAGGTGCCAGCCCCAAAAAATGTGGAAATAAAGAAGATAGAGAGATACTTGTGGATATGATCTGGTTCACTGGGTTTGAAGCATTGTGACTTTGGGTGGCTTTCAATGAACTGCCACTCTGCAGAGCAGCAATTCAGTTACAGCCCAGGAGCTTTGCAGAAACTGTGCTTGGATTGCCCTTCCTCCTGTCTGGGCACCATCCTAAACACCAAAGCAAAGAGCAAAGAGTAGAAGTATCAATGCTTTTCTCAAGGTGGACTTTAGCTTTATGGGAAAATTGAGTTTAGTTGATTAAGTTGATTAATGAAAGTTGTTTCTTTATTCACTTTTAGGGTGTGGAGTACACTAGTGTGTACTTCCCTGATGCAACCTGGTACGAGTATGACACGGTAAGGAGATGCAGAGGATGTTATGGGATATTACATCATTTTCTAAATAGGAATGTGATGAAATAGGATTGTCAGCCCTGCTTTGGGGACAGAGACCTGAGTAAAACCTTTGGGGTTACTTGGGAGACAAGGGATGAAGGGTGGTGGGATAAGCACAAGAACTGGCACCTGAAGAAAGGGCTCAGATTATGACATTAAATCACAGTGATATGCAATTACTTTGTCTTTATATGCCCATTAACCCATAGATATTTACATAACTTAAGCTTTTGTTATAAGGGACAATCTGATGAAACTCGAGACTTAAGGAAACACTCCCAGCCGGTAATGCAAAATTCCTGCTCTCTTTTCCATTCCGTCAGGGTGAACCAATCATTATGAGGAAATTATGGTATGATTTACAAACCCCAGCAGACAAAATGGGGCTGCACCTGAGAGGAGGATACATTTTCCCTACTCAGCAACCAGGGACCACCACAGTGGCAAGGTAGGCTCCCAAACTGAGCACTTCCATTGTTTTGGTTTTCCCCACAACCAGGCTGAGGACTTTTGGGTTACAAATAAGCAGCAGCTCGTTGCATTTAGGATTCTCACCTTGAAATGTGGGAACTGCTGGCAGACAAACCTCTCTCCCACACCTTCAGTGAGGAGTTGTGGGTTTATTTGCATAGAAATTTATGAACTTGTTGGGTATTTTAATCTGTTTGCATGAAAATAAAAGGCAACCAAGGATTAAGCTAAGGCAATTCTCCAAGGATTGCAACCCTGCTGGGTGTCACATCCTTACATGAACGTGGAGGATGCAGCAAGGCCATTTAAATGTTTGTTATACACCCAAATCTCTCTTTCCACAGCCGCAAGAATCCCATGGGACTCATAATTGCCCTGGATATCAATAATGAAGCTTCTGGGGATTTGTTCTGGGATGATGGAGAATCTACAGGTGAGTGGTTATCAACAGTGGAATAAATATGATTAACAAAGATTTAATATGCTCAAATTTCAATGTTCCGGCTGAAGACATAACACGCTACTGCTACTTGCTCATAAATCAAAAGGTTTTCATCACTTTTGAGTAGAAAGCTGTGACTATTATTAATGAAAGATTACAGTAGCAACTCAATTCAACACAAGTAATGCAAAAATACACAAGGCTCTACCTTAAGGTCAAACCTCTGGTTTTCAGGAGAAATCTTTACATTGTCAGGAGGTGACAGAGTTTATCCATGGGAGGCAAACCACTGCCCATCCAGGGAAGTGCCTGAATATCAACATTGGAAAACTTTGCGTATTACACCCCTTTAACTCCTTTTTCTTGTGGCCTACACCAATCACATCTTCCCAAGCCTCTGCTTTGTGAAATGTAGTGAAAGTTAGGGATGCTTTTCAGAAATAGAGCAGTGATTCAGCTGATTATTGCTGCCATAAACACGGCAGGCCTTGGGTGGCTGCTGTGCAGGGGGGTGACAGCTCCACGAGCTCCTTCAGCCCAAAATAACAAAGCCATTGCTGCCCTCACTGCTGCTGCCAAACAAAGCAATAAAACATTTCATCATTTCATGGCCTGCCCAACACTTAAAGGTTGCAGTTTTTCAGGGGAACCATTTACAGTTTGCTTGTGGTGACAGGATTTGTACACGGAAAAAACTGCCAGACTGACCACGCTTTGAATTTCTTTTTCCTGGTCATGTGTTATTTCCTCTCGCTTTGTTCCATGTCATTTATCATTGCTATTATTATTATTATCATCATCATCACCATTATTTTCCTATGAAGAACCCTTATTTAGGGTATTTTAAAGGATTCGTTTTGACCCAAAGTTTTATATTCAAGACAATCTAAGAAAGAGTAACAGTAGAATAAAAACCACTACATTTTAGAAGAGCTGATTTCAATGATTTTTTTTGTGGAAAAGATCTCCTGGGAGACTGGCCAAAGGAAAAAGAAAAAGGACATTTCAATTCCTCAAAGAAACAGTAAATATTTGAGTTGCTTAGTGCAGCTTTGAATGCAGTACTGATAATTAACAGTTTATTGGTCTCTAGCAGTGGCACAACCCTATTTTAATTTTATTCTTTTCTGCACTCCAGGTGTAACTTCTTTCTTTACTTTTTAGGTACAATTGAGAATAAAGCCTACATTTACTATGAGTTTAAAGTTTCCAACGTAAGTATTTGATTTTAAATGATCTTATTCTCATTTCTCATTTTTATCCAGTGTCTTTCAAGAGCAGTCTTTTCTCTCTTTATTCCCCTGTAAGATTTGCTGGAAAACAAAAGTACTCTCATTTAACTGAGATGAAATCTGTTGGGTTTTTTTCTCCTAGTAAATACAAGTATCTAAATAACTCCTATTTGCTTTCACATAATAAACTCAGCAGCAATATTTACTGAACAAGAGAACTCTGAAGCATAGGAGGCATTTAAAACAGAGTCAAAAGGAGGAGCATGGAGTGTTTGTGACTCTCAAAACAGTGGGACTGTAAAAAATATATATTTTTATACTGTGAAAATACAGCTGAATGTCTCCAAAGAGTAAGGAAGATCCACAACTTGCCTGAACCCTCAGATACTACATCAGGGTTAAGTTTTATTGTATTGATTATTTTAAGCTGAAAGTGCCTTTGCAGGATTAATTTCCATCAGGGTGGAGTCCTGAGAGTGATTCTATCCAATATTGTAACTCTCACATAACAAGGATTGCAAATACCATGGTAGCATATTATTTGTGTAATAATAATAATGATAATAATAATATTAATATCGGGTAAAGGTATTCATTCCTTTGCCATGATGGAAGAGCATAAACCAAGTGAGAGAATGCAGAGTAACCTGAATGAAGCACAAGAATTAGTAATTTTTTTAACCATAATTAATCAAAGAATCATTTGTAGATAAGGCACCCCAGTCACTGTTGGAGTTTGAAACTCCTGAAGCCAAATCATCACTTGACTGTGCTGACATTGATTTAAAAATTAACCCAAATGGAGAGCAATAAGGAAGTTCTACCCACGAGTGACAGCCCTGGTGCAGTTCCTCTGCTTGGACCCTTAATCTAGAGACAATTAATGAAATGGAATAGGAAGTGGTATTTTTCTATCAAGAAGAGTGAGAACCTTTGGCTGTTGGAACCCAGCATGGTCCCAGACAGGTGGAGTTTATCTGCCCTGTCACAGACACACCCAGCCTTTCCTTATCTCCCAAGCATGGAAAAAAAGCTGAAACACAACTCTGGAGATTATTTTATACACCACAGAAAAGCTTTACTGTGATAACAACAAGCAGGGAAATAATTAAGAAAAAGGTACTGGCTTATTTATGGTCCAGTGTGAAAATCTTAGCAGAAAAAAAATTGTTAAATCAGGAGGATTTTTGGCAGACTTTTAAAATAAGAATATGACCATTTTGTTATTTTTCAGAATGTTCTACAAATGAATGCTACACACAGCAATTACACTGATCCAAACAACCTGAAATTTGAGGAAATCAAGATATTGGGGCTGTCCCAGGAAATCATTGCAGTTTCTGTGTCTCAGAACAATGCTGTGCAAAATTATCCCGTTAATATCACCTATGATCCTGTGAAAAAGGTAAAGCAATAACAGGAAAATGGAAAGTCAACACATATTAAAAGTCACATCACTTTTATTTTATGTATTGCAAAGGACAGTACTCAGAGCCAATGTTGTTTCTATGAAATACAATGTGAATTTTATTACTGAATAAAAGCACAATTGCATTAAACTCTGCTGCACAGAAGTGCATCTAAGTTACACTCACAGTGCAGCAGTTTAGTTATGCAGTTGTTCCCAGATTTACTCCTGTTTGCTTCCAAGGAAGATGTGGGATTAACTCCATTTTTTCAGTGTCTTAATTTTTCAGATTTTATCTGTAAAAATATCAGTTGTGTGTGCTTGTGAAAGTGAGACTGTATCAAGTCTTACAAGGTGGGATTTTGTGAATTTTCAGTTTTTAAGTGCATTATTAAGGACCAGCATTTCTTCTGGCTGAAGGAAAGCTGGGTGGGATGTGGTATTTAATAACTGTTTATTGTTTAATATTTATAAGGTTACTGTTATAAGAGGACTTCAGCTTGAACTGGGAAAATCTTACACAATCAGCTGGACTCTAAATGTGAATATCAATATCAATGAAAGGTTTGATTGTCATCCCAACCCTGACGCAACAAAAGAAAAATGTGAACAACTTGGCTGTTCCTGGGAAGTAAGTCATTATTTCTCTAAGCTAATTAGACACAAATATTTCAGAATAAAAGGTTTTCCTTTGCAGTTGTGTCAGAACAAAAGTAGTCTGGGAGATTTGTCAGGTTTAAATAAATAGGGGCAGAGGCCTCAGCTGGCCTGTACTGGTGGATTTTATTTACCTCACCAGTTGGCAACCACATAAATCCTACTGAATCCTATCAGAAGTTGAGGGAAAATGTGGTATTTTTTTGAAAGATGGAAAGAAATAATTAATTAGAGTTATGAAAAAGTAGAATTGCATCTTCAGCTGCCCTTTCTGCCTCACTGGCACCGTGGCCTGCAAGGCTCAGCCCCTTTGTGTCACCCTCATGGTCACTGAGGGACATTTTAAGTCGAATCAACTCCTCTGGTTCTCAGTTTGTTGAATTCCAGAGAAATCGTGCTTCATTTGTGAACTTCATTGTTTATACCTGCATCAAGGAGCTATTTCAGTACCACAGTCACTGGCATGAAGTTCTTTATCACATGGTTTTATGTATTAATATTATTAATTATTAATAAACATGTGGGAGCAATGTGGCCTGGCAGGGTAGAACTTCAGCGAGTGCCTCCAACTAAATTACTCCATGATCTTCTGAATCTAAAATGTCCATTTTGTGCCTTTCCTTTAGGAATGAAAACCAAAATTCTGTGCTGCCTACTCCTGCACCAGCAGCAGCCAAAGCAGTTGATGAACTGCTCTGGTTTTGCTGCACTATTAAAAGTATTTTTTGTAATTTTGGACCTTTGGAAATGTCAGGAGATCTCAGAAGAGTAGGAAGTAATTTTCACTGGATGTATTAAGGATAATTTGTGTGAATAAAGCCAGTGGAGAGATCTGCTCTGATGTTGCCTGAGAATGAAATGGTTTTGGGTCCATCCCCTTGAAGGCGGACAGAGAGTAATGGGATTAAAAGGATGGAAGCTTCAGGAATTTCCACAAGCCAAGATTAAACCATGTTAAGGGATTGATCTGAAGATCACAGAGATGGGGAAATGAAATCCATCTTCATCTTGCACGAAGATTCATTTCCCTGACTGAACTATTTGTGCAGACTTCACTGGATGGCTTTATTATACCTGAGTCAGTGTAGAGATTATTCTGTATCATTTCTTTATTCAGGATTCCATTAATTTTCCCCCAAATTCTACATTTGACAGAGATCTGATAAAAACAGGATTCCATGCTAATACCTAATAAAAAAACCCAGCTGGCTCACTAACCTGAAACTCCTTTCTGTTTGCACCAGGAGACGCCAAACCAGGGTGCTCCTTTCTGCTATTACAACTCCAGCAATCCTTACTCCATCGAGAATCTAAATTACTCCTCCACTGGAATCACAGCCACCCTGAGCTTGGACAGTGCCAAGGTCAGAGCTAACGAGGGTCCCATGGCCCCAATCAGCACCCTGCGTGTGGAGGTGATATATCATCTCAACAACATGCTGCAGTTTAAGGTAATGCCATCCCACAATTCCTGGAATGTTTTATTTATGGAAATTCAAAGGGATTTTTACAGCCAAATATATATTTTACAGACAGTAGCAGCCTTGTGTAAATATGTTTCTCCTTCTAACCAATTATTTTTGCTCTTAGCTTGCATCTTTTTTTGTCCTAGAATGCTAACACTCAATTTTACAAAGAAATTACATGAATCAAAGGTGTAATGTCAGTGTATAGGTGTAATGTCAACCAGGAGCTTTGAAACTGAAAATATTTTGTTAATATACAGGTAAATTTATCTGTAAGTGTTATCATGGCTCTACAGTTTAGTTTTGCATCCATTATTCTACCTCATTCTAAAATGTTCTATACACTGTTTAACTGTAATTTATTGCCATGTGTTTAATAACATTGAGCCAAGTGGTCAGACATCAAAAACTAACTTTCAGAATATAGGAAACTTTAAAAAGGATCTCTAAAAGTTGAGTAAAAGATGAACCAGAAAATTATTTATCACGCTTGCAAAGCACATACATCTATATTTTAATTATAAGTTTATATTTTAAATTCATATAGATAATTAGATGAGCTGTTCCTGACCCAAAATGAATCCTTGAGGTTTGTTGGTTGGGATTTTTTTCCCCCAAACAAAAGCCTGTGAAAGACCTTGTATGGGAACATGCACTTGGAAGAAAATACTCATCACAGCAAGTCTTTTAAAACTGACACCAGGTTCAGCTTTCAAACAGTTAACCTGTTGAGATAAACTGATTTTTGCTTCACAGATCTCGGATTACCAGAGCCCTCGATACGAGGTCCCAGTGCCCCTGAACCTGCCCAGCTCCCCCACGAGCTCCAGCCAGGACAGGCTCTACGAGGTCGTGCTCCAGACCAAACCCTTCGGCATCCAAATCCGCCGCAGGAGCACAGGGACAGTCATGTAAGCCACTGACACTTGTCTTGGTTTGGAAGAGAGGTGTCTGCTAAGGAAGGCAGACATTCTTCCTTTGGAATAGAAGACNGCAGTCCAATAGATGGTGGCTGCAGTCCTCCTGAAGTGATGGATGTGGTTCTGTTGGAGCAGTGATCCTGGAGAGAAGGTCTGGTCTTCCTCAGAAGACTCAGTGGTATATGTGTAGCACTCATCCTCTGGATATCCAGTGGGACAAGGCTGCTTATGATTTTCAAAATCCTTGTTTATATCCAGGATGGACTGCCTGGTTCCTCCCTCTGGGTAGAGTGTCTCACAGTGGGATGGTGAGTTCTGAGATAAGCCACTGATGGGCCATGAGCAGAAGATAACCCAGAGGGAGCACTGCCCAACCTGGTTTCAACAGCTCATGAAGATGGTGATAGAATACACGCTTTTGGTCACATCTTACTTTACAACCCAGGATACACTTCATCTTATTTCTCAGGGCATTGATAGCTTTTTTCCCAAGCCAAACCTCTCTGGGCACATGCTGGAGTGAGGAACTGCTGGCAGCTCTGAAGGCTGCTCCTTGTGCTCTTCCCGAGTTTCTGGCAGGCACGATGATTTTCTGTGCTTCCTAAAATATTCCACAGCACTGATCTTTTAAGGATTGGCCATTTCGGTCAGTTTTGGGGAATTATTAGGAAAAAAAATAACCAAAAAGAAGTAGTGTCCCAGCTAACTTGAGATGGGTTTTGGTAACACGACAGATGAGTCCAGCATAAGCTTCACTTTTTCCCTGATCAAGTCAGAGCTCAAAATCAGAGAACAATGTCATTAGCATCTGTGTGTGTTATGTTTTTTTATTGAAAAAAACCAGCTTTATTTAGTTTCTTAAAGTACTCAAAACTTAATGGAAGGTAGAGTTCCTTTTTGCCAACCAGAATAATATTTCAACCTGCAATTTAAGCTCCTGGATCAATGGAATTCTCTGGCAGAGGCCACCAGGCTGCAGTTTGGTTTCTAACTGGAAAGATGCTGATTTATAATAAATGTGACCTGTGAATGGAATTCCAGTGCAATCTGCACAGAAAGTTCAGTGAACTGTAAAAAGCACTTTATTTACTCTATTCCATGTGGCTCCAGTGCTGGGTCTGGGAGGAAAATAGGATTGTAGTGTCCTGAAACACATTTTATCACTAAATTGCCAAAATACAATGCAACTTACAGTGCACGATGCAGGTGTGTAATTCCTCTCTGAGAGACAGAGAGGATTTTGTGCCCCTAAACTCTTCAGCAATTCTTACACCCCCTCATTTAATGTGCTTTAAGTTTCCTTGATAACCACAACAGTTTTATCCTGCTTTTACTGAAGAGTGAGATTTCCAGAGAAAAACTAGCAAAGAAAAACTGGCATAAGAAGAGTGTCTGCCAGAAATGCTGCACTGAGGATGCTCTATTCTTATTTTCCCTTTCCTCTTCCCATTCCAGCTGGGATTCAAGCCTGCCCACCTTCACCTTCAGTGACATGTTCATTCAGATTTCCACCCGCCTGGCATCCCAGTACATCTATGGATTTGGAGAAGTTGAGCACCCCAGTTTCCGACACAACATGAGCTGGCACACCTGGGGAATGTTCACCAGGGACCAGCCTCCAGGTGTAAGTAGGCAAAGAAGACAAAAATGTGACACTTTGGACCAATGTGTGCAGCAATATTCGGCAGGACTTTAAAATCTGCTGGATATCTGATGGTACTGGGAATTGGCTCTGACCATGTTTATAATCATTTATAATTTGGATGGTGTCTCCATGGCAAAGGTCTTCTGTAAACTCACTACTTGTGACCTGCAAGAAAGAACAATGTGAGGAGCTCAGGTCCTCAGTCAGATGTTGGGAGGTGACAAATGGCTTAGGAATAACAGCACGTTCCTTGTTTTTTCATTCCTCTCATCTCACTGTTTTGAAAATCAGACATGAGTCAGAACAATTCCTATTGCTTGGGGATTAATTTAGTACTTACAGAGGTAAAGCAGAAATCTTATCTCTATTTATTTATTTCCTACAAGACAGCAGATTT
Organism: Vireo altiloquus; assembly: GCA_013396875.1. Lineage (NCBI taxonomy): Eukaryota > Metazoa > Chordata > Aves > Passeriformes > Vireonidae > Vireo > Vireo altiloquus. The sequence goes on along the minus strand of VZRF01005579.1, from coordinate 106,472 downwards.
CCAATTATCAGGGAATGGCCAATGAAATATCAGCAGCTAATTATAGCTCTAACTTCCAGCTCAGGTTTGAATATATTTTGAGCCAAAAAAATCTAACAGAATGCCACCAGTACCTCCTGAGCACATAGACACCTGGTTGTGTTTGCAAAGTAAGGAATGTTTTGTCCTGAGGAAGGACCTTCTCATTAGTGAAATTTCCAGGCAGCAACATTTGGTCTTTCCTTCCTGCCTGAGGAGTCTGGACAAGGCTGACAAATTGTGATGTTCAAAGTGACCTTCTTCAGGTCTGTTTTGTGGTTAGGTAGGGTTTAGGTGTATAAATTTAAAGTTTATTTGCTGTGTTTGGCAGTTGTCTCATCTTTTATTGAATTTATTACTAAATGTTAATAAGCAAATGTTTGCAATGTTTTCCCAGTAAAATGTATTTTATTTTATTTGCAGTATAAGATGAACTCCTATGGTTATCAGCCATTTTATATGGCTCTTGAAGAAGATGGCAATGCCCATGGAGTTCTCTTGCTTAACAGCAATGCAATGGGTAAGAAACCCTTCACTTTATTTTATAAAATCATGAAATGATCTGGGTTGGAAGGGGCATTAAAGCTCGTCCTGTTCCACCTCCTGCTGCTCCAAGCCCCATCCAGCCTGGCCTTGGGCACTGCCAGGGATCCAGAGGCAGCCACAGCTGCTCTGGGCAACCTCAGGGCCTCACCCCCCTCACAGGGAACAATTTCTTCCCAACATCTCCTCTAAACCTCCTCTCTGTCAGCTGGAAGCCATTCCCCCTGTCCGGTCCCTCCAGCCCTTTGCAGATGCTCTCTCTCCATCCTCCTCCACGAGATCCATTTTCAGAGCCAGTGTTCTGCACTAGTGGCAGATGCAGGCCTCCTCTTCTCACTTCCTTCCCTCCACTTCCAGATGTGACTTTCCAGCCCACCCCTTCCCTGACCTACCGCACCACCGGAGGGATCCTCGACTTCTACATGGTCCTGGGCCCAACTCCCGAACTCGTGGTCCAGGAATACACTGAAGTAGGAGCCTGACTGATGCTGGGATTTGGGAGGGGTTGGTTTGGTTCCTCCTCACCTCCTCACCACTAACATCCTTTCCTATTTCCAGCTGGTTGGCCGCCCAGTCATGCCAGCTTACTGGTCCTTGGGATTCCAGCTGTGCCGCTATGGATACGCCAACGACTCGGAGATCGCCCAGCTGGTGGAGGAAATGAAGGCAGCTCAGATCCCCTACGTATGTCAGGAACAAATAACACTTGAGCTTTTGGCTTTGTAGCGTTGACTAGAACCCCTGAAACACTAAACCAGAAACCAACCCAGAAAAAACCTCCACTGGGGTAAAGAAGAGCAGGTTTAGTTCCACGGATTCTGGGCTGTGTTAGAAGTTGCTTGATTTTCTTTATCATCCACACAAAAATGTCCCGGTTTGAGACAAGTTTAGTTACCTCAGTTTAAAGACACAGAAAGGCAGAAAATTCATTTTCTGGGCATAAAGCAGACGATATAGGATAAACCATAGACACAAAGAATGACAGCAAGGAGCAGTGACCAACAAGAAAAAACAAGTGGGGAGGAAATGCAGCAGCATAATTTCATTGCTCTGTGCCACGTCAGCTGTGATTCGGCCCAGGCTGTTGCTGGGATAGCACAGAGATCTAACAAAAGCATGCCATAAATCGAATGCAGCTTCATTTTAAATATAATAATGTTAATGTTTCAATACAGAACAGCTGTTTTCACTGTTTCCTCATAGATTTGGAAATGCACGTGCAGTTTCTGTGTACATACAAATGGACAAATCCAGTTTTTCCTCTCTCATCATGTATCAATTCCTATGCTCAGATCAGATGCAGCAGTGAAAGGTTTATTTTGTTGAGGACTTGCTGATAGATGTGTAATATTCATTTAACAACTTCAGCCTGAAGTTACCACCGCTTCCAGTATTACACATCAAAAGTTCCCTATTTTACTTATTTTGGCCAATTTTCAATATCTGGCAAAAAGAGGAGAGAATAATTTTAAATTAATTGTTTTTTTTCTTTAACTGCAGGATGTCCAATATTCAGATATTGACTACATGGTCAGGCAAATAGACTTCACCCTCAGCCCAAGCTTTGCTGGATTACCGGCTCTGATCAACAAAATCAAAGCAGAAGGAATGAGATTTATCATTATCCTGGTCAGTTGGGAATGATGTTTTTAAACTCTAATGCAGCATCACAAAATGGAGAATACATTCAACTCGAATTTTGAGCATAATAAGTGTTTTTAATTGTAGGATCCAGCCATTTCTGCAAATGAAACCAATTATCCTCCTTTCACCAGAGGTGTGGAAAATGATGTCTTCATGAAACGGCCTGATACCAATGAAATTTTATTTTCCAAGGTACTGTCCAGGAAAGACTATTTAAACCCATGTGCTGTTGATGCTCAGTTTGGATTCAGTGTGGTTTGATTATTTGAAATATTCTTTGTCCTATCAGGTTTGGTCATTTCTTCCCAATGTGCAAATCAACGAGTCACTGCCTCATGAAACACAAATAGAGGTAAATATTGACATGGTTTGGTTCTGGGCTCAAACATAGACATCAATTAATGGAATTAATTAATTAATATACCAGCAAACTTGTTGATAAATCTTGTGGAAGAGTAAGTTTTAGAAACTGGTTAATCTTCCCAAGAGCCAAAAAAATCAAGTGAACAAGTAATTATCTTTTGTTTCTTTAATTTTTTTTTTTTTATAATTCCAGAATTTTAACTATGGGATACCTTCAATCCCCTTACTTGTCTTGTTTTCCTTGTTTTTCCAGCTCTATGCTGCATATGCTGCTTTCCCAGACTTCTTCCGCAATTCCACAGTGGAGTGGTGGAAGAAGGAAATCCTGGAGGTCTACAACAACCCCAACTCCTCGCAAAGCCTCAAGTTTGATGGCCTGTGGATTGTAAGTATGGAAATCAGATTTCTGGATTTTCTCTGCCAGACATTGGTGGAAAGGGCCCCAATTCCCAACTCCCTGTTCCCAGTATCCACACTGCTCTGGCAGAATTATCCCATGTTAAATTCTCATTAAGGAAATGCTGGACTTGACCATCTTGGAGGTTGTTCCCTTGAAACAAAGACTTGCTGAATCACAGAATATTTTGGATTGGAAGAGATCTTAAAAATCTTCTATTCCCACCCCCTGCCATGGGCAGGGACACCTTCCACCATCCACTGCTCCAAGCCCCAATGTCCAGCCTGGCCTTGGGCACTGCCAGGGATCCAGGGGCAGCCACAGCTGCTCTGGGAATTCCATCCCAGCTCCTCCTCACTTTCCCAGGGAACAATTCCCACTTCCCAATATCCCATCCTTCAGCTCAAGGCCATTCCCCCTTTTCCTGTCACTCCATGCCCCCATGGAATGTCCCTTTCCTGCCTTTTTGTCATTCCCTTTATGGAATGTCCCATGTCCAGCTGAGCCTGCAGCTGCAGGGGCTCCTGAGGGACCCTGCAACACTGCTTGTGTGCAGTGCAGAATTTGTGGTGCTCTGTAGCAAACTGTGGGGTTTTGCTCTGTGTTTTTAGGATATGAATGAACCAGCAGCTTTTGTGAATGGTGCTGTGGATGGCTGTAGGAATGACCTCCTAAATAATCCTCCCTATATGCCTCGTAAGTCTGATCCCTCCTTTAAACAGTTTTAGGTTTGCCTGGTTCCTACATAAATTCTTACCTGGTATATGGGGCGTAAAACCCTAAATAAAGATGGGTTTATAAACCCAGAGCTCCTCATTGAATGTGGCCCTTAATTTCTGAGATTATGGGCACACAGCAAGCCCAGATATTTCAGCAGGAGCTGTGCAGCACTTTGCTAAAATAAAGTTCTTTGCAGCTCCTCGCTGCACGTGGATTTTGATCCCTATTTTGTGTCTAAGTGCTTTGCTTGAGGCACGGCAGAGAATTGAGCTCTCTGTTTTGCAGTTTTCTCAGATGAATAATGCAATTAATTTAAAATTTAGAAAATATCCATGTGTCTCCTCTCATTACCATTTATGTGAGCAGTCAAACGCTTGAAATGCTTCGCTTTCTTAGCTCGGCTTTCCTGAAGTGCTGGTGTAAAGTAGTACTAATTAGGAATTATTTATTAATGCTTTATTAGCATGTTCTCGCTGCTTACTGTTGTATTCGGGTTTCATGAGTGGTTTCTCAAGAATTTCCAGGAAATTAATATTCAGACACAGATCACAGCCCCACCACACCCATTTGTCTGTTAATGTGGTTGGTGTGAGAGTGTTTAAAGAGATTTGAAGTATTTTCTGACATACTGTGATTATTCTTTGAGCCTCTATAGTAAGAGCATCTGTAACTGAACTATTATAACATTCACAGACCCAGATACCTACAGAGGAATGTTGGAAACACTCCATTTTGGAAAAGCTATTTCCATAATTATAAATAAATAAGTGACAGTATAAAGAGGCTGAATGCCTAACAGATTATGAAAATTAAGGAAAAGTAACGCAAATGATTAAAACAAGCTTATTATTAATAATAAATATATTTTTTCTCTTTCCACAAGATCTGGGATCCAGGTCAGCAGGATTATCCTACAAAACTCCCTGCATGGAAGCTCAACAATACCTGGCAGATGGGACCCCAGTCAGACACTATGATGTCCACAATCTTTATGGATGGTCTCAAACCAAACCCACCCTGGAGTAAGTGCTTTGCATATTCCATGCTGTCTCCAAAATATGTTCCAAATGAACATTCCATGTCTACATTCCTAAGCTGTCATTGGTTTATTTAAGATGCCTGAGCAATCTTTCTTTTTCACTCTGATCAATTTGGTTCTTCAACCCAGCTCCAAGTGGAGTTGGATGCTCCAAGGGCTGGGCAGCTCCTGGAGTAATTCTGGTCAGGGATCTCCCCTGTGGTGCAGGAAGGGTGGTGGGACCAGAGCTGCAGGAGATGGTGAGGGGGGGTCTGTGCAGGGTTGCAGCTCTGCTTCCATGGTTCCCCTGCAATAAATCCTTCCTGCACATAATTACTGTAATTAAAACATCATGTACTTACTGTTTTGAGGTGTTGGTGGGACGGCCTGGTTTACTCCATGTTGGTTCTGCTTTTCCTCACACTTCACAATCCAGTAAGGGAAAATGAAGAGTATTTCAATCGTGAATTTCAGAAGGGCTTGATTATGTTCTCTATTTGAAATGAGTGCAAAGGGGGAAGGGTGACTTTAAAAATGCAAAGTGTGAGTGGAAAGCTTTACTTTTTAGCATTTCTTTTGCCAGCTCCAAGGCAAACATCATTATCTGTCCCTCTGATTGTCCCCAGCCTGCTTTAGATAACACCTGATCTAATGATAATGGAGCTGTTTCATTTACAATTCAGCCAGTGAGGGAGGCACAGATTTTCTGTACAGGTCTTAACGACCTTAAAGCCCTTGGTAACTTTAATATTACCATACAGAGAGTAAATATCAGAGCTTTTTGGATTTGTGAGAGGATGCTCCATTGGCAGCGTGCCAGTGCAGCCCTGCCCATCAAGGGAGGGCCAAAACTGCTGACAGGACAGGAGGGAATGTCTGATCCCTGTGCTGTCAGCTGGATGTCATGGGGTTTGGGCATCACAGAATGTGCTGGGTTAAGCCATGGCTGAGCTCCAGGTGCCCACCAAAGCCCCTCCAGCTCTCCCTCCTCAGCTGGGAAGAGCAGAGACAGTATAAAGATTTATGGCTTGAGATAAGGACAGGGAGAGATCACAGGCAAAACAGCTCACTTGTGGGACACAGTTTAATTTATAACCAATCGAATCAGAGAGGATTATGACAATGAAAACTCAGTTCCCCCCAGTATTCACTTCTTTCCTAATTCATTCCCTAGTTTCTCCCTGCTCCCCAGCAGAGGCAGAGGGGACACAGAACAGGTTCTGCAGTCAGCCCATCACTCTCTGTCTCTGCTGCTCTTTCCTCCCCCCTCTCTTCCCCTCCCCCTCCTCTCTCCAGGGATCCACAGCTTCCTGCCAGGATGCATCCCAGCACAGGCATCCCACGGGATCACAACTTCCCTTGGGCATCCTCCTGCTCTGGTGTGGGCTCCTCCAGGTGCTGCAGGTGGATCTCTGCTCCCCATGGAGCTCCCTGGGCTGCAGGGGAATCCCAGCTCCGGAGCCTGGAGCATCTCCTGCCCCTCCTGCACTGACCTGGGGTCATCCTCACCCCTCTCTCCAGCTCCAGTTGCTGTTGGGAGCAACATTTCCCCTTTTTTATTCCTGTTTTCCCAAAGTCACTCAGTGCTGCTGATGGGCTCAGCCAGGGGCAGGTCCCTCTTGCCTCTGTCAGAAATGAGGAAGCTTCAGGAAGTTTCTCACGGGAGCCACCCCTGCAGCCTCCCCATTGCCAAAACCTTGCTGTGCAAACCAGTGGAGTAGACAACAGTTTTATAGGAGAAGGAATATTGCCATCATTTCTGTGTTTTTAAGTATGAACTGAAATATTCCCCTCTCTTTTGCGAGGCACTGCAACAGAAATCACTACAATAAATCTCACAGCTCACTCAGATATTCTCACACTGGAAATTTATAGAAAACGTTATCTACAGAATATATATATATACATATTTCAGTCCCAAATGTATTTTTTGGCAGTAACTGAAGGAGTACTTTTGAGACTGAAGAAATGTAATAATTAATTTTGATACTAAACCATCCAAACAGAAAGATTATTTGCACACAAAACTCACAGAAGACTGTTACTGAAAAGTGAGCATCAATATTTTATGTAACCTGGTGTCACTTCAGTTCTCCATCCATTAAACACAGAAACTTCAGGAGGTTGCCTTGATGCTGTTCTTTTGTAATGAGGTTTTCCCATGGCCAGAACCCTTATTAGTGACTACACGAACTGTTTGGAGGTAAATTCAGCCTTTGTGACCTGAATAATTGTTTTTCACAAGTGGATCCATGGCACTGCAGGCCTGAGCCTCCAGCCACAGAACACTCAGGCCATGCTCATCCCTGAGCAGTTCTGCACATGACACTCACTGTCTTCACTTTTCAATTTTTAGCTGCCACTTCCAAAGCATTATTGACACAGGGAAAACAAGCAGAGAATGGAAATGTTGGGCTGTGTGTTGCAAAGGAATAAAGGATCCTGGAAAAGTTACTGTTTGTCTTGGAGGGAATAATTGTGGCACATTAGTTTGGTTTAATTGCCGCGGTAATTTAAGTGACTCGTGTACCTTTGCTGTAATTATGGTGTCACTAAAGCTGCAAATCCAATAGAAAAATAAGCAAATAGTGCATTATTGAAGCAGCAGTTTGGGCAATTATGGTGCAGCTCACATTGGAGAGCAGTGGGATTTAATCAGGGTGATTTTCTGACTAATATTCCTATTGATACCCTGTCACCTTGGCCTTTTCTGAAGGGACTACAAATCCCTGACCCTTCTTCTTTTATTCCAGTACCTTTTAGCCAACAAATCTAATCCTGAGAGGTCCAATATTCCTGCTTACCTCTGTTTTCACTTTTGTCAGCCTTTTTGTTGGATTTTCGCTAAATTATTTTCAACTGTTGCTCCAAATTTTCAGGTACATTAAGAAAGGAAAGATGCGCCCCAGAACACATTGTGGAGCCCTTGTGCTTAGAAAAGTTTTGCTATGTTCCTATTTTCCCACACAGGAGTGAGCCTGAGCTGGAAAAATATATTTTAATCCTTCTTTGTTTGCCAGTTCTCCTTGGTTTGGCCAACACTGCTGGGATTGTGTGTGGATCAGACCGAGTTGCCACAAAAAGCACGAGCGGATTGTATATGATGCAGCTTTTCACTTCAATAACATCATCCCATATATTTCTTTTCAGAGGCTCTTGTGCCATAAATCCTCGTGCAATTATTTCTCCTGGTGACTTTGTTTCTCTGTCTGCTTCCCACCCACCCAGGGCTCTGCAGAGCATCACCAAGGAGCGCGGGATTGTCATCACCCGCTCCACGTACCCCAGCAGCGGGAGGTGGTCGGGCCACTGGCTGGGGGACAACACGGCAGCCTGGGACCAGCTCCACAAATCCGTGGTCGGTACGTGGCAGGAAAAGAGGCTGCACTCCTGAGATCACAGTCCCGGAGTGCTTAAGTGGAATGGGACTTAAAGCTCATCCCATTCCACCCCTGCCGTTGTTAATCACAGTAATCACATAATCACAGTATGATTATATGCAGGTGCTTTTATTGAGAGCTCTCTGGGATACCAACCCAAATCAGACTCTGACTTGGGAGTCAAGATGGACACATTTTATTCCCTTTCGTTATATAATCATATTTTGATCATTAAACACATATTGTTCTATTGTGTGCATTGATTTTATCCAAGCATGAATCCCCAGGCCCCCTCCCAAGAGCATCCCACGATCATCATTCACCTCTCATAATTCTTATTACAATTATTGAGTAATCATTGCACTTAACAATGGTATCATTTACCACTTATTGGTTATACAAGTGCAGTTCTACATGATTTAGTAAAAACAAAGCTTAACACTCTCTCCCAAGGTCTACCAGACCTTAGTCCTTTCTTTTCCACCCTTCTCCCCCTTCTGAACCTATTCCCATGATTTTAGAAACATTTGAACCCCATGCTATCACCATGGGCAGGGACACCTCCCACTAGCCCATGGTGCTCCAAGCTTTATCCAACCTGGTTTGGCTTCTCCTTCACTTCCTTGCTTTTTGTATTCCCGTGGTTTTAGCTGTAAAAAATTGGTTCAGCAACCACAATTTGTGGTCAATTCCTTTCTTTTTCTTCTTCCTTCTGCACCAGGTGCTGGGAACTTGTTTAATTCCCTTGGGACCAGACCCCTCCATGCCTTGTGTCCTGCCACTAATTTTTTTTCTCTGCTCCTGTCCACCCACATCCCATCTCTCTGTGTAGTAGGAAAACACCACCCTTCAGAGAAATTGTGAGGCTTTTATTTGTGGGCTTCTCTTCTGATTCAGCAGATCAGACAAATCAACATTTGTCTATGTAACCATCATGTGAAAAACCCAGCCAGTAACACTGATTTATTTCTCTTTCCAGGCATGCTGGAGTTCAGCCTCTTTGGAATATCTTATGTAAGCTAATGAGTTATTAACTTAATTACCCTGATGCTGGACATGATAATACAGTTTTCCATTTGGGTTATTCTGAAAATTTCAGACAGGAGCTGATATCTGTGGATTCTTCCAAGACACGGAGTATGAGATGTGCCTCCGCTGGATGCAGCTGGGTGCCTTTTACCCATTTTCAAGGAATCACAATGGGAAAGGAACAAGGGTGAGCTGCAATATTTTCATAGCTGTTAGCACCCTGGGCCCTTGCAACACACAGGCAAAACCAGCCAGAACAATGCATAACTGGCCTGGCACAAAAACACCCCACATTCCAAGTAAAATGAAGAAAAAAAAGATAATTTTTGGCTCTTTATCAAGTGAAAATTGTCATTATTTCTATGCTGGCTTTGCTGTAAGCCTCCCTATTACCCCCATGGAGGGGCTGCTCTGGGATTTGGACACTTGAAGGAAGCAGGTTCTGACTTTGCTCAAGCTGAATCAAACTCCTGCTCTTTTCCCCTCTGCACCATTTGGATTTCAATGAGCTACAGCAGGGCTAGAATGGAGATTTTATGGCAAACACTTGAAGGAGCAGAGCTGACCTCGGTGCTCTCAGCCCTAATTGCCTATAATTACACAACAAATGAGAAAATGGGGCAGTGGAATGAGATGCTGCAGTGAGACTCAGGAATTTCTGTGCTTTGCACATTTGTGGCCATCAGATATTGTATTTCTGCTAAAAGGGAAGGGAAATAATTGCCTAAATGGAGGCTAAGGACTGGAGTGGAGAAAGCTGTCAAACAAGATAACTGGGAGAATAAAATAAAGGGCAACAGCACTTCTGTTCCAGGGAAAGCTTCGGCTCTAGCAGAGTGGAGCTACTGAGATGGCAAATATCTAATGGATGAAAGGCTCCTTTTGCAAGCCAGCTGCTTTATCTCGCAGCACACACCTTCCCCAGGCCTGTGAAAGGCTCAGGATGCAGATCAGGGTTATCGTGGTGCTCCCAGCCCCACCCCACTCGCATTGTTCCATCCCTTTCCCAAAGAGTGGAGCTCTCCTGCCCTCAGTCCCTGCTGCCTCGGGCTCAGCTGCGGCTCTGGGAGCAGAGAGCTGCTGGCTGCAGGACAGGAGCTGTGTCACACCTCGGGGACACTTTGCATTCAACATTTTCACCCTGTTTCCCCTGAGTTTTCATCAGCTTTCCTCCTTTTAATTCCCCTCTTGGGGCTGACAGTGACAGCCACTGTTTTCACTTGCTCCTGAGCTGAAGAATAAATAACTGGAGATGCTCTGCTTCAGAGGAGGTAGCATCTCTTCATTCAGATTTCCTCTCCCTTTTCCTCTCCCTTTTCCTCTCCCTTTTCCTCTCCCTTTTCCTCTCCCTTTTCCTCTCCCTTTTCCTCTCCCTTTTCCTCTCCCTTTTCCTCTCCTCTCCAAAGGAGGAATTTCTTTGGTTCCTAAGTTTATTTTTTTGTTTGTTTGTTTGTTTTAGCTTTCCCAGGCAGTGCAATCCAGCTTCTCTAACAACCCTCTCTTCTCCTTCAGAGGCAAGATCCTGCTGCCTGGGATGACAGATTTAAGGACGCTTCCAGGCGTGTGCTGAACATCAGATACACTCTGCTGCCTTACCTCTACACCCTCCTGCACGATGCCCACGCCCACGGCAGCACCGTGGTCCGACCCCTTCTCCACGAGTAAGTGCAATTCCCCTGCTCTCCTGACCAGGAATTCCCATTAAAACTCCTCTAGTCGTGACCCCCCTAGCAACAGAAGTTTCTCTTCGTTACAGCATTTCCCCCTTCAATTAAAAAAAACAGGTCTTGGCTGGGAAAAACTGAGTTTTTTCATGTGGTGGCTTGATTTTTTTTTTTTTTTAAAGAAATTCTAAAACCAGGAGCTCAAATTAGAAAATCTGTCCCAGTCTGCCCAAGATCTTATTATTGTAATAATAACCGTAAGGCCTTCAGAGTTTTGTTGTCTCAACGCACTGAAAAGCAAAGAAATGGATAGAAAATAAATCTGAAGTACGAACTTGCATTCCATTAATGAGTTTCACTTTGTGCATTCCTGGCAACTGTTAATTGATCCCTGAATTGTGAACAGCGATAACGAGGAAAGAGATACCAGAAAGAGTCAGTTTAATTACTGACAGAAGAGAAAGAAGGAACACTTTGGGGAAGTTCAGAGTTCTCTCTCTCCCCCTGACAGGTTTGTGGAGGACAGGAGGACGTGGGACATCGACGAGCAGTTCCTGTGGGGTCCTGCCCTGCTCATCAGCCCCGTGATGAAACCAGTGAGCTTTTAAACACCAATTATTAAAGTTGCTTTAGTTAAGCTTCACTCTTTGATTTGAGGTGCCTGAAATTTGTGTGTTTAATTGCAGAATGAGACAAGTGTGGAGGCTTATTTCCCTGATGCCCGCTGGTATGATTACTACACAGTAAGTCGTGCTAAAAAAAATTGTGTTTTAAAACTCATATTTTAACTTATATTTTCTGTCTTTCCGCAGTGCTGAGCGTGGCAGGGAGGTGGGAACACTCTCCTGCCTAATTTGCATTTCATAGAAGTTCTTAAAAACACAAAAATCTACTCAGCTGATTTAAAAAAAATTAAAATTCCTCGATTCCTTTATAATAATGTATAATAACACCACCAGAGTTATGATACATGAAAAGGTGAAGTAATACCTTTAATTTAGAGTTCTTTTCACTTTTTGTAACCCTTGAACAATGCACAGAAGGTTTTTGTAATGCAGTGCTCTAAGAAAGAAAGAAAAAACAGGTTTAGCTGCATAATTTTTCCCAAGAAATAATAAAAGATTTGGTAACAGGAAGAGCAGGATCAAAACTCCCTTCATTAATCACAGGTTTGTGTTTCCCTGCTTGGCCCCTTTGGTTCAGCTGCTGTCACCCACGGTCAGGCCAGGCTTTCATAGGGCCAAAATTTCAGGGTTTCTCTTATTAATAGTAACTCCCACAGTAACAACTCCTAATTAAAGTGTCTAGAGACATATTATCACTTCATCCTGAAGGAAAACCCTGGAAAAATTCACTTTTTTGTACACAGGAGGCAGATACTGGCTTTAGGGGAGAACTCAGGAATTTATCAGCTCCTTTGGAGCACATCAACCTGCACATCCGAGGTGGATACATCCTGCCTTGGCAGTTACCTGCCAACACAACTGTTTACAGGTGGGAATAAGTGCAAATTTTAAATTTCAATGGTCTTTTGGGGGCTTTCTTCCCTAATGGTCTCCTTGAACAGTATGGGATGGGAAGATGGCTGTGAGAGTTGCGTGGTACACAATGTTTCTGTAAAGAAATTACCTTTTGGGAAATATGGGATGAGGTTAGGCAAGGAAATTGAGGGGAAATTGTGTTTTCCACAGCCGGAAAAACGCGATGGGACTGACAGTGGCCCTGGATGATTCTCTGTTTGCACAAGGACACCTTTATTGGGATGATGGAGTTCGCATTGGTATGTCTGGGATTTTCCTCCCTCCCTAAATTTTGCTGTGGGAATGGCTGGATACTGACAAGAGAGGATCCATCCCTGGAGGTATTCAAAGCCCAAATTCCAGGAGACAAAACCAAACCCAAGGATGTGAATTAGAATGAAACTAAGTGTGAGGTGTCCAAGGAGGAGCAGAGGGAAGAGATGGACTCAGCCAAAGCCACTCCATTTCTGGGGGACAGATCTGAACCTGCCTCTGGAGGCAAAACTGGCATTAAACCTGCAGATCAGCATTACAGAAACATGATTCTTCCTGATTTGAGCCACACAAGGCTGTGATTTATAGAATTATATAAGAATTCTGTAAATTATTATATTGTATAATGAAATATACAATTTCATAAGAAATGAAATTGTGCCTGGCCTGAGGCAATGCAGATAACAAAGATTCATCCCCAAACCTATATGGGAATATATAAAATATATATATATATAAATACATCCCTTTTATTTCTAAGTTGTCTATGGACACAATCCTTGAGCTGAAATTTTCTTAATGTGTTAAATAAGGTGGGTAGCAAAGATATTTTGTTCCTTTTAATTTCTTTTATTCTTTCTTTATAACAGATGCATATGAAGATGGTGTTTACCTGCTAACATCATTTACTGCTAATCAGGTAATCACATTCGCTCCTATTTATTTAATAGTCACTTTAGCTGATTTTATTGTATTTTTAACTATGGGTATTTTAATTTGGGTCTTCCTAATGTCTACATATCCCAGCCTTATATTAAACTGTGCTCACAGTTGATCAGGCTACAAGAAATGTGATTAAACTGTGTTAAGAATGAATTTAGGAGTGATTCTGGGGTGTATTATAAAGTACAATTGTCAGATTTCACTTCTTATCATAACCACTGAATATCTGCAAATAAATGAGACTCTAATTATAGGGACTTTTGTTTTAAAAGAAAAGCTCTTTCTATTGTAGCAGAAAACACACTTTCTTATTTCATTACTTTCCAGTGTGCCACAATGTCTTCTAATTTTATCCACACTGTTCTTTCTTCTCATTTAATTCTGTCTTTGTCAAATAAAAGGGTGTTAATTGCTAAGGCAGAGAGTTTGTTTTGCTAACACCCAGTATTTGCAGTTGTAAGGAGATTATAAAATAAATGCACCTTTCCCTGCTCCTACAAAAACTTGGAAAAGCCTAATTAAAGAGGTCTTGAATCCACCAGCAATGGAAAACACCCTCTGAGCACTAAATACGTGGGATTATGGCACAGCACATTTGTGTGGGATCTGGGCACCTCCTAGAGAAATCCATAATCCACTTAAAATGTCAGTAACTGCACGAGGGAGGGGATGGGGAGGAGGGAGCTGTTCTGGGAGGGCAAAAAGGAGAAAGAGCAGAGCCTGGAGAAGCTGGAAGGTGAGGCAGGGGCAGGGAAGGAGGAGTTTGTCCTGCAGCACTTGCTGCCCACCCAGGGGTTGAGAATTTCTTGTTGCTTCACTCCTCACATCAATCAGCTGAGTGGTAATTCAAGGCACAGCAGAGCCCAGGATTTGGCCAGATTAACAAAGTGAAGAGAAGTGTACAGTATTTGAAAAATAAATAACACATTAGGAAAAAAAAACTGAAGGAAAAAAAAATCTGGAGTGAGGACAGCAAATGGAAAGCTCAAGTGGATTTCAGAGAATCCCAGGATGGTTTGGGTTGGGAGGGACCTTAAAAATCATCTCATTCCAAAGGGACACCTTCCACCATCCCAGGCTGCTCCAAATCCCAGTGTCCAGCCTGGCCTTGGGCACTGCCAGGGATTCAGGGGCTGCTCTGGATTTATCCCAGCCTAATCCCAACCTCTGATATTTGTATTTCCCTCTTCCTTTCAGACCATTCTGGACATCACAGTGGTGCATGACAACTACACTGACCCAAACAACCTGACTTTTACTGACATCAGCATCCTGGGGGTGCCCAGCAATGTCCAGCAGGTGACAGTGTCCCAGAATGGGGGCACAGTGCCTCCACTGCCCACCTTCAGCTACGACAGCAACAAGAAGGTGAGAGCAGCTTTTGAAGGGTTAAAAAAGGTTTCCCACCTGCATTTGTGCTCTTAAACCTGCAGAGATTGAGCTGCAATACCATATTTAAGATATTTATGGATTTAGGGTATTTTAAATATTTGTGTGTTTACCGTATTTAAATATTTATGGATTTAGCATATTTAAGTATTTATATACTTAGCATATTTAAAGTATACCACATTTCAGAGAGATGCACAAGCTGCCATCAGGAAATGATTCTGGAATTCAGCAAATCTCTCATGGTTTAGTTCTCCTTCAATGGGAAGCCAGAACTATGGAATTTTTGTACATAACAAAAAAAAGAGTTAAAAATATAAAAGATAATGGAAATATTTCATTCTGCTGCTGACTTTTTGATGGAAAAAAATTCATATGCACTGTCAAATTACAGTATATGCCAAGCTTGGCTGCCTTTTAAAAAAATCCTTTATTTTAAACCAAAAGGAACCTCAGTTCTAAGAGAGTCTGTGGATGAAGGAAGAGATCAGAGAGTCATGGTCAGACTCCCAAATCTGTGCTGGTTAAACTGTTTGTGGTGATATAAACACTAATACAAAAAAAAAGAGGAATAAATTCCTGTAGTTTCAAATGAGAAGCCAGAATCTCCCTGGGACACAGAAAACACTGTGGATCTTCAGGGCTGAGTTACTAAATGTGCATTTTGTGTGCTTTATTCCCAGCTTCTGACCATCACTGACCTCCAGCTGCAACTGGGCCAGAACTACACCCTGCAATGGAGCTAAAATGGAAAATAACATCAGCCACACCACTGGGCTCTCTCAGACTTTTAAAAAAACCTCTTTCCTTCGATTTTTCCCTTAAAACCACACCAGTGCAGTCAGTTCACAGCCAGGTATTTTGTGTATGAAGCAGGCAGGTGCCAGTGATGACTCTTCAGGAGAACTTCACCTTTCAAAGCTGAGAACTGAAGGGAAAACTCTCTTTTTTCAGAGCAGAATTCCTGTCTGCCTTCACATCTGATAAATTTTACAAAAAAGATGCAGCTGATGTTACCTAAGTGGATTTGAAGGCCCATATTTAAATTCCATCTGAATTCTAATTGCACCCCTGCAAGTCACTGCTGTGGAGAAGAATTTAAGGCCAGATAAGTAAAAGCAAATGTTTTCAGATGAGTGATTTAGCAGGAAATAATGTTTCAAGTTTTTGATCAAGAATTTAAGGCCAGATTTGAAAAACTAATTTGAAGTTGAGGGGGTTTTGTATGACTTCAGACAGGTATTTTGTTTCCTATGTTTTAACATGAAGTTGTAAAATTAAACCCAAAGTTTCAAGGTTAATTAATGAGTGTTGGTCTCTGTTTATTTCACTGAAGGGAATGTTGTTGTTGTGTTTTTACCACAATAAAAATTTAGGTTAAAGCCTCTTTTTATCCCACGAGTGCAGCACATGAACTGAAGAGACTGGTAAAGCATATTTACAATTAAATTTGATGAGAATAAATTGCTGTCAGAGGTAGTGGCAATCTCCAGTGACTGTGCTTTACATTCATTTAAAGGATTCCTCCTTGCTTTAGAAGTTTGGGGTAAAAAACTCAATAACCAACATCTCATAGGTGGCTGTTCTTGTGATAATAAAGCTGCCACACACCCACAGATAATTGGATTTCTCCTTGGAGCTGGGAAGGAGCAGCTGGATGGTAACATCTGGCAGCAGGGCTGGAGCGTGGTGGGCTGGGAAAAGAAGGTTGGGCACATCTGGGGACCTTTTCTTTCCTTCCTTTTCTTTCCTTCCTTTTCTTTCCTTCCTTTTCTTTCCTTCCTTTTCTTTCCTTCCTTTTCTTTCCTTCCTTTTCTTTCCTTCCTTTTCTTTCCTT
>VZRF01005579.1:78122-89884 GCA_013396875.1 Vireo altiloquus | reverse complement strand
AGCTAAACCAGGAAATCTTTGATAAATGATGAGGAGTTTGGAATTTCCTCTTTACAGATGCTGGAAGCACCAATCTCCTGTGATTCCAAGGATTAAGCCAAGCTTGGCGTTGCTTTCAATTACCAATACAAATATATTGCAGTATGAAATTCTGAATTATGATTATTTTGTAACTGAAATGATAAAAATGAATCCAATGCAATGCACTTCAAATTAGCCCATGTGGAAAGCTGAAGCATTTAAATACACATTTGGCATGTGCTATATATACATTTATATTTCAGAAGTGCATGGTTAAGTGTACACTTAAACACACACTATGTATATTACTTAAATTATTAATATTTTAAATTCTATTATGTAAAATAAGGAGGTTTTTTCCCTTTATTATAGGGTTGCTCTCACATTCAGAGTCATTTCATTTGAATGTTTAATGCAGATGAGGCATTATGCACATTATAGTAATTATGGAATAAAAGATTCAGAAATGCTCCCTGACCAGTGAGTCCCTTTTAATCATCTCAGGAGCCCTTTCAGGCAGATGCAGAGCCCCAGTTCCTCCCCCTGCTAGAAACCCTTCACTCAGGGTCAGCCCAGAAAAGCAGCTGATACTGAAATATTCCAGCTCTTTTTAAAAATGGATAAAATTTGCATTGAGCACCCAGTGCAGGAAAAGCAAATAAAAGTAACATTCCAGCAGAAATGTCCAAAAAGTACCTGTTAAAAACATTATTTGCCATTAACTGAGTGCTGAAAGTACCACAGGGATGGAGGAGAGCAAAGAATTTGATCTGGAGGAGGCTCTCCAGGTCTGTGGTTTTCTTTGCCAGCGTGGGAACAGCTGGGAGAATCTTCTGTGTAAAAGACAAAATATTCAACATCTTTGTGGATTTGGATATCCAGACCAGCTCATCAGGACACAGCAGCTGGAATTACATCAGGTGTGCCCAGGAGGTGACACAACAGCTTCCAGTGCCTTGGATCTACGGCTAAAAATATCCTCAGAGCTGGTTTTTGTAGAATGATGGAATGGTTTGGGTTGGGAGGGAACTTAAAGCTCATCCCATCCCTGCCCTGGGCAGGGACACCTCCCACTGCCCCAGGCTGCTCTAAGCCCCATCCAACCTGGCCTTGGGGTCTTGGTTTTCATATCTGGATAAAAGTCTAGGACAGAGGAGTTTGGGATTTGGGTTGAATCCAAAAGAGCTGCTCCCTAAAAGTGACAGAATTTGCAGGTTTGTGTTATTTTCTCCTGCATTTGGATGGAGAGTGACAAACTCTGACGTGTTTGAACAAAGTCAGCAAGAGGAAACCTGCAAAGAGTTGGGCTCTGCTTCAAGTTATTGCTCTCACTGATAGATTGAATTCTACTGGTTATTAGTTTTAACAGATTAATGAGAGATTAAAAGCAGTTCTTATCAGTATTTACACCTCCAGAGAAATATTTAATACATAGTCTCTGTAGGGACACTTCCTCTCCTCAGAACAGCACAACTCCAGGCATCCACATCCCACAACAGCCACAGAATCTCTCCTCCCTCCTGTTCTGATCCACACAACTCCTCACACATTTCCCTCACAGATATCCATTCCCCACAACAGCCACAGAGTCTCTCCTCCCTCCTGCTCTGATCCACACAACTCCTCACACATTTCCCTCACATTCCATAGTGAAAGGAAACAGAACTCCCTGCTCTGCATATCCAACCCCTCCAATTCCTCTTTGCTATGCAATATTCCCATCCATGCTCCAATGCAGGGATGCTGGGAAGGGTATTTTGGTCTTTTCCATCCAGGCAGCTCCTGCTTCCCCCACAAGTTTCCATCTGGCTCCTTCCATGAAATCCCTCTCCCCACTGAGCTCCTGTCCCCCTCAGATCTCCCTTTCCCATTTTTCCACTACCTTTAGCTCTGTTTGGTGCTCTGAGCTGTGACCAGCCTGGAGGAAATGCTTTTCCATCCAGGCTCTGCTGTTCCATCTCTGCCTTAGAACAGGAAATATTTCCTGCAAGTTACAATCCTAAATGGATCTCCTCGGTCCTGCCCTCTATCCTTAATAACCAGAAACATTTTGGAGTGAAAATGGAGATATCCCATCCTTTGGAGAGCCTAATCCATTCCCACAGATCTTTCCAAAGCAATAAAAACAAAGTTTGCCTGACTTTGAGAACTTCCCCACAGCACAAAAGCCTTTTTCAAGGGTTTTAATTGAAGCCAAGCACCTATTTAGGTTACGACGTCCTATATTTAACTTGAATGGAATAATTTCTTTTCTTGTATTTAACCTTTGATCAGCTGCCTACCTTTGAACTCTAGATATCGACCCCCTCCTTGTTATCCTCGTCCCACTTCTCCTGCAGCTCTTGCATAACCTCAGAAATCAAAATCAAATTCTCTCCTTGCTGAAATAACTTCTATTTTTTTTTTTTCTTCACAGGGATGGCTTCACTTTGTTCTTTTGTTTCTTAATGTAGCCATCACAGAGATCTGGAATACAATAATGAAGATGTTTGCAGAGTTTGAAATAAAATTCAGCACTGGGGGAGTGTGTGGTTGCACAAACAATAATAATTAAAGAAAACACAGCACAAGTTAAAAAAATAACATGTTAAAAATCCTGTCAGGGCCTGAATTTTCCTCTCATTTTTTTTTTTTAATATGACTTAATATGTTCTAAATTATATCACTACCTCGTTTCAGTTTCTTGTATTCAATGATTTGTTGCTTCAGAGTGATGCAGGTAAAAATCCTCCTTATTAATTATCTGTTTCCAAATGAATTTCAAAGAGAGAAATTAATTTCTGCACTCAGAGTGCACAGACAAACAAACTCTCATCAATCCCCTTGTCCCCAAATAGTTTCAAACTTCCCAGATCTAAGTGATTTATAAACCCTGTGGCACTTGCAGGCTTGGGACACATCAAAGGTGTTTTTTCCCTTTTTTTCCTTTTTCTTTGGCAAGATCCTTTCACCCCACCTCCCACCCCACTCCTTTCACTGTCATATCTCAGACAGAAAGTGAATACTTTCTCACCTCGTGCCACAGAGCAATAACTCAGCACTGGTTTTAGTAAGATCAGCTCAAAGCAGATCCCACACTGAGCACCAACAGCATTCCCTTGGCATTCCTGGGACCTGGATTTCCCCCCAGGGTTTATGTCAGGCAGGTCACCACTGAAATCTGTGCAATTACCTGGATCAATTCACCAGAGGAGAATTCCCACATCTTTTCCAGCTGCACTATTCTGGCTGTTTCTCAGAGTTTGCTGTTTCTCCTCTGTACCCTGAAAACTTTGTTCAGCCCAACATTCCTGGACATAACTTAATCCCTTCTTGTGCTGACTTGGATATTTCTTCACACATTTTGATCTTTTCATGCCTTTCAAGAAGTGAGTGTTGCCACCAGAGCTGTTCTGAGTCCCTTCCAACTCCAGATATTCCATGATTTAAACCCTCAGTACCTACGAGATAGAACCATTCATTAATATCTTATGAGAATAATTTTGGGTCAGGCTTTTGCCTCTCATTTTAATGCACTCCTTATGGAGTCTTCCATTAGAGCTCTGCAGATGTAATTCAGATTTTCCTTTTATTCAGTATTTCCTGGCAAGGGAATAACAAAAGCTGGAATTCTTCACGTCCTGTGAGATTTTTTTGTATTTATTGCTTCTATATGTCAGATAAGGAATAAGTTGATTTATGAGAATACAAATGCATACATGGGTCAAAATGAAATGATTTTTTTCCCCTTAAATAAAGGAGGAGCAAAACTAAAAGCAGCTTTTAAAATAATGACAAAGCAGTGAAAATGTCAATTTTCAGGTTATGTATTTGACATATTCAGAGTTCCATATTGGGGAATGAATCAGAACATTCTTTTGGTTGTTGTTCTGGTGTAGGAAATATTTTCATCTGCTGGAAATGTGGCTTTCACACTCATCTACAGCATCCACCTATGGAGGATGTGTTTGTTGTGACAAATATTTACATTTGCAGCCATACATTTCCATATCCTGTAGAATTGATTATGTCAAAGGAAAATATTTGGTGACTTGACAAAAAAATCCCACTTTTCATTTTTCTTTCACCTTTATTTTCTCTCATTTCTTTTTCTTGGTTGTGAAAAAAATACATAATGCATATTATATAGACTATAATATATTGTAATAGTAACTCCTACATCTTTGAAGAATGTAATTTTCATACTATGCAGACTCTGTAAAATGACCATGTCCAAAGATTGGTTTTATTCAGATTTGGTTTTTATGGATATTCATGCTTCATCTACATGCCCTGTATTCACACCTGAGAAGGATGGATATAAGCAGTCTGCTTCCTTAACTTTTTGGAGAGAACTTTAAATAATAAAGAAAATCCATAAATAACATATAAATCCACATCTAAAAATAAAATAAACAAGTAGCACACTTGTAGTAGCAAGGTTAAAACATTTCATTCTGAATATTTGGGTAATTATCTTCAAGAATGGGGACACAAGAAATACTTAATTTTCCTGGAGCATGATACTTTATAACTCTTTTGAATATTAAAAAAAACCCCTTAAAACCTTCAGTTGTCTTCAGTGTCCTGTAAAAGTAAAAGTAGCAGCCATGAAGTTATCAGAAAATGAATATGAGAACATCTTCAGGTGCTCACCAGAGGCAGCACTGAGTATCTGCTGCAGCTGAAAATGTCATTTTCATGAATGCTGAAAATTCCCTGGATTTTCAGCATCCCTGCAACAAATCCAGGGAATCTTCAACCCAAACAGCAGCAGGAAATGTTTTACACAGAGAGAAAAAGCCACGTTGGTCCCTCAGTCCCTTCACTGCCAGGATCACACTTCTGTTCTTATTTACTTTATAGATACCTTATAAATATTTAATTTGAGCAGAGCCCGTGGAACACAAGGAGCCCTGAGCAGAAGGTGATCCTTGTGCAGGGACAATTAAAGAGTTCATTGCCATCCTACTGAAGATCAGGGACAGGAAGATGTGGAATTGGAGACTCAGAAACATTGGAAAGGACTTTCAAAATCATCCATTTCAACCATGACCTGGCACCAGCACCACACTGCCCCTGAACCACATCCTCCAGTGCCACTGATGCCTTAGGTTTTAATTTTTAAATTGTTCCCACCCCTGCCCTGCCCAGTGTAACTCTGCAGGTCCCTGGAGCTCGTTCAGTGCTGTTCTCTCATGCTCACACTGACATAACAAAGCCTCTCCAGCTCGCTCTCCAAGGACACCCAGACCCTCCTGGGCCCAACAACTGCAAACCTTCATCTTGGGGAGAGAAAGGGGGGCAAGCTTGGGCAAATTCCATCCTTGCCTGGCTTCTGCTTGGGCAATTGATGCTGATATCAAAGTGGGAAGAACTCGTGAGCTGTCATTGTCCATGTTGGGATGCACTGAGGCAGGAGCCTCTTGAGCCCAGAGTGTGACCTCTGAAGGCCTTTCCAATCAATCCCTCCTTTATTCCTTTATTCCTGTCTGCTCTCTGTTTCTAGGGAGCCATTTCAGGCATCACCACACCCACAGATTTTGGGAACAATTCCAGGGACTCCCTCACCGCCCTGAGCAGCCTCTTCCAATGCTTTACAACCCTTTCCATGAAGGAAATTTCCCAAATATCCACCCTGCCCCTCCCCTGGCCCAGCCTGAGGCTGTTTCCTCTCCTCCTGTCCCTGTTCCCTGGGAGCAGAGCCTGACCCCCCCCGGCTGTCCCCTCCTGTCAGAGAGTTGTGCAGAGCCACAAGGTCCCCCCTGAGCCTCCTTTTCTCCAGGCTGAGCTCCTTTCCCAGCTCCCTCAGCCCCTCCTGGGTCTCCAGACCCCATTCCCAGCCCCAATCTCTTCCCTGGACATGCTCCAGCACGAGATGAGGATGGATGGCTGAGATGGAGCTTCCCAAAATCCTAAACTCTCCATCCCTAAACCCCCAAAGCTCCTGAGCAGCTGGGAGGGATGAGGCTGGGAAGGTTCATCCCTAAGGCCACGAGCAGGGGAGCAGCACCAAGAGCTGCAAACAAAGGGGAGAAAAAGTTTGCTTGTAGTAGGTAAAAACTATAAAAACCAGGAAAACTTCTCCTTTCTTTTTTTTTTTTTCCCTTCTTTTTTAAATGCTAAGTCACAGATTTTAACAACAAGGGGGAAAAAAAAAGAACATTGTTGTTGAAACCAAAGAATTTCAACTTCCCAGCCTTCTTTATTGTTGTCAACTGCAGGAATTTCCAAAGCCTAACAACATCACTTCAAAAGCACTTAAGTCTAAACGAACAGCAGATAATGAAAGAACATCCTTTAAGGATATTCCCAGAGACACAAAAACCCCCAGCAAGCTTCCACGAGCGACACTTCTGACAAATGACACTCCCAAAAATACAACAAAAAACCTAAAAATCCGGGCAGGGAACTGCAGCTGCTGGCGAGAGTGACACTTTCCCTGCTGCTAATTGACAACTTGGGAAACAAAGGCACGGGAAGAGGCAAATTCTGCTGCTCCTCTGGTGCCTGGAGCCTGTCAGGGAGCTGGGAATGAGCTCTGGTTTGATCTCTGGAGCCGAGTAGGGGAGCAGGAGGGATCTGAGAGGCAACCAAGGGCTGCTTGAAAGCCCAGCAGAGCAGCCAGGGAGGCTGAAAAGGCAGAAATTTCAGTGGTTTTGGTGGTCTGTGCGTTCTTATTTAACAGCTTAGCAGGGGTGAATGGATTGGAGAGAAGCAGGGAGTGACTTCAGGGTGGGAAGGTGGGAGGGAGAGGTGTTGGCATCGCCTCAGCCTCTCAAAGGGCTCTGGATTCAGGACAGTGTAATGTAGAGCTAAACCACCTCCAGGAGTTTGGTCTGGAGAAAAATCCAGAAATTTTGGCTGAAAAGTGTCCAAGGCCAGGCTGGATGGAGCTCTGAGAACCTGGAAGGTGTCCCATGGCAGGGGGGAATGAGAGGAGCTTCAAGGTCCCTTCCAGCCCAAACCACTCCACATAGCTGTGATTCTGCTGATTCACTGGTTCTAAATCAACCCTAAACTAATTAGTAATATTATTAGTAATAAACCCTAAATTTTCTCCTAAAAGTGGGGAATTTTCCTTTATCTCAGCATTGTGAGATCAGTAATTATTTGATATGCTTGCTACAGAGCTCTCCCTGTATATATTATCTCTCTCTCTATATTTTCTACTATTATAGCTGCCAAAAGCTTCTGACTTTTGCAAACAACACAAAACCTGAAAAACATTTTATTAACCCTTTTAAAATTCATTCTCTACACAGTCAGGGAACAGCCTCAGGTTTTACACTGGACATTTCAGCTGGAATTATTACAAATCACATTAAAAGAAATTTAGGATTTAACAGTCCCCTACCAGATACTTTTATTAGGATCAGAGATCCTACAGCATCCAGATTCGATGCTCTGCTGCTTTTTTTTCCCCTTTAACTTAGCAATAATCCTGTGTCTATCTGTACCAAGAGGGCTCTTAAAATTGTACCTTTACATGCAGGAACATCGCTCCAGTGGCTTCTTTTCCCCCACATTTTTATTTCTCTCTCCCATAAAAACCAATCCTCCATGAACTTATCACCATTGAGGACAATAAGAGAAAAACAAAATGCACTGATGGAGATTTTAGTGCCGAGTTTCATGCTACAACCCAACCCTTACGGCTTGGTTAGAGGGGCAATAAAATCTGCCTTGTTTAGGGGAATGCTGACACCCTTTTTAAATCTGAGGGCCATGGCTGGCCTGAGGAGTTTGGATGATTTTGCCACGAAAATAATGAGCAACTTGAAGGAAAAAAGCCACCAGATATTCTATTTTGCATCAAAAAACGCTGTATGGAGCATTCAGGCTTGTTATTTGGAACAGTGATCACGCAATTTAGCAAATTATTAAAAATAATGACAACTGCATGCCAACTTTGGGGTATTTCCTCTGCAGGCTCAGCTGTATTTTATTCCACCTTGCAGAGAATTGTGTTTGGGCTCCTGCAGGAAGTTTAGCATCAAATATTAAGAGTTTTTCCCTAAGCAGAGTCAGAAGATGGGAAGTGCTTGACTATTTTCCATCATTCCAATGGAAATTCTGAAAGGAAAGAATTATGGAGTGTCTGAGGCGGGGAAAACCTCGCAGGGGCAGCCAAAAAAAAGAGTTCCAATTCTGAGAAGCACAACAGAGCCCAGCCCACAGGACTGGTGGAGGAATTCTGGGGCTCTCCAGGTACAAATGCACCTTGGCAATCTTCTGTGTTTTCCCAAATACCACAACAGTCCAGATGGGGTTTTTTTTACCCATTTCAGAAGTTCTGTGGGAGGCAATTAACAGTAATGAAAGCTCACTTGAGGTCTGAGCATGTTGTTTTGAAATGCCACTCACAGGAGTTCCTGGAGATCTCGAATGAAGGAGGTGAATAAAAACCTGGTTTGCAGAAAGGTGATGAGCAGAGCCTACAATACACCAGGAACTTGTCTGCCTTCATTGCAAATTCAGCATTTCGCTCTTTTGGCAGGAATTACTGACGTTGAGAAGGTGAACAAATCAGGTACAGACTCATTTCTCATGCATAATATGGACAGGAAGGAACTTGGCCTCCAGATCCACCTGGAATTCTGGGGATAACTCCTGTGTCACCTCCAGATTTCATCACCCCTTCCCTTTTCTGGATGAATCTAAAGGCAACCAGAACAAAGTTCAAACAGCTCAAATTTCCCACGAATGTGCATTTCCTTCCTGAAAGGCTTTTAAACAAGAGCTGACTGCAGAAAAAAAAAAAAAGACAATGACTCCGTTAAAAACGAAGCTGTTCCTTCCATAATATCTTCGATCAAATTAATGATTTACTGAGTACAAGTATTGCTGCTATCACGCTTCCACAGCACTTCCAAAAAGAAGTGGATGGCTGGAAAAAAAACCTGTGAATTATTGCTCACACAGACGTGGTGGAACGGAGCTAAAGCTCTCGCCAGCGACGAGAGCAATAAAGTCTGACGAAGATAATGCAACAAACATAATGGTTTGCTTTGCATCTTAAATAGATAATGAAGCAACCAGAGGCAATAAATCCAGCAGTTTGTGCACTCAGGGCTCCATAAATAAGGGCTTGGAGCAGTAAGATTTACTGTGTTAATAAAATTAGCAGGTGACCGAATTCGGGTGCTTTTCCTCACCCCACTGGTGCTGCTCTCCCTGAGAAGTTGAGGAGGTCACTCCTGGGAGTAAAGCAGCAGCCAAGTTTGGGATAGCAGAGCCAAATCTGAGCTCAAATGCTGTCTTGTGGATCGGGAGAGGTGATCCTTGGGAATTGTGAATCAAATATTCCCTGGGAGCATTCCCTGTCCCTCCACAGCTCCAAGCCACAGGAGAAGGCTCCAGGTGCTTTTCCCTGTCCTGACCCACACCAGCCCCTTCAGCCTCGATGATCCAATGATTCTGTGTTTCTGCTGAAGTGATCCTTTCTGGGGTTCCTCTCCCCTCACTTCGGCTGCTCAAGCAGCTTCAAGCTGAACAAAGCACTCCAGCCTCTCCAGCTGCAGGAAATCAGCTGGAATAGAGCACATTTATTTATCCTGCTTTAGGAATGTGGCTCAGGAGGAGAGGGGAAGCACAGGGCTTGCCCAGAAGCTGCAGATGCCTCATTATTCCAAGGATTCCAGGCCAGGTTGGACGGGGCTTGGAGCAACCTGGGCTCGTGGAAGGTGTCCCTGCCCATGGGACTGGAGGACCCTTAAGAGCCCTTCCAACCCCAACCCTTTTGGGACTCAGTCTGTGACAATGCCTGCTGCCCCTGGCCCTGCTGCTTTTTCTTCTTTTTCAAGGCTCCATACCAGGAAATAAAGGAGTCACAAGTGCAGCTTCTGTTCTTCATGTTGTTTATTATCTCAATTTCTGTGTGCAGCTCCTGCCTGAGCTCAGCACAATCAGAATCACACTGCAAGGTGGTCAGAAGGCCTTGAGTACAGACTGCTTTAAAAACTTTTTACCCAATTAAGAGTTCCAATGTAAGATATTTTCAACAGTGTACCAATAACTACTAATCCTAGTTAACACATTTCTTCTACACTAGATTCTTTCTACCAATCACTGAATCACAGGAACTTAGGTCAGAGAAGAAAGGAAGAAGGAGAAGGAGAAGGAGAAGGAGAAGGAGAAGGAGAAGGAGAAGGAGAAGATGAAGAAGATGAAGAAGATGAAGAAGATGAAGAAGATGAAGAAGATGATATAGAGCAAAATCTAAAGCTACAAACACATTTTCTCTGGTGCACTAAACAACTCTCTTCATTTCTTTGGTGCTCTCAGCTCACCCAGCAGTGAGGGTAAATGCTCCCACGGGCTTGGTTCGCAAGCCAAGCCTTTTTGGGGAGCTTCAGGGAGAAAATATGTCCCTAAAGGGTCAGGAGGAGTTCTTTGGCTTCCCTGGGTTCCACCAGTCTGGAGAGGGATGAGCTCTCCCAACGATGAGGTGGAGATAAACAATCACCCACCAGCAGCTGCTGAGGCTTAGGCTGAGGTGAAACAATCTCGTACCTGAACGTTGCCTTTCTATTCCCACCAAGAAAATCCTCTTGACATAATTTAATTACAGCTCCGAGGCCATTACACCTCAGCAGAGGCAGGGAATTCTGAGAGAGCTGTGTCAGGGCTGATGACATTATCTGAGCCACTTCTGATGGGATTAATGTTGTTTAAGGCAGCTGAGGAGAATTTTGCTGCACGAGATAGAACAGCAACAGAACAACAGGTCCAGAGGGTGAACAAGGCTCTTGCAGGCAGCAGTGGATAATTATGAAATGTAATTATCCTTGGAGTTTCTCAGGGAAAAGAGCAAAGCTTGATAAACATTTCAGCACATTCTTGCTGTTAGGAGGGAAAGAAAGGGGGAAAAAAAAAGGACATTTCAAGGAAATTAAAAACCTAAGGCAGCAGGTTTTGCAGGGAGGGTTTGAAATCCTGAATGCTGGGATCTGACAGGTCATTTAAATACATGAAAATGTTATTTAATTCATGTAACCCAAAACTGTACAAATAAAAGCAAGTAAGAGGGAAGAGGATTCTCTTACAGATGTGTAGGTGTGCATGTAGGATGGGAATTTTAAACCTGACAGAGACCTCCTCTCCTTGCTGGTGACTTCTCCACATCCCTCAAATCCATCCCATTCCAGCAGCTCTGCTATGGAGTGGATCCAACCTGGGTGCAATTTTCTAAACTTTTCATAATATTCTGAATAAAATTATATTTAAAAAACCCCACATGGGAAAGGAATAAGATAAAGAATCCTGTTTATTCTCCTTCCCTTTACTTTTGCACTAAATTGTAACACTGAGCAGCTCACACTGACATTGCCCAAATGGATTTAAAACTCCTTTTCTATTATTAATTGTGAAAAAGAATAGAGTAATAGAAGATCATGGCTATGACTGCCAAAATCACCAAACAAACTGGATAAAGAAGCAAAATTTTGGTCTGCTCCTTACTATTCACTTTGAAATAAATTTTTTTGCACGTAGCAAAGAATAAATAATGTGAACAATGTGCTCTCTCTCTGTGCTCTCCATTTCTACACACACACAAAAAGAGATGTGGTTTGCTGAAGGCCCCTGAAAGCACACACAGAAAAAGCTGTAAAGGAAAATATTTTAAGGAAAACATTTTTTTTTTAAATAACTCTATTTTAAAATATTTTTAAATACTATTTTTAATTAACTACTGTTTGGACAACAGTTGAATTCCAGAAAAGTCTCCTCAAAACTGCTGCAAGAGTCCAATCAAGGCC
>VZRF01005579.1:0-77690 GCA_013396875.1 Vireo altiloquus | reverse complement strand
AAAAATAAACCCCTGCAAGCTGTCAGCCTGTCAAGGTGTGTTGGCCTCACGACGAGCAAGGGAAGGCAAAGCCTCATGAAAGAGCACAAGAATAGAAATGCTGAGAGAGGAAAGAAAACTCTGCCTTACCATACATTTTTCAGCATTTACTCAGATCAAGCCTCTAAAAATAAGGATGTCTGCCTTTCCCACTAAATTAGCCTCAGCCAGGGATTCTTGTCAGATACATACATTATATAAAGCCAAAAACGTTCTTAAAAATAGAAGAAAAATAAATAAACCAAAAAAAAAAAAAGAAAGCCAGCAAATCTCTTGCTTTGAAAGGAGAGATTTGCTTTCATATATATAAATACAAATGCATCTTTTATCCTGGCATGTGTAGCCTTAATTAGAGCTAGGATATAGAGGATTTTCCAGAAACTACAGAGGATGTGTCAATACAGATCACAAAGAACATCTGAACGAAACCCCTGGGTGCAGCAATTCCTGCTGCACAACCAATATTTGTTCTACATTTCTAACTGCTGGCCTCAAAAACCAAATTAAAAATCACAAATCCATCAATGCTGCACTGAGTATTGAATGGTGAGACCATTTAAAAATGAGAATCTTCTCTAGATGGTAATATTTTTTTTTTTTCCTACACATTTATTTATTTTACTTAGAATAAATTTGAAGGATGTTTGCGCAGCTTCAAAGTGGGATAATTTTTACCATCCTGGTAGATTTTTGCCCCCTGGTACATCCAAATCCTCATTTTCCATGGAGCTGGTTGGTTCTTTTGTCCTGGGAAAAAACTCATGCACAAATTGAACATCCTGGCACTGATCTCCACGGGAATGGAAGATGGGAAAGGGAGGAAAGGGAAGGACAAACAGACAGAGGAATTGCTACAGGAATTGATTTCAGAACTGCACCTTTCCGGAAGGAAATCCTCAGCAAAGGAAAAATTTGGGCGCAAAATATCCTGGAAAATTATCGGAAATTTCTTGGAAATCCAGCAGGTTTTGGGTATTATTTGAAAGTATTGTGAAATCACAATTATTCCCCACACTGAAATTGGGAATGAAGAGTATTTTCTGAACATTCAAAAATTTTCAGTGATCTCACCAAAAAAACCCTTCAAATTTAAACAAATTTAAAGCTCAAACCCAGCAGGAAGCCAATTCATGAGCAGTGAACGTGAAGATTCAGGGGTTTAGATATACTTAGGTGATATAAACAGCTATTTAAAGAGAATATAAACAGCTACTTAAAGAGAATATAAACAGCTGTTTAAAGAGCTGACCCATTAATAGCAATATTTGTGATCTCATGAACTTCTGAGCCATTCCCTCTGGGTGGGATGAGATCCTTAGCCCTGCCAAAAAAAACCCAGGTGGAAAAACTTACCTGTGGGAAAATGCAGATTCAGGTCACCAGAACTATTTATATCTAATTCACAAGATTGTCTCATCTGAGTGGAAAAAAAGTTTTGAGCAGACATCAAAGGGTGGTTGTTTTTTTTATTTTTTGTTTCAACATTTCAAAGCAAAACTGTTGCTATTTTTTTCCTGCCCGTGTTTCATTTCAGAGCTCTCCTTTCTTAAAGAGTAAAACATGAAGACATTTTTAAGATTTTTGTTTTGTTACAGGAGCTAATGAAAATAGTTTAGACTGACAGAGAACAAGCCAGGAGCTGTCTCAAGGAATTTTAGGCTCACCAGGCAAAGCAAGCAGCACTTGAGGATTCATTTCAGAACTTCCCAAAGTCAACTGAAATTATAAAATATGAGAAAACACAGCACATCTTTTGGTAAGTAGAATACACTTCCCATTTAAATTTGCTGTTTCCCTCTTGGTTCCTAACAGAGACATCTCCCCTTAAAGAAAAAGGGAAAAAATGACTAAATATCACATTTGAATAATGTAATAAAAATCCATTTGCCCACTTTTTCCCCTAAAAGCAACAAACCATTTCCCACAACAATGCCCAGACATTTCTCCTCCCCATGCTACAAAAACACAAAGAACAGACTGAAAATCAGTCCCCACATGCACGACATCCCCTGATTTCAGCTGAGAGCAATTTCCCTGAGATGGATTTCCCTGGCTGGGAATACTCAGCACCAGTTCTCCTCATTGTCCTGGACATTTCTCCCACTAAACCATCCCTTTCCTCTGAGGACAGCAGTAAATAGCACAATTTGTTCTCACACAAGACTGGCTGCTCCCGAAATGTGAAGAAGCTCGTGGCAAATGGGCAGAACGTTAGGAATAAATAAGAAAAACAAGGCAGAAGAAATAAATCTCTCATGATGGCTTTTCTCATTCATTTAAAATGGGAAATGGCCTTTGCTGGGCTCACAGGAATCCAGACACAGCAGATTTGCAAGTTGCAGAGGGGGGAAAAAAATGGGTTACCTGCTGTTTGAAATATAAACTGGAAAGCAAAATGTGAAGACAGAGGCTGCCACAAACAGCCAGCAATTTAAGGAAATTATATCAGCCGGGGGACAGGAGATGTTTGTTGTAGCCATTTAAACAATAAATTGCATTAAATTTGTAAGTGAACCAATGAAACATCAAATTTCACCCTATTTTTCAGGAAGCTGCTGCTGCACCCCAGCAGGGATTAAATAATACACATTGTGCTTGATTTTACAAAGAAGTTTAATCTCAGTGATGCTTCCTAAGTGCCTGAAACTCCATCTGCCCAGGGATCCACCTTTGGCAGGTGTAACTTCATGCTCTGCCCTTGCCTACAGCTGAGTTCTCCCTCTGCAGATTAAATCTGAGGCTCCTCAGATGCTCAGGAGAGTTGAACGAAAGTGCTAAGTCACGACTTTGAGCCAAGTCTCTCTTGCTGCTCCTCAGATTACCAGGAAGATTTGGTTCAAGTGCAGGTGACAGAGCTGCCCCAGCCAGATTTCAGTGGGAATTTCCTGAGCAAAAGCAGCAGAGATCTCACTGGTCTCAATTCTTTGTGAGTTTTCAGACCACACAGATCCAGACAGCTTTTCCCAGAAGAATTTCATCCTTGCTGGGACAACTCAGAGAGGAATTTCCATCACCACTGCAACAACCTGAGGGAAAAGGAGGATTGAACAAACAAAACTGGGATTGGGAACACTTTCTGAAGGATTTCCAGATTTTCACCTCCAGGAGGTGGCTTAGATGGCAACACAAATCTCTCACCTAAGTGAATGTCTTATCCAAATTGGTCTGTTAATTCTGCTTTTTCCTATCTTTTCAGGCAGAGAGGAATTTCAAGAAACCTTCACAACCAAATGTGTCCAAAGAAGGTTCCTCAGAACTGTTCTATTTCAGCAACAAAAGTCCATGAGTTTGTTGAATAATTGCTTATTTGTTCTACTCAACACTTCACTTCCTAATCAGCATTTTCATTCCCAGCCTGACAACCTGATTGATTGTTTTTGTTATCTGTCGCAGAGCTTCATCACTGAATTTTGAAATGAAGTTATAGGGTGAATAAATTCAAAAGATGAAGTGGTTGAAATTAGAAATGTTCAGATTTAAGAGCAAATTACAAAACTTCAGCTTTTTTTCCTGTAACTTTAAACCATTATAGAGGTGCTGAAGTGCCAGGACTGGTATTTTGTAGAGCATAGCAGGGCCCAAGTGACATTAAACAGAACCTATTTGAATTTCCAAAGCATTTCACAGCCACATCAAACGCCTGAGCAACTCTGC
Source organism: Vireo altiloquus (assembly GCA_013396875.1). Classification (NCBI taxonomy): domain Eukaryota; kingdom Metazoa; phylum Chordata; class Aves; order Passeriformes; family Vireonidae; genus Vireo; species Vireo altiloquus. The sequence continues at coordinate 73,997 of VZRF01005579.1, read as the reverse complement.
TCCTTCCTTTTCACTCCAAGAAGAGTTAAATTGAGATTTTTGTTGGCATAAGAGGGAGAAACAAGTGACTGGAAATGTGGTTCTGTGTTGGTGAGGGTGAATCCCCACCTCTCTGGAGATGGAAGGTGACACAGGAGGAGCCAGGAACTGCTTCTCTTTGGATCCCCCTGAGCACAGACACATTTAGGAATTCACTCCAGAAAATTTAAGGATTATCCAGTTCACTTTTCTGGTTAGGTGTGTGCCTGGCACCAGCTCCCAGAAAATCTTTTGTCACAGGAAAATCAATGTCCAATCACCACTGCAGCTTTCCAAAGTGCTCCAAAATGGAGCCTCGTCACTAACGGAGCTTTGCAAACCTCCACCATGGGAACACCCAAGATTTTCTCACCTCTGCATACAAAAAAAGTTGCTTTTCCAAAGTTTTATGGACAAGGAAATGTTGGGACCAGCCCTGGTGATCCACAGGTGAAGGCACAGAGCAATCCACAGGTTGTGCACTCACAGTCACAAACCTGGACAGCAGCACCTCAGAGAAACCCTCTGAGAAGTCTGGGAAAAGATGGNGGTGTCCTTGGAGAGCAAGCTGGAGAGGCTTTGTTATGTCAGTGTGAGCATGAGAGAACAGCACTGAACGAGCTCCAGGGACCTGCAGAGTCACACTGGGCACTGCAGGGCTGGGAACATAGAAAAGTTCAAACCTAAGGCATCAAAAACACTGCTTTCCTAAACAGGAATAAATTCAATTTTCAAGATGCTGTGGGCAGAGCAAGACAGGATCCAATCAGCCTACAAAAAATACTCCATTTACCTCTCTATCAAACATTAAAAATGGTAAAAAGAGAGCAAAAGCAGCTCTGTGATGGAATCCTGGCAGAAGATGTGGGCTAAGTGCGGCTGGAAGAGGCTGAAGCTTAAACAGGCCATTTCCACCAAAAATCCCAGTGAAGCAGAGTTTGGTTCAGATCGGGTGAGTCTGTAAAGCTATCCAGAGATGGCTTTAAACATTTAATTTTACCAGCCCAAAGCACCAAAATTTCCCACAAAACTATCAGGAAAGGTTGGTGTCACACTCAGCCTTGGGGCTGGGCTCTCTCCTCCCTCCAAAGCTAGAGGTGCTGCTGTTCTGATAACATTAATTCCTGTTATTCCCACACAGATGCTAGCACCAAAACATTACCAGAACCATCATTTTATAAAGGAACAGCTAAAATGCCTTTGGCCAGCAAAAGAGGAAATCAGGTTGTTCAAACAAGGCAGAACCTCTTTTATATTAGAGTGTTTTTCCACCCAACAAAAAAAACACTGAACAGAGGCTCTATCAGACAAATGCAGGATGAACTAAACTTCACAACAGATTTTCCCCTGCATGAATAAAATCTCTGTCCACACAGAGTGTTTGTAGTGTTTCACATTAACTCAGAGCACTCAGATCTAACAAACGAGGCAAGCTCAGAAATAGGCGCCTGTAAACTTTAATCTCCTTCCCAGAGTTATGTTTTTATTAGCAGGCTGTGGTTTCCAAGGCCGTGTAGCCAGAGAGGAATGGATTTTATCCACGACTTTTCCCCGGGAATGCATGCTGCAAACAGTTTAATTTAAATGTCAGGGAGGGAGAGGATTTCACCTGAGCAATATTCAAAGGTTAGGACAATATGTCAGTGGAGATACTTCCTTAATGCCACTACAATGCCCATGGAACCACCCACAGCTGAGAATCACCGAAAGCAGCTTTAATAAATTGAAAGCTCTGTTAGAAGGTGTTCACAAAATGCATTAAATTTCCCTGTGAGCTACTCAGCAGAGAGAGGGAATCTGCTGCTGATGGAGTTGTTGAAAACAGCAATTTTGAAATCCCAGCCAACACTCGGGCTCCATGCAAAGCCTCTGCTACGGAGTACTTCTGTCTTGAGCATTAATTTTCATGCCTGAGAAGTAGTCTTGCATATTTGCTGCTCATTTAGCACACCTGAGAACAATGAAGGCCAGAAAAAAGGAGCTGGCAGCTTTGTAGGTTCAGCCGAGGTGATGAATACCTCAACTCCACTGCAACAATAGGACACATCTGACCTGCACCCCTGAAAGGAATGATGAGCAGACATGCAAACCTCCCTTAATTACCTCTCCTCTTTGAGAGGTGGCAAAAAATGGGTGGCAACTTGAGGGAGAAGTAATCAGTCAGTCAAATCACAGAGCAGTGTAAAGGTCAGATCCTTACAGCCCAAACATGGCAAATTACAAAAATACAAAGCATTAAAATTCCAAATGGCTGCTTTCTGACAGAGGCTTTAATGAGAATGCAAAAAGAGACAGCAATCTGTCCTCAGGACAAAAATTGCAATGAGAATGTTCTCCTCTGAGTCTCTTCAGTGAGGGAGAAGTGTTTCTGGGCCAGGACCATGAAGGACTCAGCTCCTGTTTGCCCACTGCACACTTCAGGGAGCTCACNTTTGATATCAGCATCAATTGCCCAAGCAGAAGCCAGGCAAGGATGGAATTTGCCCAAGCTTGCCCCCCTCTCCCCAAGATGAAGGTTTGCAGTTGTTGGGCCCAGGAGGGTCTGGGTGTCCTTGGAGAGCGAGCTGGAGAGGCTTTGTTATGTCAGTGTGAGCATGAGAGAACAGCACTGAACGAGCTCCAGGGAGCTGCAGAGTTACACTGGGCACTGCAGGGCTGGGAACAGAGAAAAGTTCAAACCTAAGGCATCAAAAACACTGCTTTCCTAAACAGGAATAAATTCAGTTTTCAAGATGCTATGGGCAGAGCAAGACAGGATCCAATCAGCCTACAAAAAATACTCAATTTACCTCTCTACCAAACATTAAAAATGGTAAAAAGAGAGCAAAAGCAGCTCTGTGATGGAATCCTGGCAGAAGATGTGGGCTAAGTGCGGCTGGAAGAGGCTGAAGCTTAAACAGGCCATTTCCACCAAAAACCCCCAGTGAAGCAGAGTTTGGTGCTGGTTCAGATCGACTGAGTCTGTAAAGCTATCCAGAGATGGCTTAAAACACTTAATTTTACCAGCCCAAGGCACCAAAATTTCCCACAAAACTATCAGGAAAGGTTGGTGTCACACTCAGCCTTGGAGCTGGGCTCTCTCCCCCCTCCAAAGCCAGAGGTGCTGCTAATGTTCTGATAACATTAATTCCTGTTATTCCCACACAGATGCTAGCACCAAAACATTACCAGAACCATCATTTTATAAAGGAACAGCTAAAATGCCTTTGGCCAGTAAAAGAGGAAATCAGGTTGTTCAAACAAGGCAGAACCTCTTTTATATGAGAGTGTTTTTCCACCCAACAAAAAAAACACTGAACAGAGGCTCTATCAGACAAATGCAGGATGAACTAAACTTCACAACAGATTTTCCCCTGCATGAATAAAATCTCTGTCCACACAGAGTGTTTGTAGTGTTTCACATTAACTCAGAGCACTCAGATCTAACAAACGAGGCAAGCTCAGAAATAGGCGCCTGTAAACTTTAATCTCCTTCCCAGAGTTATGTTTTTATTAGCAGGCTGTGGTTTCCAAGGCCGTGTAGCCAGAGAGGAATGGATTTTATCCACGACTTTTCCCCGGGAATGCATGCTGCAAACAGTTTAATTTAAATGTCAGGGAGGGAGAGGATTTCACCTGAGCAATATTCAAAGGTTAGGACAATATGTCAGTGGAGATACTTCCTTAATGCCACTACAATGCCCATGGAACCACCCACAGCTGAGAATCACCGAAAGCAGCTTTAATAAATTGAAAGCTCTGTTAGAAGGTGTTCACAAAATGCATTAAATTTCCCTGTGAGCTACTCAGCAGAGAGAGGGAATCTGCTGCTGATGGAGTTGTTGAAAACAGCAATTTTGAAATCCCAGCCAACACTCGGGCTCCATGCAAAGCCTCTGCTACGGAGTACTTCTGTCTTGAGCATTAATTTTCATGCCTGAGAAGTAGTCTTGCATATTTGCTGCTCATTTAGCACACCTGAGAACAATGAAGGCCAGAAAAAAGGAGCTGGCAGCTTTGTAGGTTCAGCCGAGGTGATGAATACCTCAACTCCACTGCAACAATAGGACACATCTGACCTGCACCCCTGAAAGGAATGATGAGCAGACATGCAAACCTCCCTTAATTACCTCTCCTCTTTGAGAGGTGGCAAAAAATGGGTGGCAACTTGAGGGAGAAGTAATCAGTCAGTCAAATCACAGAGCAGTGTAAAGGTCAGATCCTTACAGCCCAAACATGGCAAATTACAAAAATACAAAGCATTAAAATTCCAAATGGCTGCTTTCTGACAGAGGCTTTAATGAGAATGCAAAAAGAGACAGCAATCTGTCCTCAGGACAAAAATTGCAATGAGAATGTTCTCCTCTGAGTCTCTTCAGTGAGGGAGAAGTGTTTCTGGGCCAGGACCATGAAGGACTCAGCTCCTGTTTGCCCACTGCACACTTCAGGGAGCTCACATCATCATGTCCTTCCCACATGCCAAAAAAAATGCTGAGAGGTCTGGCCTGGCTTCCAACCACCCTCAGCCACGACTCCTGACTCCCTCTGGGTTTGTAGAACATCCCAGCTCTGGGCAAGAACTCAGGAAAGACACAGAACAATTACAAGTAAGAGCTAAGCCAGCCTAGATCAATGGTAAGCCTTTAACCCTCCCATTAAATCACTGCTAGCAAGGCCAGCAGAAGAGGGAATGGAGTTATTTTCCCTCTGGAACTCTCCAAAACCCCTTGGAAGAAGACCCCAGAGCTCAGCCCCATCCCTTCCCAGGCACCAGAGATGTGCTGTGGGCTCTGCCCTGCTCCACCCACCACCCAAAATGGCCCAAGTGACTCCTGCAGCCTCCCTGCTCCCCTCCACGAGCCCCAACAAGGACTTCCAGAGTGCCAGCTGGCATTTCTGGACTTAACAACCCTTGTTAGAAAAGTGCCTGACGGTCTCCATTCCGTGTGAAAAGCAGCATTTTTGATCCTCCCAGCGTTTCCATGCTGATGTCCCTCAAACACTGCTTGGCAGAGCAGCAGCTCCTGAGTGTGGAAGTGTCTGACTCTGCTCCTGCCTCCTCCATCAAGGACTTAATAGTGTCTGGCTTTTTCTAAGAACAAGAAAATATATTTTGGGGGGCTTTTGGTTTGGATTTCTTTGTGGTTTTATCCTATTTTTTTTTTTTTTGGTCTGTTTTGTTTCGGTTTTCCTTTAGTATTTTTAAAAATCCATCACAAACCATTACCAGCTTTTGGCAAGAGGCAGATCAATAAGATGCCTTGCTCCAAGGTGATTACACCTTTAATGACCCCATCCTTACCACCACAAGCAGATATAATACATCCTCCTTCCCATCTTTAAAAAATAATCAGCATATCGTGGTGTTTTTCCCTCTTTTTCCTTCCCTGTCTCCCTGCCTTCATCCCCACAGGAAACAATCATTTCTATGCAAATGCTGGGTAATAGAAATGTAACTTCTCCATACCCTGCCTTTCCTTGGGGAAGCCAATCTGCTGGCTCTGGATGCACAGAAAGCACTGAGCTGCAGAATTCATCTGATATTAATGGTTTCTGCATCATTTACATATTCGTGGCTGGCTTCCTGTGCACAATTTATCCTGGAAGAGCAGAATGCTCCCAAACCCCTGGAACAATGGGAGTGGACTGGTGCAAATCCCACCCCAAACCACTCAGAAAACCTCCTGGAAAGCTCCTGAGAGGGAGGAACTTTTAATGGCCAGCACTGCTCCAAATTCCCTGCTCTCCATGGGCTGAAGCACCCAGTGAAGGTTTTGGGCTAAAACACGAGGAATTGGCCTGCTCACAGGTGTGCAAGAGGTCACTTGGTTTGTCCCCTTCCTTTTCACGGAGGGAAACACAGCAGATATGGATAATTATGGACAGGAGTTATCAGCAGTGAGGGTTTCTGTCATCTCCATCACTCTGCAAGGCACCTGCTGGTCCCTTGAGCAGGGAAAATGCTGCTGCTGAGGCAAATCCCCCATGTGCTCTGGAGAGCAGGACAGGCTGCCAGGTTTAGGCTCAAAACTCCTATTTTTTTCCTATTTTGTCCCCTTTTTTTTTGTGCTCCAAACTGTCCCACTGGGGGTCTCGCTGTAGGAAGGAAGAAGAGGCTCTGCCCAGCACCACACAAAGCCTTCAAAGCTCCTCCTGAAGGCACAAGCCAGGCTGGATTCACTTCAGTCCAGCTGCCAAAAATCTCTCTAAAAAATATTAAACTTCCTGCAAATATGATAAACAGGGAGGAAATTTATTTATGAGAACCTTTGGATTAATACATGGGGTGCTGATCTCAGCACACACTCCAGAGTGTCAGACATCAAAACTGAGCTGTACTTTGCAGCTTTTCTCTATTTCTGCCCAAATACTGAAAGCAAATAAATAAATAAGCAACCTGAACCCTTTGTGTAAGAACAAATGTCTCAATCATTACTCCCTGGGAGCTTTTGCACATCCTGCAGTCACACACACAACTCAATCTCCTCTCATTTTCAAAGGAGGCCCTGGAATAGAATTCCCAGAGAAGCTGTGGCTGCCCCTGGATCCCTGGAATGTCCAAGGCCAGGTTGGACAGGGCTTGGAGCAGCCTGGGACAGTGGGAGGTGTCCCTGCCCATGGCTGGGGTGGGGATGGGATGAGCTTTAAGGTCCTTTCCAACCCAAACCATCCTGGAATTGTGAGATTCTGATAAGATAAAACACAGGTACAGAAAGGAAACTTATGGCCGAGTCTGAGGACCAAGGGTGTATTAAAAGTAAAACACACAGTGAATTTAAGTCAGTAATTAAAGAATAATATCCTTCACCTTTTAGGATAATGAATACAGGTAGGGGAAAAAAAAATCTCAGCCTGAAAAATTCAATTTTCTTCAAGCAAGAACTGCCCACAGGTATTTACACAGGAATTCCGACTTCCTATAGTTTCTGTATGAAAACTGATAACTGCAAATTAGTCAGTTAAAAAATGACTGCTAAAATAACTCCTAAAGATAAAAAAAAAAAAAAATCTTCATATTACATTTAGCAGATTTCTTTTGAATCTTTCTTTCTTTTCATCAAAACCCTTGGTTGTACTTCACCTGAACTTGCTCATCTCTCTCATCTTTTCTGTGGGGAATTAAATGAAACCAAATGTATCGTCTGGGGTTGATGAAGTGCCTCAGCCTCCCTCACCAGGCTCACATTTCCATTAATAACTCATCCCTACCTCTAACAAAAGATCAAATTTTCAAAAGAGAAAACAAAGGTAAAAAAAAAAAATCAATTCAGAGGTGTCATTATCTGAGAAAATAAACAGAAAAAAAAAATCCCTTTTTTCACATCAAGAAGAAATAAAGTGAAGCAAAGCCTGAGTCAGCAGTTTGGAGCCAGGCTCCCTCCTCCCTTTGTGGCTTCTGCCTCCACAGGTGGCTCTTGGTTTTTATTCCTCCTGTCTCCACTGCTTCGCTTTGGGTTCACTTTCTGTTTCGTTTTGGTACCTGGCGTGCGAAGTCAGCAAATTCCTTTTTTAGGTGAGAGCTGTGTTATAAATGCACATTGTATTATTGGCTTTTCGCAAATATTAAAATGAATGTCATATGTGTCATGTAAGAAAACAAAGTGGTATGGAAATATTTTATTTTAAAAAAGTAGTGTGACTTCTTAAGATTATATCATATGTAGAATGCTTTTTTATGTAGTTGACTAAGGATAGCAAAGATAAGCAAGGAAGTTCCCCACATTCCTGGACCATCTGGTTGAAGATAACAAGGACAGAACTCAGACTCTGGAAGGAAGAATTTATTGATCAGAAGTGAGACACAGGATAACCAAAGGATGTGGTCAGCAGAACTGGACTACAGTGGATTATCAAATTTTAAACAGACCTGCAAGAAGGAAATAGTGACAGGATAGGGGGGACTTGAAACCCAAGAGATACCAAAAAAGGAATATTTGAATGATGCATAGAAATCTATGAATATGTATGAGACTCGGGCATTTAACAGAAGAGGTTTGTTAGCTAAGGTGTGCCTCTGGCATCGTGCCAAGCACCAGGCCCTATTAACTCTTTGCTTTATTTCTGTCTCCTATTGTCCCTTTTACTAAACCCCTTATTAAACCTTTTAAATTTTACCAGGAGTGAACCTCGTTTTTCACAGCTGTGAGCACTGTGGTGCTGCAGAAGGACCCAAGCCCTCGTTGGGAAGCTCCAGCTGTGCTGGGAACCTCGTGGGAACCCAGGAGCATCAGCCTAATTAAAAACTGTTGTTGTATTTGTTTTGCCAGGCTCTCCCTTTTATCTGCACCACGACGATTTTTGCCTCGTCACTTCAAGAAGCGTCTGTGGGTGGAAGCAGTGAGTGATAAGATTCAAATAATGAGGCTCTAAACGACTACAAAAGACTTTACATGGCTGTGAATCATCCATCTCCAGCGCTGCATTATTCAGAAATTAATGCAACCCTATAAATGAATAATGATTTAAATGTACTTTTAAAAATTGTTAATGCTCCAGCACTTTTTCCTTCTCTACATAATCAGAAAATTGATTATGACTACGACTAGACCTATGTTCTTAATTTAACTTATGTAATGGGGATGTAGAAAAAGCTTTGCAACAACAGAGGGAATTGAAAGATTTCCAGGAGAGTAGAAATGGGTTTCGAACCTTCAGAGTTCCCTAGCCAAACTCAGCTGATTTCAGAGGGAATTCACACCAAAAAAAGAACTCCTGGAAGGCTGCAGGGTCTAGAGAAAACTGAACTATTGCCAAGGCTGAGGAAAAAGATCCAAACTACATTAGAATATATGTCAAATAATAAGGATAAGGATCATAAGGATAATGTGAGTACAGAAGGTGTTTTGCTCAATATTTGTTTTCTCACATTATTCTTTCCTTTTTAAAAAACAAGTTATTAGGAGAATCCCGAAGCCAGGAGATACATGAACATAGAAACAACACAAACTGATTTCCAAGTATGTGTCTGAGGATAATTCCCATCAGGATTATCTGATGAACCACAGCAGGATTTATAAAAGAATCTCTTTTCCAGAGAAGCTGTGGCTGCCCCTGGATCCCTGGCAGTGCCCAAGGCCAGGCTGGACATTGGGGCTTGGAGCAGCCTGGGACAGTGGGAGGTGTCCCTGCCGTGGAAGAAGGTGGCAGGATTGAGGATTTTAAGGTCCCTTCCAACCCAAACCCTTTGGGGATTTTAAGATTTCACTCTTCCCCCTCTGGGTTTTCATGTTTGGCAATAATGGTCTCTCCATCTCTCTTTGAAACAACCTTGATAAAGAGATTCCAAACTGGGGGAGGCAGGGAGGTCACACCGAGGTAGAGACAAATTCCACAGAGAAGAGTTAGTTATCCCTCAGAAATCAAGAAGGATGTGACGACTTTGGTCCTGCCCAGTTAACTCTGTTAAAATCACCAGAATTATTCTGGTTTTAGGAGGGTGGAGGATGTGAAATTAGAACTGGGCCTGGGCATTCTTACTGAACCCTATCTGAGCAACACATCAGCTCTTCTTTAGGCACATGTTTCAAAACAGATAATATGTAAATTATTAAATGCTTTTCTGTTCAAGTCACAACGGGAATTTTTCGGGAGCAGACCAGAGATGAGAAATTGTTCTCTTCACACAAAAGCAAGTGAAATGTAACAACTCTCTCCACCAAAAGACTGCTGAACAGGGTTTTTTCTCTTGTGCAACAATAAAATTATAATAGATACGTTATTCAGTGCTCCACTGAAAGCAGACACTTCAAAGACTCCTCAGCCCCAGAAGATGATTTCAATAAAGTCACCTCCCACCAGGACTGGTTTATATTCTGCACGTCCCCATTAAATAATCATAAATTATTGATGCCATAAAGGACATGAACTGTGCTGAGGCAACAGCCACAGATGTCCCCTCATTAAAACCTTGTAAAAATCACTGCCACTCGAGCTGCAGGACTGAGTTTGTCTGAGAGCCTCAATGAAGTATTGCCACCAGCCTAGCCCAGCCACCAGCTCCTTCCAGCTACCTGGAGCTGGATAAACTCCCCACTTTGGCTCCCACTGCATCCTGCTGATAAACTGGGAGCTCCACACATCATTTACCAGGCTGAAAACATTCCCTGCCTTGGTTCCTCCTGGAGTGAAGGGCTGCAGGAGCACTGGGAATGTGGAGCCTTGGATGGGACCACGCCTGCAGTGGGAATAATTTCAGGAACACTCTGGCACAACATTTGTGACTCTTCCAGTTGTGCACTGACAGGTCCTGCTCTGTGCTGGATTTAGTGCCACAAGTGAGGCTTTGACAATATTCAGGCACACCAATAATGACCAAACCTGCTCCTTTCTCTATTAAATGCCAAGAAATATTTCTGAGCCTCACACTTGACTGCTTGTATTGAGTCAGATGAAACTTCTTAAGTTCAATTTAATCATGCTCAGATTAAATTTTTCAAAGGTGGTGAAGAAGAGAGGTTAAATTTTCCGTTTTTAAATAGATTTAAAGGCAGACAGATCTGTGACTCTTAAAGAGTTTCTGCCCTTAGAAAATGAAAAATCTGGATCTTGAACCGCCTTACAAGAGGAAAAATCTTGATCTCAATGATAAATATTGGCCAGCTAATGAAACACAAATATCTCACCTCAGTATTGGAGAGGATCTTCAGTGTTTCCTCTCACAGGACCAAACAGTTGAACTACGGACTAAATAGTTAAACCAATACCATCAAATTCATGGCGTCTGCAATCTTCTAATTGATTCAGTTTTAATTTCAAAAAAGTGCTTTTTTTTCTCCCCACAATGTTTCTTTGCCTGTTTTTTTTAATTATCAGCAGTAATTTCTGATTCTCTTGAGTGAGCTCATTCATTAGGAAAACTGCAAATTCTTACCAATGTATAGGAATTGTTTGGACTTTATTCCAAAACCAAAATGGAAACTGATTCTCTTGGCATTCAGTATCAAGGAATTCAGTAAAAAAATCCTAAAATACTTCCTATCTCCCAAATCCATGTTCATTTTGTGTCCTAAATAAAGTCAGTGCATGAATTAAACTAGGGGATGTTCCATTTTACACAATTTACTTTGAAAGAGTCATATTTAAAACAGATCAAATCTTGCTCTCCCGTATTTTCAGGATAAATGGGAATGGGGTTATTATTTTATAGACTCCCACAGGAAGAGACACGAGAAATGAACAACAAATCCAACTCAGTGAGTGCCTCCTGGACAGCTCCCCCGATGGAATGGAACTGTCCTGACCTTCCTCACTGAAAGCTGCCAGCCTTAAAATAAAATATAAAAATTAAAATAACTTTGTGTTCCTGGTTTTTAAGAATTCCAGGTCTCAGTTCTGCAGATCTGATCTCCAAAGGCGCAGGGAATGCTTTAGCTGAGCCTTGTACCATGAAACAGGGATTGCCAGGAGTCATAAATTATTCTCTTTTCAATGCTCAAGACTGACGAAGGTGCCAACTTTTCAATTTAATTAGGGAAATTCTCTGTAAGAGATATTTTAGTCAAGTTCTGTTCTCTCAGCTTCACCTCAGGTTTCATCCTTTCCGTCAGCCAAACAAATACTCTCAACTTGTTCTCTCAGAAATCTTCTCATGTAGATAAAACAAATTAATTCATTTTACAGACTTTACATTTATCTTGAGCGATGCCTTCAAATCCTTCTCTGGTTGGCTGGGACACACATTGTTTTCCTGAGTTTCCTAAAGGAAAAACTTCCCAAAGCAGAGGAGTTTAAGGACATCAATCCTCATCCTCACCTTCCACCTCAATTCCCCAAATTCTGCCACTACATTTCACTCACAGAATGAGATCATTTAGGAAAAAGCCACTCAAAACAGGGGCAGAGAATTCCACCAGGGAGGAACAAATAAATTCATTACACTGAAGGTTTAAAGCAATAAATTCTATAGATAATTTCTGTATTAATCACAGGTTTTGACACAAAGCAGAAATTATCTTCTCATTGGAAGGATTCACGCATTAAACTTTGATTATTCCTTCTCTGCATTTTTCTCCAGCCACTGGAGAAGTCCCTGGATCCTTATGCAAGTTACACTCTTAACTATGGATTCACTCCCATTGATTTGTAATAGTGTAACTGAGGAGAAATACATCAACTTGATGAAAATTGCCCATTTTTATTGACTCTCTGTAATGAATTTTCCTGCAGCTGAACAAAAAGCACATTTGTACAACCTGAACTCCTCCTGTAGCGCAGAACCAGAAGCAGCAAAATGGACAAATAACTTTGAACTCAACAAGCTCTGTCCATTCTAATCCCAGCCACAGCTGCTAAAATGATGTTCCCCAAATTATTTTTCCATAGTCTGAATGTAGTTATTGCTGTTACAGCAATGTCCATGCCATACACAATAAAGTGAATTAGAGTTTAATTTTTAAATTATTAACCTTGCAGTTATGGTTACTCCTGGAGAGTGATTTTAGTGAGTTATGGAATAGGCAGGGCCTGTCATTATCAGATATCACAAATGGTGCTCAAGACTAGTTTAAGAATTGAAAAAAATCAGTTTTCCACAAGTTTTTAACACAGGAAAACACCATAATATAGAATTCATAATTTAGAATTCTATGAAATGCTGTAAAGAGTTCAGGTGAGAACAAACACAAATGCTATTACTTTTCCTGTGTAAAATTATACATATTATTTTATAAATTACATATACAAATTATATATATATTAATTTATTTCCCAGGAACTGGACTTATCCCTGAATTCCCCATTCCTTGGTTTTCATAAATTATAATCTTTTTTTTTTTAAACTATTTGAATAGTTTTGAGTTTTCTAAAACTTAATGAGTGGCAAATGACATTTAAACTATAATTTATTATATTCCTGAATGACACAAGCATTACTTTTAGGCAAACCCACAAGGATTTAATAAAGTTTTTGCCATCCCCAATAAGAGTTATCAGAGCGCTCAGTGCATTTTCCAAAACCTGTAGATTTTGGTGGGATCCTTTTGTGATGTGTACATAATTCTGCAGGCTTTAAGCACAATTAGCTGACTGAATATGCACATAGGAGAAATCAATAAGAGTAGGACCTTATAAAAATGCTTCTGTTGAAGAAATGAATGAAATTCCTTAAAATAAAGGAGGCAGTGACCTGGAATAGGCTGGGTTGGAAGGGATGTGAAGGATCACCCAGAGCCAGCCCTGCCATGGGCAGGGACACCTCCCACTGTCCCTGGTGGCTCCTTCTCTCCATGAACCAAACTGGCATTAATTATTCTGATATTTTGGGCCTCAGGGGCCATCCAGACCCAAACCTGAGAGCTCCATAAAATCCAGGAACTCATTTCCCTGTGAATGCTGAGAGAAAAGAGAGGACAACCAACACTTATCCCATATTCACGAACCAGGTGACCTCAAATCCTACTCTGCCATTTAAGCACAACTATTTCCCAGAGGTTCATAAAAATAATAGGTTTGGTAAAAATAAAAGCGTGGTTCTGTCGCCCAAATCCTTGATCTGACTCCCACCAATTTCATCTCAGTCATAAACATTTCCTTCCTAATACTGTTATGCTTTTGGCAGTTTGCAAGATTGCTCTGTGATTGCTTCTTTTTATTCTCGCAGCCCTGTGAATTACCCTGAAGAGCCTGCTCTTTATTTCACTTTGTTTTGATCTGCTTTATTTTATGGGATCAGGGTTTATCAAGCTCATAACCACGTCCCTGTGCTTTTTCCCACTGAAACGCAGCAGTAAAAGATGCAAAGAAAAACCCGAAACCGTTTCAATTTTGTAAAGCCAGGGGGTGAGGTAAAAGAGAAAGCAGGTTTTGAACAATTTTGTCCTAATAACTATTGATCCTACTGGGAAATTTCTGCAGCAAGCAGCACGTAACTCCCAAAACAGGCAGCAGAAAGGGACTATGGGTGTATGAAGAGATAACATAATCTCCACATAAATCAGTTAAATAATCAATCAAGCACAAGACACAAATCCAGAGGAATCCTGGCTTCAGCTGCTCACACAGCTCCCTGGATTTCTTCAGCAGTGCTTTAATCCTGTTAAGATTTCAGAGGCAGAGCAGTTACGAGACTGAGCCTGAATCTATTGCTGCTTCTGCATCATTAAGCAAGTCCAGAGTGCATTAATTACATCTGATCACCCCACTCAAGGCGATGAGGCCACGTAAGGTGTGAGTCAGGGGCTGCAGAACATTTATTACTGATGACAGGGCACCAGAATGAGAACTCTCTGGCTTTGAGGTCCAAGTGTGAGCTGAAGATCTGAGCCTGAGTTAGCAGAGCTGGGTTTAGTGAAATAACTCCTTTAATCTTCACAGCTGATGCACTTGAAGTGGAAAAAATGAGTGCTGTGACATTACTTTCCTTTTTCCAGAGCCATTCCTGGGTGTGACACTACAATATCACTGTGCTGCTTCAGGCCTCACCTCAATTCCTGTCCTCAGGGTGCAAAACAATCCTGGGCAGGATCCCAGGAGCCCAAATCCGCTTGGAGCATGATCCACAAAGTTCCTTCTGGATAGGAGAGGCCTCAGTGCCATTTGCTGTCACTACACCTCCCTCTCAGAACCCAAATCTCAGTGGTAACTGCTCCTCTCCCCATCTTGCACACATTCCCAGTGGAATTCACATTTTTTAGACTGTATTTAAAAGAAATTTAGCCAATTGATGGCCTTAACACTGTCACTGCACACCTGCACGAAGGCTGCACGAGGTGGGCCTCAAACAGTGACATCTCCATTTTATAACCCCTCAGACGCAGCGATCTCAATCTCATTTCTGTCAAGACTGCAAAGCGGGCAAGAAAAATTATGATAAAGCAATTTTGTCAGGGTCTCCTGACCTCTATTACAGGGAGAGATTTCAGGGTGGTTGATGCTGGCAGAGGTCACACAGCAATTTATCCACCCAGCTGTCCTCACCTGGATCCAGCCCCGTGCTGCCCTCAAGGATCTCCACAATTTGGGGGTTGCTCAGTTCACAGGTACAGCCACACCTCAGTGTAACAATATTCTGTGCAAAATAAAATATTCTGGCTTTAGCAAGTTCCTGTGTTAATATCTGTCACTCAGTAAAAGATGTGACACTCACCGGTCCTTCCATCCAAGCCATCTCAATTTCTACAGAAAATCTACCTAAATTTCAATAATTCTTGTGTAATCTGCCAAACCTTTTTTAAAAAATACTGATACTGACAGCGTTTTTCTAAGCAATTAGAAAACCTCTATGAAAAAAGCTCATTTTTTTAACAGTGTCACAGAATTAACAGATCCTTTTCCTTTCTTCCTCCCCATCTCTGTCAGAAATGAATTTTAACAAGCAGAGCTCGTTAAACATATTTAGCACAAGTACCTGAAGTGGATTTTAATAGTTTCGGTATTCCTAAAATATCTCCTATGAAAAACATGCAGCTAGAGGAACACATTAGCATGTGCTGCAGGGATTTTTAGGTTGGTTTCTGAAGGAGGCATCACTACAGCTCTCCTTTGTTAGGATGGATCATGAAAACCTTCGGAATTCTGCTCCACAGGACACCTCACGCCACATCCCCTGGCAGTGGCTCTGTGCAACACATGCCAAGCCTCCCAAACCTCACATTCCCTTTGCAGGACTGACTATTTGTTATTTTTATACACCTCAGGAATTACTGAGGGGGGGAAGAATTACAATAATCCCACTGCTCAACCTCCTAATTGAGACAGAAATCAGCCAAGGTTTGGGTTCTTCAAAATCCTTTGCATCCCCATGGGACCATCCCAGCTTTACAACTCTGAATAGTACTGGGAAGTCTGTGAAACTGGTGTGAGAGGACTGGGAAAGATGTGGAGGTGGGACAGGAGGAATGGGGAGAACCTTTCCCAAATCCATGGTTTATTTTACTCACATGAGCACTTTCATTTCGGACGTGGGACAGGAGGAATGGAGAGAACCTTTCCCGAATCCATGGTTTTTTACAAACATAAGCAGTCTCATTTTGGAGGTGTGACAGGTGGAATAGAAAGAAACTTCCCCCCAAATCTGTGGTTTTTTACACACACGAGCAGTTTCATTTTGGAGGTGGGACAGGAGGAATGTGAAGAACCTTTCCTAAATCCATGTTTTTTTTACCCACACGAGCAGTCTCCTTTTGGAGGTGGGACAGGAGGAATGGGAAGCTCCTTCCCTCTCTCACAGGAGCTGACATGTGGAGATGCTGGGATGAATAAACAGCAGGGTTTTTATAAATGTTGGAGTCACAGATAAACTCCAATCCTGGCTCCTCAGGAGGAGTGACAGGACATCCACATTATTGCTCACTGTAATTCCAATTACTCCAAGACTTTTTCACCTCTTCAAATGTCAGGCACCCCTAAGAACCCCTCTGATGTCAAAACTCCTCCTCCCTTTTAGGAATTTAAGCACAACACAGGCCTAAAACAAGATAAATCATCCATCAAACGGATTCTCTTAATCACAGCCCAAAGTCTGTGCCAAGAACTTTTAATCTGCAGAATATAGTACCAGTCCTTGATACTGACACTAAATATTGAAGTTATTTCTGACACTAATTCCAGCTCTGTGTGTGTTTTAAAGCTGAACTCTTCATGCAAACACAATTTTAAGTCACCAAGCACAGAGGTTTCACTCCTTGGCTGAAATATTTGACCAGAACTGGTCAATGTTGGCCCATTTTAAACCTCACAAGCACCAGAACTGCATCAAATTAAAAACTATCAATTTTAACTAGAACTAGATAAAACTAAAACTGTTTGGGGAATAAAAAGATGTCTACACCAGATTAAAAACCTCCAGCTCTACCATTCCATGATTCCACAAGCCTATGAAATGCTGACCTTGTGCCCTTGTAATTGTTTAAAATAAACTTATTCTCACTGGTTTCCCTGCAAAGCTGTCTCCACATCTAGAACTGAAATAAAATTGAAAAACAGAAGTAAAAACAAACCTCTTCCATGATTCGGCTTAACTGATCTCGACTGTGTGTTGGCACAGTGCAAGGTTCAGTGAGTATTCCAGAGTTTGCTCTGGAACAGAAAAAATTGGATTTTTTTCCCTTAGGCTAAAAGTTTTATTTATAGATGGCTGGGGGAAAAAAAAAATTAACTGTGAGCATGCTCTGTCCAAAAATAAAATTTAAAAAAAGCTTTAATTCGTTAATCTTGTACAAACAACTCAGGTGCATCTCGCTGTAAGTGTCTAAACAGGTGTAAATGACAACATTTCAGGATTTTCTGGCAAAATCAAGATTTTCAAAACAGAAATTGCCATTTTTTGCTGAAATTAATGAACCTGCAGCTGCAGAGGTCAGGATGTTGTCTGTGGTGCACTGTGCAAGAAATCATTTCTCAGGGCACTTCTCCACCCTGAACTGCAGCATTGGTGCAGTTATTAATGGGATATTAATAGATGTACGAGCAAAGAGCACAGACTGGGATTAAAGGAACCAGTGCTGGAGTCAGGCAGACAACAGAACTAAAAAAACCCAATATTATTTAAGCATTTGTTGTTGCAACAAGAATCACAAACCAAAGTCCCTCCAGTGGAGTTTTTTCCACGTCTCGCTCCCTAAAAAAGGCAAAAGAGCTTTGGAACAACAATTTCCCAGCTCATTTCCAGTGTTGTCCCCTCCCCCTGTGTCAGGATTCCCAGAGTTGGCCACTTTAACTTGGGATTTCTCCTTTTTAAAAACATCCTCCAAACTTTCTGTAAATAAAGCACTTTCCCTTTCCCCCAGGCGTTTTTTTCCTAAGGTTTCCCAGCCCTAATTGTTATGAGCAACATCTTCACAATCTCCTGCTACACTGCTGGAAAATATAACCAAAAAAAAAAGACCTATTTTGGGAGTTTCTTTGAACTTCCTAAGTCGATGATTTCTTACATAACTGCAATAAAAACCTCTGGGAAAGAACCTCTTACGAGCTGTGTGTCAGCAATTTTAGCTCATTACAGATGCCTTCCTCCCCTCCCACAGAACTGCTTAATGAATTACAACTCAGGATTGGATCATTTCACAGCTGACAGCAGCCAGAGATTTTCCTGGGAGGTTTTTAATCTGAGATTGGGAGCTAACAGAAAAGGCCTTTAATGAAGGAGGTGGTTCTTAGCTGAATTTCAGGGGGACCTCAGCACCACAAAACATCTCCCATCAGCAGAGCTGCCCCATCCTGGGAGGCAAAGAGTTAAATGCTCCATATTTCCCTATTTTCGGGTGGCTGGGAGGAGTTTTGACTATTTATGACCAGGGAAACCTCCAGGAGCAGCTGCTAGAAGGCAGCAGATTGCCCAATTCATGACCTCAACAATGGGATTATCCTCATTTGTTGGGTTTAATTCCTAATCCCTTTTCCAGCCAATTCCCCTCACATTTAGAGCAGGAAGGATTCTCTCTCCTCCCCTCACTCTTAGTGCTCCCTACAAGAGCAGTTCCCAAAAAAACCTATTAATATCCTTATGGAGTCTCCATTTTCCTAAGAGTTTGATTGGACTAAGAACTGAAAATAAAATAAAATAATAAATAATAAAATAGAATAGAATAGTATAAAATAATAAAAATGTAATGTAAAATATAATATAATATAATATAATATAATATAATATAATATAATATAATATAATATAATGAAATAAAATAAAACAACTTTCCATTTCCCTCTATCCAACCCAGCAAAAGAAACTAGAACTGTTCCCCCAAAGAAATCTGTTTTCTAGGATAATTTTTAAAATGCTGATGAAATAAAAAAGTAAGGAAAAGAGTAAATAAATCCTGTATTGGCATTTTATGATGAGAATTGCAACTCTCTGCCTTTTACACCGAATCTGATGACAAACAAGAGCACAAAAGACCAAGTTTTGAGGGTTTCATGTAAGGTTTTGGACTCTCCTTTCTCAGCCTGACTTTTGCAGGACACTTCCTGCCCAAAGGTTTGGGACAAATTGCTGAAGATTTAATCAATATGGTGGTTTTCTTAATAGATATGCTTCTATAAAGCATCAATTTATAAATGTATCGATTTACTGTTAGCTGAAGACAGAGGAAATCTGGCATCTTTAGGGTGACCTTATGTTTTTGGGACTTTTATTTTTGTTTCTTTGCAATCATGACATCCATGGACCTGAAGGAGCACAACAGAAGCATTTTAAGGTCCCTTTTTGGTCCCTACCCCACCCTGACATCCTCCACACCCCAAACAATGCTCCTTTTGCTTCTGCAGGGTCATTAAAACCAAATTCTTCCCCACAAACTCATTTTCTCTCCACAAGGGCCACGCCTGCAGCATCACCTGACACACAGAGCAGATGCAACACCACTGCTGGCACTACAGCCTTAAACTGACAAAAGCAAATTAAAGGTGTGTTCCCTGATTTACAGGAATGAGAGGTGATGTGATTTAATTGAGGGTGGTGGTTTTTATTTGTAGGAAACAACCCTGAGTGCTGCAGAGCTGCCTTGGCTGTGCAGATCTGCAGGGGACTGGGAAAACCTTGTTGTCCTGCAGGAACTCTCCATGGTCAGGAAGGGATTTTAGGGAAAATCAAGGGATAAGCCAAGCCAGACTTGTGGATAAGTCAGAAGAGAGATAAAGCAGAGAACTCACTGCACACCACTTGCTCAGGGGCTGCAGATCTGCTCTGTTCAAGGCAGCTCCTTTCCCAGGAACTCTTCAATCTGTTGCACTCACAATATCAGGAGGGGAAAATTAGTCATAGGTAGCCCAACGCCATCTGTTCCCAGGCTGGAAGTGAGCATCCAGCACGAAAACCCTTCTGGAGGAGGCTCCAAAGGATGGGAGAGCTGAGCTGCAGGAATTGCTGAAGGTTCTGCCACCCCCATCAGGAAACTCTGATTATTCTGTGTTTTACAGGAGCTCTCGCTCGTGGTTTTTTGTTGTTTGATTCTATTTCTGCATTTAGTTCTGTTTCGTTTTGCCAGGAAAAAATGGGAGCTCAATGTCAAAAGGAAGAATTGTTTGGTATCTCCTTTTCTTTTGAGGTTGTCCCATCAGCTCAGGTTTATTCAAGGCACAGAAGAATTTGGCCTCTACCCCCCCAAAAATCCCATCCTGACTACAGTGAATTTGAACGTGGCAAAGAAAATAAAGTTGCTTTTTTTTTTTTACTGTCTGGTGTCTTCCAACTGCCCCCAAACACCACTAATTATCCACCAGGAACTATGTGAAAACACATTTAACACCTTCTTAATTCTAGTCCTTGCTTCCATTGTTGTCCTTTTCCAATTTAAGTGGTAGAACTTCAGCTTCAGGTAAAGTTATTAATACATAATTCAAGAAATAATCCTACAACACCCTTAAGAGGCCTTTTTTTTTTTTTTTCCATTTCTAGGCAAACTTATGCAACACCAGCAGAACAATACAGCCAAATTCCAATATTATTTCAAGCAGATAACTAAAAGTAAACAAATAAATCCATAAACATTAACATTTTCATTACTTACATCCTAAACACCGTGATAACAACCAGATAAAAAGCACAGCAGAGATTTCTTTAGCCTTGGCATTATGAGCTGCAAATATTGCCACAGTAAGTCAGCAAGCAAAGTTTTTATTGCTAAATATGTAATTAAAAAACCCACCCAGGGTTCACCCAGGAAAACCTGAGCTGATTTGAAGCAGAACATCTTGGTTTAAATCTGCACTCTGGAATCCAAGAGGAAGCTCTCATCACTAAAAACTCAAAAATTTAGGTTTTAAATTCAATTAAAAAATATTTTTTATTATTCCACAGTGGAAAAACAGATTAATTTGAGCAAAATTTGTGCAATAGTGGCCCTGAAAAAAAAAAACCAAATCCAGACACCTCAAGACTATCAGGTGTAGGATGAAACAGAAAGTTGAAGTAACATAAATTTCTTGGCAGTTTTTAAACATTCTGTGACTAAAACACTGCCCTACTTTGCAGCATTTTTGCAAAGCTGGTGTAACTCCATCCCATAATCCCCACACTAGAATTTCCAAAAATTCATGCCTTAAATGAACAATTCTTTTTAGAAGATTCCTAAATACCGAGGAAGTCTTTGTGGCACATTTAATATTTTGCTTAACTGGGACATCACTGGAACTTAATCCAGTGCTACAACCACCATTAGGGGCAGACTTATTACCAAGAAGATACTCTTAGGTCTGACTTTTTTTCTCATTTTACATCTTTTGTTACTAAAGACCTCAGAATTAAAGCCAACAAATCTCCTTTAGGGCTCTGTACTGCAGTGAGGGCTTTACTTGGTAAAAACAAGGCAGGATGTATAAGAAAATTAGGGAGGGAAAATGAAGTTTAATAAAGTTTCCCTAATTAGCTGATGTTTATAAATGGTTTCTACCATTCCAGCTGATTTTATCATGTCCTGAAAATACCTATTTAGCCATAATTGCATTATGCTACAGTGACAGAACTGCACTGATTGCACATCAGGGACAGAATCCAGGCCCATATCAGAGGGTGAGATAAAGAGATAAACTGCTTTACTTATTGAATGTTTAGTGCAATAATTAGTATTGAAAAGATCCCACGGAAAGCTGTGTCAGCAGGCATCTATCACCTCTCCAGAAAAATGCCTGAAAATTGGGATGATTTGGTGCTTAACCTGTACCTGCACCACTGCAGCCATTCATCTTTCAAATGGGAAGTGGCAGCTGAGTGCCCAGGTCTAAAATGCTCCTTTCTTAGTATTAAAAACACCACTGCAAACATTATTTTTCTATCAGTTCCTTGCCAGACTGGGCAGAGCTGCTTCCCCATGATCCCCTCTGGGATAACTCTTTGCTGGATCTCTCCCTGCTGTGGAATTTTGTGTTTTTTTCTCACTTTGAATCAGATTCTGCTCCTTCCCCTTCCTGTTTTGAGCTGTTTCTGCCTCTGTCTGCTCCCCCTCTGCTCCACCCTGCCGAGGCACATCTGGAACATCACTTTTAATTCCAGTCTCCACAGTCCAGGGAGGACAAGGAGCTGCTGGAGAGGGTCCAGGGGAGGCCACAGAGGTGATGAGGGGTCTGGAGCAACTCCTTTGGAGGAGAGACTGCAGGAGCTGGACCTGATTATCCTGGAGATAATCAGAGAGAAGGGAAGGCTGAGAGGGAAAGCCACCAATCCATGCAAGTATCCCCAAGGAATGGCACAAGGATGGTGCCAGGCTCTTTCCAGCAGCAGGACGAGGAGCAAGAGCCAGAAATTAGAAGACAGCAAGTTCCACCTCATCCTGAGGAAGAACTCTCCATGGATGGGACAGAGCACTGCAGCAGCTGCCCAGGGAGGTGTGGAGTGTCCCTCTCTGGGATCCTTCCAAACCTGGACTCATTCCTGTGTCACCTGCAGGGAGTTGGACTGGATGACCTCCAGAGGTCCCTCCCAACCTGGATTATTCCATGATTGTGTCCAGTGCCCACCCATGAGGATGCTGCATGCCCAGCCCCTCTCTCAGGGCCCTTCCCTGCCCGAGGAAGGACTGGGCTGCAAGGGAGAAGAACCCTGCTGGAAAAGGAGCTAAGAATAACACCCGTGCACAAAGAGTCATGAAAATACACAGATTTCCCCTGGTATCCATTCAGCCCCAGATTGTGTTTGCCTCGCTGAGATATGGAGCTGATTATTCATCAGCAGGATCTCATCAGGAGCAGAAGTCTCGGCTTCCACCCATGAAAATGATCTTAAGATCACATCAGCATATTTTATTATTGTTGTGACACCAACCCACCCTCCCCAGGTACGTGTAAACACCTTTATTTTTTCTTGTTGTTCCACTAGAACAGCTCACTGGGTGGCCTCCTCACAAAATAATGAGGAATAAAGGTGTTCCCAGAGATTTGTGTGAAAAAAAACCAGCTCATCCATCCGAGGAACAGAACAGAAGAGAACAGAACAGCCTCTCTGCACACCTGTAATAAAAGCTGCATGGCTGTTTTGATAGCACTGAGTCCCTAATCAAATAAAAGGCAGCTTGCATCATTAAACAGCAGCATCCTGAGAGGCACTGATAGAACATCTTCACCCTCCGTTCAACCCTGGCAGATGCAAACACAACTTCACACAATATCAAACAGGAGTTCAGCCTGCCCAACGTCACACCTAAGAAGATCCACGAGCCTGAGAAGCACCTTCAAAGCCTACGACAAAAATCAATAACTCGTGGGATTTAACACAGTGAAGGAATCCTTTCCATGCTAATGACAAAACCAAAAGCTGCAGCTTTACGAAGTCACCGAGGTCCAGCCTAAACCACTCCTTCACAGTGATCCAAGACCCAGATGAGCCTGGAGTAGCAAAGTTGTGACAATGATGCCAGGATGATTTTTTGCCTTTACTTTTACACCCCTCTCACACACTCTTTTATAGTTTGATGTATTCTCAGTGCTTTTAGCCCACACACTGTGACTTCCCAAGGCTGATAACTCAGCTCAGCCCCACGGCACCGTTAAACCAGGAGAGCAAACATCCTGGGAGCCCCAGACACCAAGGGCCTCTCCAGAACACATTTTTATAAACTAAAATAAGCCCATCAAGGGGTGAAGGTTCCTCAGAACGGAAAGTTCACTCGAGCCTTTCATTAAAAGATCTTTGATAAATATATGAATTTTGCAAAGCCTGTAATTGTGTGCATTTCAATGTATGAGAGGTGAATGCATTTTCAGAGCATTCCACCTGGACCAAGTGCTGTACCCCAAGATACTGAAATAAATACCAAAGTAAAAACCCCTTTTCCCCATAAACAGTGTTTTAGTTTTAATTTTCAGACCAGGAAAAGGCAACAACAATGCAGATCTATAAACAAAGGAGGGGTTTAGGGGGATTCTGAGGCTTAAAAAGGAGTTTGAGCAACTCGCTAAGGAACTGAAATTCATAAATCTGGAGTGCCCTGACAGCAGAAATCCAGACAGGTGCCCCACAGAGCACACTTGCCTCTTCTGATAACCCTCAAAGCCAACACTCCAACCGCTCTCCATCCTGAGCTGTCTCGCCAATTAACACAATTGAGCTTAAATTCCAAGACACCGTTCTGGATTGAATTAGCTCTGCTGCTGCTCCTGCCTCAGGGATGTTTGCCTGGCTCTGACAATCTCCAGTGAAGCAGCATCCTTACCCACTGTCAGTAAAACACTTCCCCATCTCCCCTGCTCTGGTTTCCAAGCCTTCCTTCCTTGAGAGTCACTCAAAATGCTTTTTTTTTCTGGAAATCTCCTCACCCTAACGCACTGCTGCCTGTTTTTATCCACCTGACAGCTGCCCAAGAGGTGGAAGCCCTCGGAATGTGCATCCAAGACAGGGAACACCTTCTGCCCACTGATGGATTCACAGCCTGCACGCTGGAAAGGGAGGAGACCTCAGCATCTGAAGCATCTCCTTGTGCTCACACTGAGGAAAAGATTTGTTTGCTGCCCTTCCAGATAATCTGAAGAGCTCCAATGTGACCAAGCCCACAATACCTCCTGTATTTGGGAGAACAAAGCTCATTAAATGCTCGATGCTGTCACTTCCAAGCTCCACGAAATGCACAAAGCAGAGAAATTTCTGTTTGGACAGGAACATCAGCTCCATGATCTCCCATAAATACTTTTCCCCCCATAAAATCTGTGATTTTTTTAATTACAAGTTTGTATCCAAATGCAAATTTGTTATTGCACCAGCTGTCATCCCAATACTAAAATCAAATAAATAAAGGTGGATTTTTCACTCTGGAGCACTGTAAACTGCAGACTTGAAAATATTCTCCATCAATCAGGCAATAAAAACTTTCCCCTTCTACAGCTATTTAGATTTTCTGGGAATGACAGTTACTGGTAATTGAGTAAAGCTGCTAAAAAACAAAATGAGGAGTTGCTTTTGATTGATGGTGAGGACCTTTCACTGCCCAGTTATCTGAATCCTGAGTGTAAAAATGCCAACACATCACCCAAGCCATAAACCTCCATCAGACATTAAACCAGAATTAAGTCTTCAGTCTGATTTCTAATTTGCTAATCCCATTTATTCCATTCTTTGTTTCCTTCCTTAAGTAGCTGCTAGGCCATGAAAGTTCATTATGACCTGCCCTGTGATTACTCTAAGTTTTCTTAATAGGCACTCGAGCTTTTTAAAACCCCAAATAAATTATAAGTATCTCTTCTTTGTTATCTGTTATTTTGCTGAGACCCTAGAGGAAAGAAAATTTTCCTTTTGGGACTGCTGCAATCTGTCCTTAGAATATCATTCTCATTAATATTCCATAATTATTTTTCAGTTAATTTACTAAATACTGAGGTAAGAGCCATTGGTTCGTAACTCCTGAGCTCAACCACAGTGTTTTAAAAATACAGAAAGCATAATTTTCCCTCTCGTTGTTCAGATTTCATCAGTAAGATTTTAACAAAGTATTTTAACTTCGGAAAAGCTGTTTTTAAAATAAAAAAGTTCATTTTTAAAAATATTCTTAACAAAATATTTTAACTTCAGAAAATCTCTTCTTTGGTTTTTGGAGTTTTAGTGAGGGAGTTTCCTCCAATTCAGGGAATCCACTTCAATAAAGCCCCCAGTTGTCTTCTGTGGTTTAAATCTATGGAATCCCTTGGTGTGCCTCCCACTCAGAGCACAGGCAGCAGCCCCAGATTCCTAGGAAGGGACGTGATTCTGACAAACTGATGCAAAATAGATTATCTGCATCTTTAATCAATAGTTTAAATGCATATGGAGCATTGAAACATGGTGTTTACTGCACTGTCCCTTGTGGAGCATAATTATGTTTTCTATACATGAAAGCAATTTAATTTGTTTGCATCAAGAGAGACACTCGTGTAATATTCAAAATAATAATAATGTGCACAATGATCCAGACAGGATTTAATTTTTTTTAGCAATTCTGTGCTAAACAACACAACCCTTTATTACTTCAGCAGACTATCTGCAGTCAGCATTAAAAAGGAAAATCAGAAGTGAGCTCAAGCAGAAATGAGAGATGGTTTGATTAAACCCCATGTTATTCCACTCTTCCTCTGGACTCACTCTGCTCATTTCAGTGGGGTTAAATAAATCAGATGAGTGACAAATCAAAGTCGTGTCTCTCCCATGCTCTAAGCACAGGATTTGAACTCCTCCTGACCTAAAAGTGCATCTTTAGAGAGGGGAGCTGATGGTGCCTGCACCAAAACCTGCCACATTCCGTTGGTTTTGTGGTTATTTTACACAAGTGTTACCTTTGGTTTGGATACGAGGAGACAAGGAAATCCAACAGCAGAGATCCACCTTCCACTCCTTGTTCCTCACGGACCTGACCGTGGTCCTGAGCCTTAAATCTGCAGCAAAGAGGTGACACCAGAACCAAAACTGGCAGAATCAGAGGATGCTGGAACACACTGAGCTGGAAGGGCCCCTCCAGGATGATCCAGCCCAGCTCCCTGCAGACACTGCAACAATCCCACCCTGTCCCAACCCTCCTGGAGCTCTGGCAGCCTTGGCAATGCCATCATTCCTTGGGGAGCCTGGGCAGCAACCTCTGGGGGAAGAACCTTTTCTGACACCCAGCCTAAGCCTCCCCTGTTGGATGGCTGTCGTGGGATTAAGACTGTGTTTGGAGGTGTTTTCAGTGATCTTCCTGTCAATTTTGTTATTGAAGTATGAACAGAGAATGAAAGATGTCTTAGGTTCACATAACTGCCAAGAAAAGCAGAATTCAGCACTGAACTGATCTCCTTTGTCCTTCTCCACACCTCCCTGCTGCAGGGCAGCCACTGCTTCCATTCCCCTTCTTCCCCATCTCTGGAGTCAGGTATGGAAAACCAAAAACAGCCACTGTCTTTGTGGCATTTTGGCAACAGAGCTCTACCACGACTAAGTGATCAGCTTTGACGTGCGATGCAAATCTGGAGTTAAAAATATCGTTTTCCCTCAAAGTTAATTATGAATCATTAGGGAAGACTGAAATAAAATCTACGACGTTCCTTGCAGCTTTCCTGAGCAAATATGGAAAACACAAATCACTTTAGAGGGCTGCTTCAAGGTAGCAGACACTTGGTAACTTTGGGGTTTATTTAAAGCAGTCTCGTGTCTAAATCCTGTGGTTTTGTGGTTGCATCTGGAAGTGCTACAATTAACAGATGAAAATCACCTCAGAGATAGGACTGGAGTGCATGAGAGTGAACAGGTACACAGACAGGCATTCATGAGTGCTGGGATGTGATCCTCACAGCCACAAAGCACTGATCACTTACCACAAACCAAAAGAGAAACAGGAATACTCAGTATTTCTGCCCAGAAAGGAGCCCTTGGGAAATTTAAATTCAGCTGCTTTCCAAGCTCCAACCTCTCCTTGGGCTGGAGAGGGAATTACCAATATCAACGAACCTGTGGAAATTCCATTATTTTATTTTCACATTGAGATTACTATTCTGTTCTTCTCCCTTTGAAGCCACTCCAGGAAGAAAGGTGTTCCAACACAAGCAGAACGGCTGTTGTGGTGAGGAACTTTTAAAGCTAAAACACAAGAAGGCAGAAATAGCAACATATTCTTTCCCTCTCTTTTCTTAGCACCACGCCTCGATCTCTGAGGAATCCTCCTGCCCCAACCCTACCCCCTAATGTTTGAGTGCTCCAGTTAAATCTCACTGTGGACGGAGAGGAGGGAATTGAGAGAATGAGGGGAAGAGAAGTCTAAGGGATTTGAACAGCCAGGGACACAGCAAAGGTAGGAAGGTGGAACTGATCTGTGTCTGTCCACAGAGGGTGACACCTGCAACCTGTGATGATGCCAGAATGACTTTTTTGCTTTTTCTTTCACACCCCTCTCACACACTCTTTTATAGTTTGATGTGTTCTCAGTGCTTTTAGCCCACACACTGTGACTTCCCNTGAATGCATTTTTGGGGCATCCCACCTGGACCAAGTGCTGCACCCAAGGATCCTGAAATAAACACTGAACTAAAAACCCCTTTTCCCCATAAACCCTGCTTTGGTTTTAAATTTAAGACCATGGAAAGGCATCAGTGACACCCACAAATACTACAGAGACTGAGACTTGGGGATTTGAGGGGTTTGAGGCAGGTGAATGATTCAGGAGCACAGGTACAGGGATGGATGGTGCTGACAGCGACAGACACTGCCCCAAAGCCCAGCTGAGGGCCAGCCCTTCCCACGGGAGCTCACCGTCCCTGGCAGGGCTGGGCATCATTCCCAAAATATTCCCAGGAGGAGGCAGTGGGGTCATGGTTGGGACAGTGCACACACACAGGAGCTCACAGAAACAAATCCACTTTTGACAAAGGAGTGCCATGGCAAGGCCTGGGAATACAAGAGAGGCCTGAAATAGGAAACTGGATTTTACAGGAATTTCGCTTTATCAACGTGTTCCAACACCTCCTTTTTCTCTGGAGTAAATTACCTGCAAAGATTGTATTAAAAGAATTTCTGAACAATGTATTGAAGAATAATAATGGCAATTTCATAGTGATTTCACAGGATTAAGCATGCACCACACAAGGAAACTATCACAGCAAAATCCAATTTGTTACTTTTCCAACACCGAATTTTACTTCTCTTTGGCCTGCAATTAGTTCTTACAAAAGTTTAATCAAAGTCTCGGTTTCTTTAAATGTAGCACAGTCAGAGAAAGATTTAACCAATAATTAAGTAAATTGGACTTGGCTTAGTACTCAGGAAACTGAGGATAATTCATAAACATTATCCATTAGCAACTTGAATATTCACACAGCGCTTGAGATATTTTTCAGGACTGATAATATTTAAATATGCCGTGAGAAAATAAAAGTATTTTGCAAGTCTATTAGAATGATAAATTCATTTACCTGCATGGAGAGAAGGAGGATGCTGTTCAAATAAGGGGAGATTGACCTGAAAGGGAGAAATGTAAATGGGGAGATGTTCCAAAATCCCAGCATGAAAGGATGACGCAGAACCTTTCCAACAGAAGAAAAAGCATCATGGATACAGTGAGAAGGGAAAGAGAAATCCCTGAAAAAACAGGGAAAATGAAGACAGATTTGGGCCTTGCACAGCACAGAGAGAGAATAATAAGACTGCAAAGAATATTTTAAATAAAAATGATGTAGAGAAATGCTCAGCAATGTTTGGCTGGTTGCAGTTCCAACCTTTGCAAAAATGATGCTCTCCAGGGCTGTTCAGTCAATTCCAACCCTGCTCTGCTCGTGGAAGAGTCAAAAATTGAGGTGGAACTTTGAAATCCGTGAGACTTTTACCAGAAGGAGAAGTGGAGACACAGAGCAGCTGCATGAGATGTTCAGTCAGGAAAGGTCACAGGGTCTGAGCTGCTGCCCTGTTCCCAAGTGAAGGAACCCAATATCCAGAAGGGAAATGTGAGGCCTGGAAAGTTCTCCTGAAGATGGACACTGGCACAGGCTCTGCAAACTCAGCAAGTCCAGCACTGTGATGATGCTTTGATGGAAAGCAGAAGAGCAGAGGTGGGCCATTACCCAGAGAAGCTGTGGCTGCCCCTGGATCCCTGGAAGTGTCCAAGCCCACGTTCAGGGGGCTTGGAGCAGCCTGGGACAGTGGAAGATGTCTCTGCCCACAAGGCAGGGAGGTTGAAAAGAAATGATCTTTCAGACCTCTTCCGACCCAAACCATTCTGAGATTCCCAGAGTTGCAATTTCTCCCACTTCTCATCTTTTATTTGATACTGCAGGCCAGTGTTTGGACCAGGACCGAGGAAATAGAGGGCTCAGATTCCAGCACTTCCTCAACCACAAGAAGTTTGAAAGATTATGCCCCAAAATCTCCAAGTCTCCACAGCCATTGAATCCCATCCATGGGCCCCACACCACGAGGTGTTTAGAACATAAATTGGGACTGATGCATTTTGGGGCCAGCAATTTTTGACCTGAACACTTCAATCCCACCTTAGCTCTGCTTTAGGTGTCAGGTTTTTCTTTTGACTGGAAATACACTGAATTGTGTTCCACAGAAAGTTCACTCCATCACTGAGGAGTGGCCCTCTGTGGATAAACCCCAGAAATATTTCATGACCATCTCTGTAAGGAGCACTTGCTGTGCTCTGTTTTTGCTGCTCCTGCACTTAGAGCTGCTAAGTTGGATGTGTGTTTGCTCAATAAATATGAAACCAGGCTGATGGTTATGGAGTTCTGCTATTTCAGTGCAATTCATCCCCATTTTCTCTTTGATTTCTCCTCTTTCTTCAGTAGATTGGTTTTTAGCTGAATGAGTCTGAGTTGTCATTTGGAGTTTCGCTGCTACACCTTTGATTCATGTGATAAAACAGCAAATGCAGCCAAGAGCATCAAGAACTGTCTGTGGAAATGCTGATTTACTATTGCATTGCTTTGTTCTGAAAAAGAGAAATAATGAATCTGTGGCACAGAAAAAATATCCCCGGACTGGATTTTTGAAATATTAAAGCTTGGTTTGCAACACAGTTAATGAATTTTCATCTTTGAGTACATGGACACACAGGATGCCTTTATAAATAGTTACATTTCAAGCTACTTCTGGCAAAAGTCTAATAAATGAGGATATATAAATAGGATGTTGTGTCTGTACTTCTCTGGATAAATACTTTGCAAGGAACTGAGCACTGCTAACTAAATTCCTGTTATCTGCCACTGAAACGATGAACTGAATTTTGGGCATTCTGTAAAATAAATAAACTAAATTTGGGGCATTCTTATAAAAATAACAAATTAATCAGTATGCACATTATGCATTATCCATTTTAACATAAAATTTTGCTGTTCATCCTCAGTGCATGAGAGTTACTAAATTTAAGCCTCCACACATCAAACTTTAACAGCAGTGAGACAAAAATGAATTGTGCAGTGGCACAAAGTCACACCTCGTGGTCACTCCACTGCATTACCCATTCAGTCGAAGGGTAAAATTAATTAAGATGGCATTAGATACACAGCAAATACATGAAAAAATAAGTGGCCTGAGCAGATTTCATTAAGTTCTAATGTGGTTTAAAATTGCTTTAATAGGTAAGTTCATGACACAGCACTTTTAGTGCTGCTGAAAGGTCAAGGAGAGAAACAGAGAGCCAGGAGTCCACAGCTTGAGTTTTTTGGCTTTGGATGCTGATTTTCTTTAGGTTTGTATGACACTGACTCTTCTTTCATTTCACTTGGGAAACACAGGCAGGATTTAAACATCAGGACTGCCCCAGAGAGGGGATACTCACTTAAATAAGGAAATTATTACAGTTTGCTTGGTCAGGTGGTGTGGGAGGACTCAGAGTAAAGGCAGCAGCAAACACCGAAAAGAGAGGGAGAGTCCCAGTGTGAGCCCATGCCCTGCACACCAACAAAAGGGGACATTAAAATGTGACATTGGGTAACCTCAAAGGTGCTCAAACACATCAACACCCACAGTTTCATTCCAGGAATCTCCTCTTGGAATCACAAATAAGCATTTTGACTTTTCCAGACTAAAAATAACTTACTGAAATAGAGCTGTTCGAATTCCACTCTGGTGGCCTGAGGGTTATTTTCCACAAAAAAACTAAATTGCTGGGTGTAAGAACCCAAACAGGTACTGACAGCGATAGAAGAGCATCCACACCTCATCTCTTGCCATAAAATCCATAAAAAACATGGAGATTAATCCTTTATTAGCTAACAGAGACTCACTGTTTTTAAAGTCTTCCTACACAGCTATAAATAAACATCCACAAATATTTGCCAGCAACAGTTTGCCCATATGGGATCCTGTATTTACACAATGGAATGGGTGATTGCTGGGGCACACACAGTGCCTTTTTTTCAGTTCATGCTCTGCAGCAGTAAACTCTTGAGTGAATTTTCCAAGGAAATCTTTCCTGTTCCATGGAATTGCTGAACAGCCCTCTCCATTTCACAAGGCATTACCTTCTGTTTTTACACACTGCTGTCTCCTCCACGGTGGGGCATAAGCAAAAGGGGGAAAAAAAAAAAGAACAAAGTATCCTCATAAAACAAAATTGCCCAGGGACGCCAAAAAAGCCATTTTCTCCTAAATGTGGATCGTCACTCAAGTGACTCTGGGACTCCAGAATTTACACAGCCAAAATCTGGCTCTACCCGAGTATTAAAAAACCAAGTTATAACCAGCTTGGAAAAGCTGTAAAGTTTGGGTTTTTTGAAGTTTCAAAGTCACCAGCACTGAGTCAGAGCATCGCTGCAGAGAGGGACAGGGACCCAGCAAGCAGCACGAGGGGGAGGCAAACACAAAGTGCCCTGGCAGATGTGGGAGCTCAGCTTTGATGTCAAACAAGCTCCTGTTTGAGGCTTCTCTTTTCCCTGGCAGTCCCTTGGACCGCCTGGATTTCAGAGGGGTTGAAAGCCTGAACAAAGCCGAGCTGAGGAGGTATTTTGGGAGGGGGCTGGGATTGTTCCCAGCACCCCCAGGAACCACAGCCTTACTGCTGCTGAGGCTTTGATCAACTTGTTGCCTGAACTTGGAGTGATTTGTCATTGATCTGTCATTCCTTTCCCTGCCTGGAGATGCAAGGGAATCTTGGGGAGAGTGAGTTAGCAGCTTGTCAAAACCGTGACTGATGAACAAAAGAGTGCCTGGAAGAGGCTCTTTTTCCTTGGCAGCTTCACTGCAGTTTGGTGGCTCTGGACGTGTCCTGTTCCCTTCCCTTCCTTCCTTTCCTGTGCACAAAGGAGCAGGGACAGACCTGGATGGAGCAAGGCAGCTCATGGACACACTCAGGGGCTCTCCTCTGAACTTTAACCTAAACTATACCCGTGGTTAACTTTTTAAAGTTGAAGTTACAAGTGTTAACTTGTAAAAAAATAAGACCACAGCAGAAAAATACAACTAAACCTACAAAAGTTACATGGAAAGGATCTTGGGAAGCAAAACCAGCTGGAAAGGATTCATGGCTGTGAGAAGAAACTGGTGACCAATGTAAAGAAGCTGAAGCAAAAGCTGGAAATGGTGGAAAACTGGTAATGGAGAGGTCAGAGAATGAAGCTTTTCACCATCAGCTTTTAAAACAACTTTGAAGCAGAACTACAACATCTTTCCCGAAGTTCAGAAAGCTCAGTAATGCACAGCAATTTATTTTGGGATCTTAAAATCAAATGTTTGAATAGAGCTGCCAAAATGTTGCTTTATCCACTTTTGCAGTGTTTGAGCTGCTGTTTGTCTCTGCTTCTGTTTTATGTCACAGGATGGATCCTGACAATGGGAAAAATTAACCCAAATAAATTCACTGTGTAGTCACTTACCTGTTATTTTGCCAAAAAACAAGTGGTTTAGTCTATTCATGAGATGATGAGTCAACTTGCTGTTCAAGAAGGAACTGAAGATACCAAGCACAGCTATTAGAGGCATCATAAATGAGGAAGGTCAATACAGGCTCCTTCCATAGGCTTCCAACAAGTTCTTTATGATCACTGACCTTTAATGCCTCTTCAAGAGCCAGGAATTTTCTGGATTAGTAAAGAAATGGAATGTTTTCTCAACACAGAAAAGAGATAAACGGGATGACAAAGTAATTATATAATTATCAGTCTGACAATGATCCCAGGCCAAGGAACGGAACGACCAAGGCAGAGCTCATTAAGCACAGAACTAAAAAAAGTGTAATTAATGCCAATCAAACTCAGGTTTATACAGATTAGATCATTGCCCAGCTAATGAGGATTGTCTCTGTAAGATTAGGGGTTGATTAATGAAAGGTGAAAACATAAGAAATGTTTTGTTTGGGTCCCTGGACGGTTCATTTCAAAAAGTTAGGAATTAATGTGGTAAGAGATGAGATGAGCTGAGCTATCTCCCAAAACTACAAACTCTGGCATCTGTGGGGATGGGATTGTCCAGGGTTCATGGCTGAGAGGGTTTTTGTGGGACATCACCTCACGCAAGGCACTCTGAACCAAGCCTGTACAACCAACCAGAGCAAGAAGGAAATCCATGGGCACATTCCTAACCTGGTGAGAGGTAATTTATTAAATCCCAATAAATTGATCAATTACAATGTTTGCCCACATTAATTTCCTCTCTCTTCCCTAAGATCCCTCCAGTTTATCTCCTACCCTTGTTTGAGGGATGCATCCACGTGTTTATCCATCATGTTCACCTGATAAAATCTTTCCATTTGTTTATTATTGAATTGTTCATCCTTCAATGCATTCACTGCATTTCATCCTCTCAGGTGTTAAACACTCTGTGCTATTTATTCATCAAATGTCACCCCAGAGCTTCTCTGGGCTATTGCCACCCTTCTCTTTTTCCCACTGATCCCATTTTTCCAACCAGTTCCATTAGCATCCTCTCATTTTTTCTCCAGAGGGCCAGAGAAAACATCAAATGAGAGCAGTTCTGAGACTGATTCTTCAGAAATTCCATATTTGAGTCACAGAGTTTCTTGCAGTGCAAATCAAAACAAACTTAAAAGCCTACCAGAAACTACATGGTGAACAAGATGGAAAATGTATTATTCAGGCCAGCTGAAAGAGGTAAGATCCAATTTTTGGACACTGTGATAGAAAAATATGCTAAGAACTTGAGATATTTTTTAAAACAGGGACTAGAATTGATCGCAATGTTTCAGCGATTATTTAAAACTGAAAATATTCTAATCCAGACAGTGTTTTCTAAATGGCATAAATTAATTTTTAACAGGAAACTAAAGTTGTGGCTGCTGGATTATATGATAACAACAGGGTTTTGTTCATGTTTTATGATCCATTTAGAGTCCCAAGTTGATTAAAGAGGCAAAATTCCCAATGGGCTGAGAATACACCTCCTCCCCTATGAACACAAACTCTAAATATGGATGTTTCACACACACACACTCCTCAGCAGTCCCACATTTTTCTGCCTTTTTCACTTCCATACAGTTTTCTGCAGCTCAGAGGGAATGATTAATTTTAGATTTGCCCTCTAATATCCCCTCTGATGCTGCATTAAATGATCTACTGATGTTAATCCCACACTGCTCCACACTTGGGGCTTTTGGGCTGTCCAAAGTGCACACCCTGCCAAAATCTGCTTTCTTTCCTTTGCCCTAAGAGTTCTTTTGATAAATATGAGTAGAACACAGAAGATCATTTACAGGACTATTTTCAGAAAGATTATGGCTTCAGCTAGAGTTCTGCAGGAGCATCACCTCTGATAATTAGGATTTCTGTAAGCACATATGGTAAAATCAGTTCCATCCATAAACCAGAACCCAAAAAAGTGGCAAATTCCAAGGGATGTCTTCACATCCATCACCATTTTTCTTTGCTTGCTGTTTCCTAACACAGAATAGTATTTTTTGAGAAATAACAGATTATTCTGGAGCAGAAATTCCATTAGGATCCTTACCTTGGATGCTGCTTGGTGTAACTTCTCGTGGTGTTCCCCTGCTGAGGAGTCACTGAGTCTGAACACAGTGGCCAATGTCAAAGGTTGGACTTGCTGCCCTCAAAGGTCTTTCCCAATCCAAATAATTCCATGATTCTCAGAGTTAGCAGCTTTTTCCAAAGGAGGCTCCATCGTGCAGTGTGGAACAGGAAGGAAAGACAAACTACAGAGAAACAGTTCAAATACTGCGAATTTTGGATAAAGCAAGATGCTTTTAAGGTGACAAACGCTTAATCCAGACAGAGCCAGGCACTGAAGACAACTTGCAGGCAGCAGAAAGTCAACTGAGGGGTTTTTACAAAATTTTAATCAAAAATAATATAAAAAATGAGATTTATTTTATAAAGTTCTTGTGTTACTTTCCACCTTTTTTTTTCCCTGAACTTTAAGACAGGACATAAGAGGCCACAGACACAGACAGGCAAAACCCAGTGCAGCCAGAAGTGCAGGAGAAGACAAAAATCCTTCTCAATTTCTCTTTATTATGAAATAAAAGTGGAGCAATGAATCATCCCAGCACAGACAAATCATCTGAGGCATCTTGAAACAGTGACTTCTGCACCATCACCTGCCAGTCACTGGAGGAATGCAGGGCTGGGAGGGTGACAGGAACATGCCCAGAGGCCACTTGGCTTCATGGAAACAACAGGATTTTGAAAATTCCTTTATCAAACTTCCTCAATCCTTAATTTTTTTAGCCCCTTTGGGAAAGCAGAGGCCAACATTCCCAGATTTCCCAGGTCATGAGGCTAATGAGGATGGAATTCAGAGTGGAGCAGTGCCCCAGCAGAATCACACGTGAAGATCTCCCCACAAATTAATTCCCACTTGGAAAAAACCACAAATTTTAAGGAAGATTCACCTTTTTTTTTTTTTCCTCCTATGGCCACTGGCTTCGTCCCTGCAAAGACTTCAGTGAAAATAAATAAAGAGTTTCTACCTGGGAGAACTCTCTGTAAATACAGAATATAAAAATACCATATACTATATAAAAGGAGCAGACATACTCTATAAAAACACTATATAAAAGGGATTTTTTTTTCTTCAAAAGGACTTCTGGCAGGTATTTGTGGCTCAAAGTACCATCCATAGCTCCTGTCTTGATTTCACAACTGTTGAGGTAATTCAGCTGTAAATACTTTTGTGTAAAACTCTTTTTGGAGAAAAAGCATTCATTTAAGCTTTATTTTCTTTTTTTTTTCCTCCTATTGTCATAATAAGTTTATCCTGTAAATCCCAGGTTTTTTTCCCCACATCAGAGCCTTTATTTAGAATCATAAAATTATTGAATCAATTAAAAATTCATAAATTCTATAATTCATAAAATTATAGAATCAATTATAGAATCATAACATTATAGAATCATAACATTATAGAATCAAGCCCAACCTTTCAGATCTATTTGTATATATCCATATACATTTGTATACAATCACAAGGCTTTAACAGGGAAGACACAAATATATACCATAAGCTGCAAAAACCCCTACAATAATAATCCTAAGAACTTCAGAAATGCTGGACCTGGGATTATTTTTTGGAATTAAAATGATCAAGCTAAACTTTTAATTCAGAATACAGAAACCAAGGAGAACACACTTCCTACTTTGAAGTACATCAAATAATGAATTAAATGCGTAAGGAAAACAACCTTTTCCCTCAAGTTTAAAAAATGAGGTCACTAATATTTAAAAATACGCCTTTTCCTACACGTTTTACCCATCACAGCTTAACCCTGAAATCTGGGAGGAATTTGCCATCTGTTTCCTCTTGCGTCACACCCTGAGTCAAACTTCCGCAGTCCTGGGGCTTTCTTTTGGCAGATGATGCACAAAAAAGTGGATAAAAATAAAAAAAAAACAAACAAAAAGCACTTCTGAATTCGACTGCCGACGATGCCTTTGCCTTGTGCTCTTTCCCAGGGCTAAATCATATTTATAAAGTGTGTGTTAAGCGAGGTGCCATCAACTATTTATTAACATTTTGCTGACTCAGAGAGCTTTTGACAGAGCCACCAGAGGAACCCTGGCTGAAGATGACGTTTTCAACACAGCCATGGCAACTGAAGACCAGAAATAATTTGGAGCAAAATGAAAATTTTCATGTCTTTTTCATCTCCGAAGGAGCTCCTGGCAGCTCGGCAGGGCTGGGATCAGGGCTCACAGGAGGTGCCAGCAGGGTCATCTCCCACCATCCCAGGCTGATCCCAGTCCCAATGTCCAGCCTGGCCTTGGGCACTGCCAGGGATCCAGGGGCAGTCAGAGTTTCTCTGGGAATTCCATCTCAGCTCCTCCCCACCCTGAGAGGGAACAATTCCTTCCCAATATCCCATCCAGCCCTGCCCTGTGGCACTGGGAAGCCATTCCCTGTGTCCTGTCCCTCCATCCCTTGTCCCCAGTCCCTCTCCAGCTCTCCTGGAGCCCCTTTAGGCTCTGGAAGGGACTCTGAGCTCTCCCTGGATCCTTCTCCTTCTCCCTTTCTGGCTGTGGGATCACCCAAGGCGCTCCTGTCTCCCTTGCTGCCCGTGCAGAGCAGCATTCCCAGGGCACATCCTGATGCTCTCCAGGTGGGAAGGGAGGAGGGATGAACCCTTCCCACAAACCACTCTGCTCTATTCACCCATTTCCTTATGAATCAAAGGTTCAAAAGAATTAAAAGTTGGTAATGTAGCTAGAAGACAGAGACAAGAAACTAGGGTTTAATTATTAGTGTACAGGTACAGTCGAAGCAGTCAGAGCAAAGAAAATATATCATGTATTTGACTCAGTTATGTTTTTAGAAGCCACAGGGAGGACATTTAGCTTTGTAAAAGGGCAGGAATTGAAAACACACCTGGCCTCTAAGGTAGCCAGGAGATGAGGCCTGGATCATGACCAAAGGGTCAAGAAGACCTGGCAGTGGGACAAAGTGAAGAGGAAGATGTCTGACTTCATCTTCAAGAGACCACAGATCCAAATTAAAGGAAGAACTGTACAACAGTAATGAACATTCATCTGATTTTAATAGGAAGTGGGGACAGATGATGCATCAGGCGTCTCAGGTGACTCAGATAAATTTGTAGGATGAAATTTGTGAATATAAGGAGAGCCAATACTCTGGAGATTTGCACACAGCTTTGACGGAGTGACCCTACATGCACCCAATGTTGTGATTAACACACAACTTTTCAACTTCAAATAGTTTGTCTGTAGCNAAATTAAAGGAAGAACTGTACAA
The DNA here is from genome assembly GCA_013396875.1 of Vireo altiloquus. Lineage (NCBI taxonomy): Eukaryota > Metazoa > Chordata > Aves > Passeriformes > Vireonidae > Vireo > Vireo altiloquus. Next base: position 35,491 of record VZRF01005579.1, on the reverse strand, counting down.
CAGTAATGAACATTCATCTGATTTTAATAGGAAGTGGGGACAGATGATGCATCAGGCGTCTCAGGTGACTCAGATAAATTTGTAGGATGAAATTTGTGAATATAAGGAGAGCCAATACTCTGGAGATTTGCACACAGCTTTGACGGAGTGACCCTACATGCACCCAATGTTGTGATTAACACACAACTTTTCAACTTCAAATAGTTTGTCTGTAGCACCTTGAGTGCATCACTTCCAAGCTCTCCATTTTCCAGCCTTGCCCTGGGCTGCTCCACAATGGATGAGGCTCCAGAGGCTGCTGGGACCACTCAGGCATCGAGCTGGGCCCTCATTTGTCCTTTAACAGCTCAAAACCAAGGTGCTCGCCCAGATTTGGGGTTTTTAAACCTGCCACCACCTCGGCAAGAAGGAACCAGAACAATTTAATCACCAGCACAAGGAACAGGACAAGTTTTAGGAGGATTTCTAAATAAACACACAGGGCACTCACATCCTATGGACTGCACGGAGCAGCAACCCCACAATGCAGAATTCAAAGCCTAAATTTGGGAGCATAATTAAAATAATTCCTTAATTACAAAGGCTCTACAATTATTTTTATGTCTATAAACCAGCCATTTATAGGTATCTCTACACCCACCCATGCACACTGACAGAGGCTCCCTCTCCTTTCAGAAAGGCACTCATTAGTATTTAGGAACAGATCCTTTCCACCTTTACTGTTGGCCTTAAAATTGATCAAGGGAGGACACAAAAAATCTGAATTTTATTTGGAAGTAAAAAGGTCTTAGAAGCTCGTATACAAAAGCTATAAAAAGCCCTAATTAAAACCCCAGAGACCCCAGAGATCTCTAAAAAGCACTTATCTTCTCAGAAGGTAGAGCTTTGTTCCCAGTGTATCTGTGCTCATAAACTGAAAATAGGTGAGCACACTTCTGGCTGTATAAATTATTGTCTAATATCCCATGCAACACGTACAGATACATCTCATTACAAAAGGTTTTTTGGTTTTTTTTTTTTCAATTTTTAACAATCATTTCCTGGCTCTCCAAAGAGAAATTTTCAATGTTATCTTCTTTACAAACAGAAATATTTCCTGCATGGAGGATATGCCTCATGGTGGCAAAAGCTATCGATATTTTTTCCATCTGTTTACCACACTTGCTTTGAAACCAAATTAGTTGAAAATTCAATAAATAAAATTACAGGTGAGAAAAATCAAAGCAAAAAGAGAACTGCTTTAAACAAAGAGGAAAATCACAGCCTCCTGTTTTTTGTGGAGATGCAAATCTCCTCCTACATCACAAGGACTTTTGAACTCCATTTCTGTGGATTCTGGTGGGAAGTCAACTCATTTCTCCCGTGTATTAAAGAGAATAATTTATTTTCCACAGGAAAAAAATTGTGCATATGCATATGTGCAGTGCACATGCAAATATCGTTTCCGAATAAACCCATTCTATTAAAATTCTCATTTGTGAATAAGGTAAATGTTGTGTAGTACACAGTCACCAGCTTTTGTATGAGCAAAATGCAGAAAAACAGGTTCCAAATGATCATTATTTTATTCCATTCTGCCTTTTCTAGGATGGCAGCACAATAAATTAGGTATTTTTCTCAAAGATGTGTATTTTGCCATTATTTCATTTACTGGCACGTCAGGCTACACCACTTTGTTTCTTCAGAATTTCAGAACCAGATTTAATGAATTTATTTCTGCCAAACCCTGCCAGCTTCCTTTTCACTCCATTCCTCCAAAGGCCACAGCTATGAACTAAAATAGAAGGTGAAAATATGATTTAACCACCATTTGTGTGGCACGGTTTTGTTGGGGTTTGGAGTGGGTTTTTTTTTTCGCTTGTTAGTGTAAAAATGCTGCTTGGCAACTCATCCCCACTCCTGAAAGATTCAACCAGACAAGGACCTGACCTTGTGATGGTCCAAGCTGCATTCAGGGAGCAGGATGGGGTCATTGACTCAGCATTTCCATAATCAGCATTCCTACAATCTGTTTTAAATTAGGCAACTGTAAGAAGATTACTACCAGAAACTAAAAAAATCTGAATTTCTAGACTTTGTACTGTAAAGGTGAGAATGGTTGGGTTTAGCTGAACAATTAACATGAAGATCCAGACCTTCCTGAGTCAATTCTGAGAGTTCTTTAAGTTACATTTCATCACCAGCACTTCATTTCCAAGCCCACATCCCCCAGCAGTGCTGATTTTCTCAGTGCCTCAGGCACAGGCTGTCCCATTCCCAATCCCACTGGGAATCTGGTCCCACACAGACTGACCTGCAGATGGCAAGGGGAGGTTTGGATTGCAGGAAACTGCTTAGACTAAAAAATCATTATCAAAAGATATGCACCAACCCAAGTTTTTCGTGCTTTGCCTAATTTAATTCCCAAACTGCAGCCTGGCCACGTTTATATTTCTGGGCTTGGGGGAAAAAAGGGAAAAAAAAAAAGGTCAGCTTAAGATCTGTGTTGACTGTGCTGTTATTATTTCAGCATTCCCCTTGATAATACCTGCTGGAACTGTTTGTTCAGAGAGGAGCCAGCATCAATACCCAGCAGGAACATCCAGCAGGAATACCCAGCAGGAATATCCAAGCAGGAATATCCAGCAGCAGCTCTGAGGTGAATTTGCAGTCGCTGCCACTCGTGAGGCAGAATTCTAAGTGCTGCTCCAGGTGTGCTCTCCCTGCAGGAGCTGCAGCTCCATCCAGCCCCACAAACACAGGAATTTCCTACAGGTAACCTGATGGCAATGGCTGGAAGGATCAAAAATGCTGATATTCGGAGGTTTGTGCCATGTGATTCCATCCTAATTAGGCAGCAACCCTTCAAGCGAGTTCTGGAGGGTGCAAACAGCTGAAGCTTTCAATAAAGAAGTGAAAATAATTCAAAAGTCCACAGGAAAAAAAAATGTTGAACCCAAAAGGCCCAAAACTTGATTAAATACTGCAATTCCACTTAGTTCTTCCTGTGTGATCACACAGGTAAGAAACTGTCCTATTCATGTACACTAATTAACTTTTAAACTCTAAATTATAGATGCGGACTGAACCCTTGCTCTGGGAATTATTTTTCCATGTAACACCAACATCTTATAGAATTTATTTTTTCACACAGCACTGGAAGTAAAATTTGACACGATAAATGCACTAAAGTTCATTTTTAGCTCCTGCTGCCAGCTGGGTAAAAGTTCTCTCCCCAATGGCCTTCGGTGAATCCTCTCCTTTGCCACCCCAGAGGCTGCACCATGTGCACCCCTCAAGATGTGAGACAGCCACCAGGATTATTAATGGCTTCCCCCTCAGCCAAATTTACAAATTGTCACAGAACTTTACACTTATTTTGCATGAAACTCAAAGCAAGCGAGCCGTGCACTTTTTAAGATGCTCAAAATCCAATTTTACACTTGTCTTAATCACTCCAGATCAGTTCATCACACGTCGGAGCTGCCATCTGCTCAGCCATTTATCAAATTCCCACCCAGGAACTCCTTTTGCTGCTGCTGCTGTACAGGCACAGGGTGCTGTCTGTGCAGGGAATTCACACCTGGCTCCAGCAGGATGGAGTCCTCACCCCAAATAAACCCCAAATCCTGCAGGGGCACGGGGAGGTCTCAGCTATCCCAGGCAGTGGCCACGTGCCCAGAGCAGCTTCACAAAACAATGGGGACAAGCAACACTCACAGTGATGTTGTACCACAACCTCTAATGGCAAAAAAAATCCCTAAAAACCACCCAAATTCCTATTAATCCTCTTTTTTCTTATCAATCCTTTTTTAAAAAATTCTTATAAATTTTGTTTTTTCACCTGTCACGAATCCCTCCCCCAACCCAAGGCCAGAGATTGACGTGATTGGCACTCACATCCAGATGAAGTTGCCTCCTCTCCAAGTGTTGTGTTGGAGTCCAGGAAAAGCCTATGAACTTTTCCTGCTCCTCTGGGTGAGCTGAGAGCACCAAAGAAATGAGGAGATGTTGTTTAGTGCAGCACAGAGTGTGGAGTTGGAGTTTTTAGGTTTTGCTCTATATATTATATAGAGCCAACATGGAGATTCTAGGGTGTTGGCTTCTTCTTCTTCATCTTCTTCTCTCTTCTCCTTCTCTTCCTTTTCCTCTCTGACATGAGTTCCTGTGATTTGTTAATTGGTAGATAGAATTTAGTGTAGAGGAGACATGTCAGTGAGGTTGATATTCACTGGTTTTGGGAACAAAATAAGATAGGTAAAGTTTTCTAAGTGGTTGATAATAGATATAAAAGCTACCTGCTTTGGGTAGCCATTGCCATTCTGCCCTCGTGTTCCTGGAGGTCACAGCACAGTCTGTGCCTCCCAAACTTTGATAAGAAAGCAAAATAAACAAGCTCTGAAACAGCAGAAAGAAGCTTTGTTTCATCTTTTTGGGACATGGGACACTGAAATCAGGAACACAGCCAGGCCAGGAGTCAGGGTCCAAAGAACTCCCTGACATGTTGGAAAGTCACACTGGAATTAAAGAAGCAATGAGCCTGAACATCAGGGCACAAGAAACCACACCAGGCAAGCATTTATGCCACATCATCCAAAATATCTGCGTTTATAAACGCCTGATTTCTAACAATTGGAATGTTCTTATCCGAATTGAAATGGTAGGAGATCGTAATTCTACTAATCAGGGAAAAATTCTTTAAAAATCAGTTTTTAAAAAGATAAATACTTCGTTACTGTTCAAATGAACGTCTTTATTTCTGTAGTAGAGGGGGAAAAAAGTAAGGTAAGAACCTGTTTTATCTTCTGGATTTGCTTTCCTACCAGGTATTGAGACAGAAAATTCATTAATCTTTTCAGATTAAAGTCAAGCATTGCCTTTGAGGATAAATCCACTCACTTTTTTTGCCTGGTTTAGGATTAGGAAACACGTTTGCTTCCATGGCAGGAGTTTGGAACAATGAAACAACAAAATGAATGTTCATTTTAAACAGATTAAGGTCCAAATTAGGCACTGAGCAGTAAAACAAAGAAGGAAAACTCTGATTTTTTAAATCAAGTGTCTGCATAAAGTAATAGGTTCGTGTACATTTGGTCTGTATTTTAAATTTAGCAATGATTTTACCATGGTCAGTTACCCTCGTGAGGACACATCTCTGCATCCAGGCTAATTTTGTTTCCTAAAATATTACTATGATTAAGCTTTCATTCTTTTTTTTTTTTTCTTTTCCATCCAAAGTCTTTGGATTCTAGGTAGCCAATTAAAATGCTTGACTAAAATGGGACACCAATTTTAATTCATTTTAAAAATGACCAATTTATCCCTATGTTAATATTTAGCAGGGTTACACTCATCTCACCCCCTGTGACTGCAGGACTGATTCAGTTTACAGCTCATTCCCCATTGCACTGCTCCCTCCTGACTCCTCAGGCTTTGTCCTGAGCTATTTTCAGAGGTTTAAAAACTCGGAAGTGCCAGGATAAAAATGCAGGAATGATTAGAGATGTCATTAGCTGGACACTGGCAGAGAAATTCAAATAATTCCACCTTAAAGAAGGCCAAAGCTAAAAATACAAATGCCCAGCTGGGCTTCAATTCTCCCCCCAAAAATAATAAAATAACCACGAGGATCAGAAATCCACAAACAATTTCATGGACTTGTATCACCAAACCTTTATTATTTCCATACTGCCCAAAGTGCTAAATGATCTGTCTGATAAACTACAAAATATATTGAAATTAGGGGATTTAACAAAAGAAAAAGATGCAGAAGGTGAGAAAATACCCACGGGTCAGTCAGGGAACCCAGAATTTGTACCTGAGCTTTTGGGGCTGGGCAGGATCACTAGGGAATATTCCTGCTTTGATTATTCCACTTAAATCCTTTACACTTACAGAAAACATTAAGAACACCCCAAATGGGTTTTTTCTGTGCAAACCCATAAGTAAAGAATTTAAAATACTTTTTTAGGAAGTAGCAGGCTCGGAATGTTGTGACACATCTTTGTGCTGGGCTATTTTTGGTGAATTGGTATTTTTGATTCAAAATTTTGCTGTTATTATCTTCAAGCACTTTACAAGGAAGTGAGAAACTGGAACTGATCTTTTCAGAATGGATTTTCCAGAAGGTAAAATCAGCAGAGCTACCTGGACTCTTTAATTTAGGAATTACAACGTATAGATGTGAACCATAAAGACATGAGAAGTGAAGGCAAAGGAAAATTCCCCTCAGTTATTACAAAAGGCTCAACAAAAAAGGTAATTGATGGGACACCTCATATGGAAACGAGCTGATGGGCATAATAAATTGAATTTGTAAAAATTCGAGTTGTAACATATTGTCACAGCTCAAAAACCCCTGTCCAGATGATTTTCCACCCGGTAACAAACTCAAAGCCAGAGCTTCTCTCTCTGAGGAACCCCATTAATGCCCTGCTGAAACAAATCTGAATTTAATTCCGACTCTGTGGGTAACAACGCTGTCTGCTTCCCTCTCTTACTGCCACGCCATAAAAACCCAGGAATTAGATTTAGGAGCAGCCACCTGCTTTCTCGACAGACTGCCAACACCTGAGACTTTTTTATTAGCCTTTTTGAGGCTTATTATGGCTGCAGACAGAATTTCCTCAAACTTTGGGGCTCTGGTGAAAGGCAGTGAATAGTAACAGGTAGAACTCAACACATAATCTTCTCCAGCTATAGGATAATTTTTGAATTCCTCCTCAAAACCACTCTTCTATTCACCAATCCCATATTATTTAGCCAGTGAAGACCAAAGGTGCTACAAATAAACGATGCCCCAAATTTTAAGTGCTATTAAAATGTGAGGGAGCAACGCGGCCCAGGAGGAATCAGAGAGGGATTTTCTTTCCTCCTCCTTATTCCATGGCCCAAATCCCTTCCCTCTCCCTGCTGCTGTTTCACTTCCAACTGCACTGCCCTCAAGAGATCCAAAGAAGCAGGTGGAAGTCATTCCAAATGTACTTTTGTTAAAAAAAAACACACAAACAACGGCAGAATTAGCCCCAAAAGGAGAATTTTAGCATGAAAACAAGTTGCTAAATGAAAACTGAAAGTCAACACCCAAAATCATGTAGCTTTAATACTCTACCTTTACTCACTGGTGCAGTAAAGAGTACTAAAATTAAATTTTCTCTGGACACTTCCATGAATCTGAAACACTTCTGTTTTGCTCTTAATTACTAACTAAAAATAATTATAATAATCACGTGTGCAAGCAGGAAAGTTGAGTCTATTAAGATCAGAGACATATTCAGGTGAAATAACAAAGCATCTAAATATCCCTACTGATTATCTGAGTGCCCACGCTGCAGCTCAGGGCTCTAAAGCAGAATTTCCAACACCACTGCCAAGACTTTTGTGACTTTCTCTCTACTATGCTGCAAAAGAAAATACTGAAGATTTTCAGGATAAATCAGAGCTAAATTAACAGCAAACACAGGTCCATCAGGAATACATCTTACAATGTGGAGGAGATTTTTAAGCATTGAAAAGGCATCATCACAGGAATGTGAAGGGCAGAAGATTTAAAAAAATAATTATGCTTCATTTTCCAGGACAGCACTGGGTAAACCAGGCCTTAACCTCTCTTCCATATCCCATTCAATTACAAATTTGTCCCAGAAAAAAATGTGTACAAGTCCCAAGAGTGAAGAGTGATGGATGCACCACTAAAGAGGAATGAAAATGAAAGAGAAGCTGATAAGCATCTTTTAAAAAGAACCACTGAATTTCATGGAATCCCAGAATGGTTTGCTTTGGAAGGGACCTAAAATACCATCTAATTCCAACTTCACCCCATGATTTTTAAAGGATTAAAATCCTCTTCCCCTCCAAAATGCAAAAAAGGCACCAGCAAGGCAGCCAAGCTCTGTTTGGGATCCATTATTGCAGAACTCGTTCTGCTGAGCAGAGCTGGCCTCGTTCCTCAGATCCATTAACCCCCAAGAATCTCCAACACCCAGCTCAGCCCAGCATTCACACAATTCACCCCAAAATCTCTGGCTGCTGAAAAGACTGCAGTCCGGAAGGGTCAAACATTTCGGTGCCTGATCTGTCTCACTGCGACCTCTCCCTGCCCAGGACATCCCCAGCTCCCTCCTGGGAGGGTTATGAGGCACAAATCTTCATAAACTGTATGAGCAGATCTCTAAAGACATAAAAAACGTGCTACCACCTGCTCCTATTTCACTTAACACTTCACCTGCACCACCTTTACCTCAGGGGTGGCTGCCTGATCACACCCCAAATGGGATCCCACATTTCAGCAGCTGAACTACAGAGTTTTCTCCTCGGAGTCAACAGGACTGGGAAATGAATTTATACATCAGTGAGCCCATTTCTGGTGACTCCCCACAGCACTTGAAATCTGTGCAGCTCAGCAGACTCTCACTTCAGGAGAACATTTTATTCCTCTATTATTTTGGGAAGATGCAGCTGGAGGAAGAGCAATGTCCACACCAACCTCACAGTCTAACAGCGCAGATTGCTCCACTCCTTCACCTCAAACTGAAATTATCTGGTGATTTTGTCAGACTATCTGAAGGCTTCTACACCAACTTTTTTTAGTGGAGGTAAAGCTCCTTTCCTATTCAAGGCAAGCAGATAACCTCTGGCATTCACTCCATGACCAGTTTTCCCCCTCTTTTAAATGAGCAGCCTATACAAAAAGAAGGCTGTAAAATGTTGACAACAAAACAGCAAACAAATGGTTTGGCTTGGCTGTGAAACTCTTGCAACTCTTTCTCCACCGAATAAAAAGCTGTGATTCTGCCATGGCTACCTCCACTGTGGCTTCTATTGAATTAAAATCTGGCTCAGAATTGCAAATCCTATTTGCAGGCAGGCAGAATTCATGCAAACAAAACTGAAATGATAATTGAGAGAGAGTTCTTGAATAAATGCTGTATTTGTCCTAGACAACACCCCTCTGTCCTTCCCATTCTGCTTGTCAAAAGGGAGGATTATTTCCTGAACATTTAGATTGTGCTGAATGTGAATGCTCACGTGGGCACATGCATAGAGAGAGAATCCCCCACCAGGAATTGTTTCTCTTTATTAAGAGACTATGGAGAGTCCAAACATCATTCTGAAAATATTCCTTACTAAAGCACAGATTGCTTGCACGAGCCACACAACATTATTGGCAGAGAGCAGCAAGTACTGCTTCCCTCAATCCATGTTCTCCTTGCGTGGCTGAAATGGAAAGACATGCAAAAAAATCTCCTTTTAAACGTGGAGTTGTGGCTGTTATTGCCCCAAATGTCCTGTGAATTGACATTAATCCAGCCAGGCTGCAGTTTGGAGCTGGCAGACAGAGGAGAAGCCCCTCCACTGTCAGTGCTGCTGGACTAGCTTCATCCTTCACTCTGAAAGAACATTTAGATATTGGTATTTAGTGGAATCTACAATAAATCCAGTTGAGCTTCCTTAAATCACACCAACCAAGCTTCGTTTCACCTACTCACTAAGTTCTGTCATTTTTAAGAATCAGGAACCATCTTCTGAGTGTAGCCTCCCATCACCCATCACCCCAGGTCTAACTCTTGGGGTTTTTTCAGCCCAGAGGAATGGGACAAAGCAAAAGCAAACTGCCAGGACACAATCACTGCCTTCTTTACAGTGCCCATCTCCATCTCTCGATGGAGAATTCAAATCAGTGTGGTCTACTGCCCACAAAGTGCCAGCAACATCAGGAAAAATGGAAAAGGAAATAAAACTAACATGTAGCTGCCAAAACGGAGTCACTCTCGGAATGTGGTCTCGTGTTGGCTTCAATGTGTTCCTCTTTATGCTTGCAATGATTCACACTGCTGCTAAATATTTTATATAGCATTTAAATAAAAAGCCACTTGTACCTCCTTCCTAAGGTGAATTTAGCTAGGTTGGCATGAAGGGCAGTTTAGTTTGAAAATGTTCTTGAGAGTTAGAAGTGGAAGAAAATGAGTTTCCACATCCACAGCTGTGGGGTGAAGGATGCTGAGGCTCTCCTGAAGCAGCTGCTGCAAGAACAAAGAGCAGCTCATGCAGAATCTCTCTCTCTATGAAACAAACTGTCACCTGGGAAATTGTTTATAAATAATTACAGAACTTTAAGAGTTTTCCTGTTCACGAAAAATAGGATTCACATTCCGGGCTTGCAGGATTCTGTATCCAGGGAAGGCAACTTTTGATCAGCTTTATCCCAAATGCCAAGGCAGGACTCCTGGCAGAGCCTCATGCCGTGTTCCTGCACTTTGGTGTTCCACTCTGTCACAGGGATGGGCAAACTGGTGGGGAAAAGGGGCCTGCAGGCAGAAACTGAACTTCTGAAGGCTGAAAATATCGACAGAGTTGATTCCTTAGGTATCTACACAGCTTCATCCAGCCCCATGCTCAAAGCTGGAGGATAAGCTCAGAAAAAAAGACATTTTCTTGAAGGCTGCTTACAACTCTGAGGCAGAAAGTGAGGCCTCCGTGAGGCTGAGAATGTGTAAATCCCTGATAGCACGCAGTGGGAAATGTCTGTATTCTTTGGAAAAAACAAGTTTTTCGGTCTATAATAAAATCTCATTTTTAGGCTAAGAATTAAAGGCCTACTTTCACCCCAGACTTCATGTATTTAAGCGTTTTTATACCTCAACAAATTGCAAACAATTAAATAGGAGCACAAAAAGTACAGGCAGTTTGTAATTCAACATGCTCTGAAGTCTTGGCGAGACTGGATCATTATCCAGCAAAACAATACCCCCAGAAGTAGTAAACACACACTCCAACACAGAAGCAAGTTCTCTTCCTGGCTGTTTCTTAGGAGCAGCAGTGCTCTTACAAACCATCAGATCTTTCTGTGATTAGATAAAGAAATTCCAGCAGGGAACTGAGAGGCACAAGAGATGTGAAATCACAATTAAACAAAAGCAGGAAGAAATTAGGAGATTGCATTGAGCAGATAACACAGAGCAAAATAAAACATGTAAGCCAATGCAGCACCTTTGAAATCCAGGGAATATGGTGATAACATTCACGTGAAAAACCTGGGAAATCTCTCATAAAAAATTAGTATCTGAGCCGTTTATCTCACAATCAAGGCTGGCAAAATCTTTTGCTTCGAGACAAAAAGCATCGAGTGAGGTTTCTAAGAGCTGCCTAGCTGGAAACCTGACCAGTGTGGAAGAGGCTGTTAAGCCAAGATTACAATAAAGCTTGGGCTTCAAACTGTGCGAAATCATAGGAGGTAAGCAAGGCATTGATTCCAGAAAGCATCCACAGGAAGAAATGCCTCTCCACAGAAAGAAATTCCACAAAGATCCCTGCTGGAATGGTGAGTGCACGGAGAAGAAGCAGGATCTGCCCCGTGGCCACAAAACCATTGATTCCCAAACATCTGCTCCAAAATAAACATTCTGCTTCCAAAAAGCTGGGCCCAACACTCCTGGTTTTTTAATTGGGAGTGGAATTCCCTGTGGAATTCCAGCAGATCTGGTTCTCTGCCCAGCCCACCTGCCATGGGATCAGGGCAGCACCACCAAGGTCATCATCCCCTGGAGGAGTCTGCTGGCTGATTTTGTGTCATATTAAAGTATTATTGCCCACCATTATCAACGTGACAGATTTAAAACAGGGAAAGAAATCCAGCTCTCCAATTTATTCCACGGGATTCAGAGAGAAGTTTCCATTTATTAACAAAAACAAAAAAAAATCAGACCAAACTCAGTGTTGTTAATCGAGAGGAAAATCTAAGCAAGGAGGATGAGCGCTGAGAAATCATAAAGCATAAAAACCTTTCAGGAGAAATTATAGAGCAGGAAAACAGCAGAATAATGGTATTGAACACAGGCTTTTATTTGAAAGTGTAAATAATAATGTTTGTTTTGGGATTGGTTTGCAATTTAAGCCCAGTCCAGCCACATTGTTTGTTACGTATTTAGCCTTCAGTATGAATTATAGGTAATTATGAGTTTGGATTAAATGAAGAATTTGGGAATGCTCTACACTACTGGGCACTCCACTGCTCTTGAATCTCCAGTAACAAAAAAATCAAATTAAAAAGCTGTAGCTACACTGTGATTAACACCGAAAGAGAACTTTTTGGCTCTCAGAGATAATCTTAATGCTGAACTAGTTAATTAACTTATGCAGTGTTTTAAATCAACCAGGCTGGATATTAAAATGGACAGTAAATGTAAGAACTGGCGTGCAGTGCTCTCCAAGTGGACTCTCACACTGCTCTGCATAATGGAGTTGTAACTTAGCAGTTACAGCAAACACTGACAAACCTACAATGGAATTTTTGCCCTAACACTTCTAATTTATTTTTATTATCTCATAACAATCCAGGCTTTCTCATCAATAGTAACTTTCTCTATATTTTAGTGGGTAATAGAGAGTATTTTTTTTTTTTTTGCATCTGCAATGAGTGCTTTGAGTTTCCTTAGTGATATTTAACAGAGTCTCTTCATCAGTTTAATGTCTTTTCTACTTATGCTTTTGGCAAAATATGCTGGGCTTTTCCACCCCAGGGCTTGGGATGCTGGGGAACATTCCACTTCCAGGAAATACAATATCTGTCCATAAGTGCCATGTTTTCCAATCCCTCCTTCCTCCTGCATTATCTCCATGTGAAATTATGCAAAGCTCTGCCCTGCTCCCTGTTCTTCCTGCCCTCGAGCCTCTCTGAAGGAATTGAGGTAAAACATCTCACTCCCAGGGGTTTTCTGCTGCCCTCTTCCAAAAATTCCTATCAGATTTTAGAGGAATTGTTTTCTATTGATGCTTAAAATTGTGGTTACGTAGCTGAGCAGTTTAATATGCGAATTTATTTTGCCCCCACGTGTATATGATCATAGTTTGCTAACATATATAAAAAAGACTATTAATTTTTTTCCATTCCCATGCTACTTTTTAATGCACTGCTTCAGGCAGAGCCTCCTTTATGTAAAACAATAAACAAGGAGCATCCTTGGGTAGAAATTCTGGACACCAAATGATCTCTCACCACTCTGAAAATTCATCTTGTGTGAAAATTGCTCCTTCCCCCAGTATTTGCAGTAATTGAGCTGAGGGCATCAACATCCTAAAAAGTGGCCAAATGTTATATTTGGGGTAAATAAAATGTGACTGTCCCTTAACATCCACATCCTTAGGTTTAATGCTTCTAAAACCTGTATCTAATAATGAATTTAAAATTAAGAAAGCTGGAATTAAAATGGATAGGCAGAGGAAATCCGAACCAGGCAGGGCTAGAAAGGTGTGACCAGACTTGGATATCTCTGTTCCAACTCCCAAACCCCAAGGACCAAGCTCTGAGCAGACAAAAAACTAAGGACCCAAATGAGCTATAAATCCACTCAACTCCCTGCTGAAACTGGGGTTGTTTTCTGCCTGAAAAATCCAGGGAAACTTTGCTGCTCCTCCTCCACATGCCCTCCTGTTCTGTCAGCAGGATTATACCTTCTGAGGAAGCTCCAACCTGAGTTCCTGAGGATTGTAATCAGTTCTAATCCTCAGAGTTCCTGAGGATTTATCCCGACTGCCAGCATCACTTCTCTGCCCCCACTGCAATCTGGATCTCTGTAGAAAATAAACTCCTTGGAAAGCAGCTCTAGCTCAGCACTACAAAGCATTTCCTGCCCCTTTGACATACTCTTCACGCTCACCCTGAAACTCCTGCAAGCTCTTGCAAGTCCTAAGAAACAGGAAAGAATAAAGAAGTGTATCTGCAAGAACAAATAATGGGATGGACTAATGAGTAAGAGGAGCAGCTTTTAGATACAAAAGGTCCTCGAACCTCGAGCTGCAAGCTCAGCTCCACTCTGTTTATGCCCATGGCAAGTGCTGGGATAAAAAAGTGAGATCAGTAACAACTGTAAAGCACTTGAGCTGATCACACCTGAAACACCAAATACACTTAAAAGCTCAGTGTGAATAAAGAAAAGAGAAGGTTGCAGTGCTCTTCTGCTCCTTGTAGGGCTCACAGAAGGATTGATTTCTGCTTTTGGTGCTCTAGGGGTGCTGGCAACAGGAGTGACTGCAGTGACACAGAGAAAGCAGAAATAATTCACAGCTCTGTCAAGAGGACAGCAAAAAACAAAAAAGGGGAAAAAAATGTAACCTAAATGGTGCAGAGAATGGAATGGAAACCAAAATCATGCTTTTATTCAGAGAATTATAGAATGGCCTGGGTTGGAAGGGACCTCAAAGCTCATCCCATTCCACTCCCTGCCATGGGCCTGTCCTTGGACCTCACTACACCCCCAATCCTCCCCTCAATTCCTTTTATTTTCCTCCCACCACCAAATTAATTTCCCTATTTATGCACAGAATTTTCCCTGACATTTGCAACCAAACGAGCCCAGGGTGTGGAAGGAAGCACATTCCAGATGCAGAGATAAAAAGGGAAATGCTGCTGTGGGGACACAGCTCAGCCTGCCCACAGTTAAAAATCCCAATTCTTCCCAAGCACAGCCTGCCTCCCTCTAAAAATACTGCTCCATTATACCATAAACCAAACCACAAGCCCTTTTGTTTGCTGCTTTTTAAAAGTGTATTATCCTTGTTATTTCCACTTTGAAAATCCTTTTTTGTACTGATAATAAAATTTAAGTGCTGCTCCATTAAAACTTTGGGTCACATTCCCTTCACCATACCTTTCTGCATTAGGAAGGAAGAGATAAATTTTTAATCTTTTATTTTTAATGAAGATGAAAGAACAAGTTCTGCTTGGCTTGCTTGGCTCCCCATACATTTTAATGTATATTGATTTGTATAAATGTCTCATTTAGAGCATATTTTTGTGAGTATTAATGGGCCTTGGACAGGTGAGATTATTCCTCCTGTCCCATTGCCAATCTCTTTGGTCAAAGTTGAAGAACACATTACTTTGTTCTGAGATGAAAAAGGAAGACAAAGAGATGGGAATATCAAAGGACCGATGTCCCAGCAGGAGCAGACACTGTGGGCACCAGAGCCAGCTCAAAACTCCACCTTGGATTGACTCAGGGGGAAATTTGGGCTTCTTTTTGCTCATCATTTTCCATTTTTTTTCCCCCATTGATTTTCATGAATTCTGGATTGATTTCATCAGGAAAGGGATATATGAAGGTGAGCTGGAAGGTACCAGTGTTTTCCTACTCTCCAATGGATGGATTCAGTCAGGCTGCCTTTTGCTACATGGTTACGTGTAGAACCTGGGAATGAGGAAAATTCCATTTCACATCTTCAACTGCAGCTCTAAAATTACTCCTTGACCCCCCCATTATCATAAAAATCATACATCATCAACAAAATTATGGAACAACAATGCCAGGCATTTGCCAGGCTGCTTTGTTCTGTAACCCACCTCACTCAGACAATAAAGCTTTATAACGCTCCACAAGTGGAAATCTAAACTATGGGAATATATGATCTCTCATGAAATCCAAATAAAACCCAGGAACTTTTGGTGAATTATCAAACCCTTCTCTTACAGTTTAATGACAGAAGGAAAAAAAAAATCAAAATAAAGCACCTAATCCAGGTGGCACCACCTGCCTCTCTGGCTACTCTTTACTCACATTAAACCATTTCCTACTTTCTTTTTCTTCTCTTGACCCTCCACCTTTTAATTCATGCTCGTTATCAAATAAATGCATTTCAACAATGACTTAATAAAGTCCCACAATCCTGTCCACCATGGATATAACTTCCAGTGGACTGACATTTTTGAAAACTATGATTGACATTTCTCCAATATTTACAGTTGCCATGAAAGCTGAAGGTTTTCCTTGCTGACCAAAAATACTTTGCTCTTTCACTTCCAACTACAAAGTCTTCAGCACACGGTAGGGAAATCAAGGTCCAGATATCCCACAAATTTTAGGAATGCCAGATCACCCTTTTTTCCTTCTCCAGTGGATGAAAATCAGCCAACTCCTTCAGGTTTCCCTGAACTTCTCTGGGGATTTTGCTGCTCACAAATAAAACTGGACAAAGATTTCCAAAGCTCTCATTCTCCTCTCCCAGAAAGATTCAAACCCTCTAATGCTGCAGCAAATACATCCTGGCCCATCAAGTGCCATCATGTCTGTGATCGCAGTGAAATCCTTTAATGGACAAATCATCCATCTGCAACCTGAGCTGTGCCTTTTGTTTCACTTTTCAGCCCTGCAACATAATTACGAATCAATTATGCTCCTCTGCTGGACCTCTCTCCTTTTTAAAATGGACATCAGGGTCCATATCCTTTAATGGGTGTCTCCTGAAAGGCACCTTTCCCTCTCTGGGAGCAGCAGCTGCAGAGCACGAGCACAGGGTGTGGAAGCACAAATGGAGGATGAGCCTGTCCTACACTGCCCTGGAAAGAAGAGAGAAAAGCAAGGAAACTGAGATGTGGCAAAGCTGGAATTTTCCAAAGCGTAAAGAAGTCAAAATTAGATCAGTAATGAGAACAGAGGCTTTGGAAATTATTCATCTGCAGTGAGAAAAGTAACAAAGAAACTTAACTGAATGTCATGGTAAATAAGATTTCTTGTGAGCTCACAAACTTGTCTCGCAACTGGATGTGTCTCTGACACCTCAATCCTTCCTCATTCCCCGTCCTCCTGTACACATCCCACCACCAAAGGGTTGGAAAAACCACAATAAACTGCTCACAGACTTCAGGCTGGCATTGTTAGCCCACGATTTTTGATTCTTCATCTTTCAAAATACTGGCAAATCAAAAGTAAGTCATTAAAGGAGGCATAAAAACCAGCACGTGAAGTAGATAATGAGATTTTTCTGCTGGACTACGGAAAAGCTACAACATTGTTTTAATCTGTTTACTACAAGGGAAAAAAAAGATGTAGCACACACATTTCACTGGCTCACGTCTCTGAAGACTGATAATTCAGTGTATTAATGTGATTGCCACCTGGAAAGTCAAAGGATACAAAGGAAAACAAGGCTTTGGGGAAAAACATTCCTTCAGCCGTATGGAAGGATGACAAAGAGCTGGCCCTCTCCTGGAAATGGTGACAACAATTCGTTTGTGAGTGGAATAAGGGAATTTCTTACATGTAATCCTTGGTGGTACAAAGACAAAAAGTGTTCACTGATGTTAATGACAAAGGTAAAGGTCAGCTCAGCTTTGGGGAACAGTCCAGTCAAGCAAAGCTTGGGAACATATGCCTAATTCCAAGTATAATTGACTAAAGTGGCTAAAATTGAGCACCTGCTTAAGTGCTTTGATGGCTTTGTGCCTAATGAAATATTAATCACAAATGGCAGCGAGCCATTACACCAAGAAGGTCTTATTTATCCTGAATTGATTTATATAATAATTAAGGTCTAGATAATCAGCCATAGTAGGAAGCCTGTTGGTGTTCTCATCTGAATCAGCACATTTCAGCAGTGCTGAACCTACAGTGAAACATTCCTGGTTCTCATTAACCTTGTCAGGGATTTTATTTTGGAAAGGAGCCTTGCAAAGCACTGGTACCACCCCAGCCACTGCGATGCATTGAGCCTTAAAACTCTTAAAACTTCCAGAAACTCTTCTATTCATCTCTTTTTCCTAGAGAAAAGAGGAATTTGAGCAAGACTTTGCCTGTGCTTTCTTTAAAATGTTATATAAGTCAAGGTGCTAACAGCTTTAATACATGAGGTGTATGACAGGCAATAGGAAAAATTACATTTTAGTGATCAGTGTCACAAAGTGATGGTAACTTGATAGACTATTCCTTCTTTTTAGAGGGAAATCTAAAATAGAATAATAGCAATTTTAAATTTTCCCTACACTTTCCTGAAGCAAATTAAATATATTAAAATTAGCACCAAACCAAAGGGATCAGAATATAAAACGCAGTGAAGTATTTTTTCCTAATCTTTCTTTACTCAGTATTACAACAATTTCTACTTCTACAGAATCAGATTAAAACAGGGCTAACTGCTCTGGGTTCTTGGTTTATCACATTCCAATTAAAGGAGGCTGATGTTTTCCAAGGCATTTTAATAAGTCAAAAATATTTTTTTAATTAGGTCTGGACATCTTGCAAATAAAATATTGCACTACAATCCAATCAAATCAAATTAATATTTGTCAGATGCCATTTGGCATTTCCCACCACACGGGGACAGTTCTAGTGCCTGTGATGGTTTCAGATGTGTGGAACCACTGCCTGCCAAAGGCAGCACTGAGGAGAACTCGTACGTGCGCCGTATTTTCAATAATTCACTCATCCATCTCAATCTGGCAGAACATTTTCGTTTAAAAAGATGAGAGTTTGGACAATGTAACCTTATTAAAATAAGCTTTCACTGAGCTGCAAAAAAAAAAAAAACCTAAACTCCTGCCTAAGGACAATTGTTAATGTTACTGTTTTCGAGCGCTGATCTGTTTAGAAAAGGGAGTAATTTTGGATGAATACCTGTTTTTAATCACACTCCCACAGCAAACAGCATCTCAGGGCAGGAGCAGTTGCATTTCCATAATGTGGTACAAGTGCCCTGGGCTCTGTGCAGTAACTCCAGCCCAGACAGTGATGTGGATCTGCTGCAGCAGCTGTCGAGCCCTGACCAGCCAGGCCCAGCTCCATGCTGGGCTGGACTGGGAAAGCTGGGCCCAGGTGCACAATGCCCAGTGCAGGGGCTCCTGAGTGGAAAATTTCCAGTTGGACTCAACAGTGATTCCTAACAGATGAGGCAAATCCAAAGAACACCTGTTAGCTTTGGGAAGACGGAAAAAAATTGGCACCATAATATGGAATGAATCATCAGAATACAAAGGCAGGAACAGCATTAAAGGGGAAGAATGGATTTGCTTTCAGATCTGCGAGCGACACAAGAATATTTAATATTTGTCACATTCTTTCTGGTGGGACGGTGACTCATTTAGATCAGGATCCTTTCATAATTCAGCTTCAACTAAATTACAAAGGGAGCTCTCAAACAAAGAGCACATTAAAGATGGGTTTGAAGAAGACAATGCTCCAAAGGAGCTCTGAGCCCTGCACGCTCCCTCAGACAATGTCAGGCCAGAATAAATAGAACTCGCAGTGAGGAGTTACTGCTCTGCTTGTGACAGCTCCTAACCAGAGCTCCCTGGAGTTTAGAGGCACCCATTGCAGAAGGAACCTATTCCATGGAAGTGAACTCCTGCAACGGGGAGTGCAAAGGGGATGGGGCAGGATGGGGGAGAGCACTTCCCTGGCAAGAGGATGGGAGGCTCAGGACAGCAGGAACAGGATGGAGCTCTGTGCTGGGAAGGTCCTCACAGGCCCTATTCCAATGTCTCATCACAGTTCAGACACACGAAGAATGGAAGGACTTTTCATGCAGCATGTGTTCCTTATCATGTCCAAAATCAAGACATTTCAAAATCAGGGAAAGCTTTTAGATCCAGGAAAATATTGTTTCTAACTACCCTAGCACTCTGAACTGGTGCCTTTAGGTTTTAACTTTTATATTTTTCCAACCCTGCAGTGCCCAGTGTAACTCTGCAGTTCCCTGGAGCTCGTTCAGTGCTGTTCTCTCATGCTCACACTGACATAACAAAGCCTCTCCAGCTCGCTCTCCAAGGACACCCAGACCCTCCTGGGCCCAACAACTGCAAACCTTCATCTTGGGGAGAGGGGGGCAAGCTTGGGCAAATTCCATCCTTGCCTGGCTTCTGCTTGGGCAATTGATGCTGATATCAAAGTGGGAAGAACTCGGGAGCTGGCATTGTCCATGTTGGGATGCACTGAGGCAGGAGCCTCTGGAGCCCAGAGTGTGACCTCTGAAGGCCTTTCCAATCAATCCCTCCTTTATTCCTTTATTCCTGTCTGGTCTCTGTTTCTAGGGAGCCATTTCAGGCATCAGAAACATAAACACAAACCCTGCAGAATTTTAAAAATCAAGACTATCTTTAACTTATGAGTCAGATTTTGTCTTAATTTCCACCACAGAAGTAATTTGTTACTCCAAGTTAAGATATTTGCTTTACAAACACTGATATTATTCAGGCATTGCATTACCCGAGGTGGAACACAAACTGCAGTGCAGACATCTAGCTGTGGGGCAGCTCCTGACCTACTTCAGATCATCTCTGTCATGTTCCAGAGCTTTCAAAACATCACTTCGAATGAAGCAGGTCACAAAGAAAACTGCTGGGAAACATTTAAGATTGCTGCAGAATCAATTGAGTGTGAATGAGAAGCCTTTTGGGATGTCTATCTGTGCTGAGGTGGAATTCCTGCTTCGATTTTATAAAAAACCTCCTCAGACAAGTGGGTTAATGAAGACCATCAACAGAGAGGTCAAAATAGCTTGGGCACCTTTTGGCAGAGATCCTGGAAAGGTTAATGGATGAAAGGGAAATGGAAATCTACCTCCAACCTGCCACGTGTCTGCTGTGCTCCCACAACATCTGTGTTTGGAGGGAACGATTCCCTGCATGTGCTGGCTGGAGAGCTTTTGGGAAGCTGGATTGGATAATATTATTGTTAGCAAAAGGGAAAATAGGCTTAATAATAATGTCATGTAGGTCATCCATCACCCTGGTCTCCAGAATATTGGCAGGGATCCCTGACAAGGAAAGGGAACGTGGATTACATTAGGAAGTCAATGAACTGTGGAGGAGGTATGTCTGCAGAAACCATGTCACGGTGAGGTTTCAAACATTATTGCTTCAGAAGGAGTGGATTCACTGAAACATAGTGTGGGAAATGTAAAAGGTGAGAAGGCTTTCAGATGGAGTGAGAAAAACAGGTTTCAGAAATAAAGATTTTAGGTTCAGCTGCTTTTGCAAAATACGCTGACACAGGGGATGGGCAAAGCAGCAGGGACAGGGACTGAGCAGCACTGCCACATCATCGCTCCCACCTCAGCTGACTTGGAAAACTGACCTCCTTCCCAAAGAGGAATTCTATCCATTTATTTATTCATTATGCCTTTCTTTAGGAATGCTGGGATAACAACTGCATAGGACACGAATGGTCTGTTTGCTCCGGATTCGCTTCCCCTGACGTTCAAACCTCTTCTCTTGGCTTGGCTGAGGTAAAATGAGCACAGAACTGTCACTGTCCCATCACAATCTCCTCCCAAAATAAGAGACACGGCGGCATTTACTCGAGTGGAATGATCAGTTATGGAAGTTCCTCCCTCCCTGAGGCAGGTTTGTGCTGCCAGTGCCTTTTTTCCTGAGGGTTTGCACATTCCCTGTCCCTGCCCGCGGCAGGAGCTGCAGCCCCGCGCTCCCCTCACGCTTCCCACGCCATCCAGCACAGCTCCAGATGTTCCCATTATCCACAGAAACGCCTAATCCTCCCCTGAACCCCACTAAGCTCTTGGCTTCACTCAACTCATGCGGGAATTCACTCCACAGGTTAATTATGCATTTGTGTAAATACTTATTTTCTTTAATGGCTTTCATTCTGCTGCCTTTCGGTTTCATTACAAGTCCCCTGGCCCCTGTGTTATAAGAAAGGCGAAGTGGAAGTGCCAGATTTACTTTCTGTGTGTGCAATTCATTATGGAGATATCTCCATCATGTGCCCTCTTTATGTCCCCTCTCCGCACTAAACCGTCCCAGAGTTTTAATTCTTCCCTCGCACAGAAGCCATTCAAGCCATTTGCCATAATTAAAACAATTAATTTCAGGAAAAATCCAGGCTGCTACACAGAGAATTCAGAAAGGAGTGAGGAATAAGTTGAGAGAATCACTGAGCGTCCTCCATCTACTGGGACTTTCTGGAAGCCTTTCACTGCACACATTTCCATGCAGAGAAGCCCACTGCTCTCAGGCAACCCAGCTAGTAACATTTAAGTGTTTTAATAATCTGGTAAAGTGCAATGAATGTGTTTAATTTATTAAGAGTTTCTGCAGCAGCACTGCTGGGTTTAAATTCCTGCTTACAAGAATTTAAATTTATTGCTAGAGGGGGCACTAACTTATGGGCCTGCTTTTCCTGGGAGCAGAAACTTGAGAGGAAGGAAACTACAAGAAAATTTTCTTTATCCACAAGAATCTCTGAGACACAGCACTAAAAATGTATTTACAATGAAACTGAGATAAAGACTTTTTGTAGCTGAACTTTAGTCTATTAATATTTAACAGCACCAACATCTAATTGACATTTCAGCAAAGATGACCTTCCCAAGAAACAGGTACATATATATAAATTTTTTTTTTCTTTTTTGGCTGATAAGATGGTCTGGGTGACATATCTCCTTTTAGGAGAGACTGAAGTGCAAGGAACATTTTTTAAATCTTGTGGTTTGTTGGGATAAGTTCCTCACTAGATTGTAAATGACTGAGGTAGGACATCAATTAAATGACAATGATTCACTCTCTCCTTCCCCCCAAAAAAGGCTTGAAAAAGCAAGCTTGTGCCACAAGACATGGTGTCAACTCTGACAGAAACACTCCTGGCTGGTCAACCTTCAGCACTTTTCCTGCTGCAATTAATTCTGTCTCGCTTAATCCTTCTGTGTTCTCACAGCAGACTCGCAATTCTGAAGTAACATTCACATAACTATTTGGTTTTAAGCTGTTTGGAATCATATTCAGCAAGATGAGTGAAAATGAAACAGTGGATTGCCAGGAGCAGCACCAGAGAGGTGGGAGAACATCCATCCCTGCCCATGGATGGGGACAGACCTCCAAACCAGGACATGCCTCATTTCCAGATGACTTCATCCAGTAAAGAGCCAAACAATAAAACAACCGAAAACCCTCTGCTGATCTGCCTTGACAAATATAATCAGTGCAGTCTCAAGCCATGACACAAAGAGTTCCACTCTGGTTAATTAGCCTGGCAGCCAGGGGAAATGTCCAGAACGCTTTGATACCTTCCCTTTATAGCACTGAAAGGAAAGCAAGATGTTATTCACAAGCCACATCTAAAGGACAAGCAAAGCTTGTTTATCAACCTCAGAGCCTCCCACCACTGTGCAGGACCCTGATGATTCGCTTTATTGAACTCAGCTCTTCACCAAAGCTCTGCAGAGGGCTCGGATGCACCCTTAAATCAAATCCATGAGAGGTCCTGAAGCTTCTAAACAAAGCTGTGCTTCAGCTGGTGGATGTATTTATTTGTCTTGCTGTGCAACTTCTTCTTACAAAACAGCAAAGGCTTTGTTTGACCCTTTACTGAGATAAACTGCAGTGGATTAGTTATTCTTTACTCTGAAGAAAACTAATTACTCAACATGAATCTAAGACAGGAGATGCTTTCTTCTTGCAAGGGCAAGGAAAGCCCACCCTGCCCAGCCAAGCCTGCTTTGGAAATGTTTAACACAGAACAAGAAGCTGTGCTCCATAATTCACTTCCTTCACAGGCGGCTGCACGAGGAGCAGTGGCTCTGAACCATCCCCGCCGAGGCTGCAGCGCTTTGGGTGGCCACAAACAACTCCCCAGGCTGCTCAGAGAGGGTGGGAAACAGTCAGAGCCACGTTCTCTCCTCAAAGTACCTGTCATTTTAACCAGTTTTCTCTAAAAGACACCATTGTGGTAGAAAAAAAAGGGGAAAAAAAATAGTCTCCAAAGGTAAATCTGCATAATTTGTTATCTAACTTGTCTGTTGCTGCAGTCAGGTAAGAAATGCAGAATTTATGTTTTCCTTTCCCATACTTTTGTGGCTGGTTCGTTTTGGGGTTTTTGGGGTGGCCCTGCTTGTTTTGTGAGGTTTTTTTGCAGAACGCAGGATAGCTGAATTAAATGTTTCACGTGACAGAGGAAAAATATCTATTCCTCGTGGTACAAAACCACATCTGCACTTTGTACTCACAGGTTCTTCCACCCTCACACAGACAGGATCGGGAACTCCATCTCCAACAGGAATCCAGCCTGGATTCCCACTGGGAGTCAGCACTTTGCCTTGCATTTTTACAAGCAGCCAACTTTTCTTGCTCCTGTTTTGATGACAATCGTCGTTTGGCTGTCCAGCCTCTCAGCCCCAGCTACAATAACCTTCTGGACAAAACCCTTCATACCATTGTTCCTGCCAAAAATTTAATTGCATCCAACGATGCATCAGAAACAAAAGTGTTTCCTAATGAATTCTTCCTTAACTGTGGCTTTATCTTTCCTTCTTCACTAATTTCTCAAGGTCGCTGGAATGCAGATCCTACCCCTGCTCGAGAAGTCACCAATACCCTGACTGCTGTTTCTGAGGGCTGCATCTCCTGATCCAGGCAGCAATAAAACTCTCCCAGTTGGTTCCTGATCTGGTTTTTCTGGATGATTATTAAATGTTTGAGATGGTTCACACACAAAGATGGGCACCAGCCCAACTTTCAGCTGAGCTGGAGCAAAGATCTGCTCACAGACAGGGATGTGCTTCCCTGGGAAATTAAACCCAGTGAAGTGCAGCAGCTCTGGTGGCACCTGATGAGCACAGGAGCTGGACATCTGCCCAAACTTAACAATATCAGCCCACCTAAGTCTAGAAATACACTTAAATATCTTTCTGCATCAAATCTTTCTCTTTTTTTTCTTACAAATTGAGTACCAGTATGAAGTGCTGGCCCGACTGCTGTCATGAATGAGGCTCTGAAGTCTTGGTCAAAGCAAATCCATCTGTGAGGATGCATTGTGCATGTTTTGTGTTGACATTAAAATGAGATGTGCAGCTGATCAAAATCTCCCTCAGTTTGTCATTACTGATCAAGATAAGGAAACTGATTAAGATATAAAACTGAGTTTTCTAATAAGCACAGAATCATAGAAAAGTTTGGGTTGGAAGGGATCTTAAAGACCATTTTTCAACCCCCAGGGGCTCCTCCCACTGTCCCAGGCTGCTCCAAGCCCCAATGTCCAGCCTGGCCTTGGGCACTGCCAGGGATCCAGGGGCAGCCACAGCTGCTCTGGGCACCCTGTGCCAGGGCCTGCCCACCCTCCCAGGGAAGGATTTAAGTGGGTTTGGAAAGAAATCCCAGAGCAGATGAGATCCTTCACAGTGGAGGTTTTGGGACTGCTGCTCCCTGTGTTTGGCTCTTTGAGCCATGCTGAGCATCCGAGGTGTGAGCCTGAACTCCTCACCAGCCTTGTGTGAGGTCACCCAGGGAGCAGGTGAGAACCTGACCCTCCCAAACCCCAGCTCCCCAACGGCACTGCTGTGACATTTACACAGATGAAACATCCCCTGCCCTAAGCAAGACTTTTCCATTTATCCAGCATGTGCTGTCACAACTCCCCAGTGTCAAGGCCTGACGTGGATCGTTCTCCAGCTGCTGACAGACGAGCAATTCCCTGCCCAGCACACTGCACACGGGCTTGGAACACTCTGTTAGCCATGAACCTGAGAACCCAGGAGGCCTGGGGTGTGTAAAAAAACACAACAGCCCTACAACAAACCTTAAAATAATGTCATTTCTGCCCTCACCGAAAGCGGGGTCAGGCTAGACTTGACTTTTCAGAATGCTGCCTTGGAACCCTCCTGTGGCAAAAGCAGAGAATCCTGCTTGAAATCCATCAATTTTACACTGCCAATTGAATTCCTATCTCTTTCCCTCTCCCTTCCATTCTAATGTTTGACTCTATTATGTTTTAAAAGCAAAACAGAAGTGTTCTCAGTAGTACCAACCAGCTGATGTGATCCTTAAAGAGCTTCTTTGAGAGTTCCACTTTACAGAATTTCTTGCAGCTCGGATCTAATGCTGATTCCCAATGAGAGCTATTTTCGTTTTCCAGCATAATGCTGGGTGTTTTTTTAAATACCAGAGTGATTTCTGGTCTCAGGAAAATGCCATTAAGCATTGCCCTTTCCTACTCACCTCTGATAAGATCAGAATAGGCACAGGCAAAGCCCTCGTCGCTCCTGCCCACAAATCAATATTTACTGCAGCACAGAAGGAAGGACAGGGGATGAAAGACAAAAAAAAAGCTCCATTTCTAATGACAGCTTTCTTCCCTCACCCCTTTTCAGCACCCAGGTGCTGTTCACTAAGAGCAAAGTGAACAACTCCTGATGGCTTAGTTCTGCTGCCAGAAGAACTCCAGCAAACTAAACACTCTTTACTTGTTATTCAGCTCACCTCTTCCATGGTCCCTTTGCTCGTCTCCAATTCCAAGCACGGATTTGCAGCCATCTCCAACACCACTTCAGATATCCATGAGAGAAAGCATTTTTATCTTTTTTTTTTTAATTGCCCCATGCTCCTTTATAGCTGGATCCCAGCTACACTTAAAGGGGACCAAATAAAAAAATATACAATGAGAGGGTCAACAATGACTCTTGAGTTCCAGAAGTGAAAAGTTCAAGTCAGAGGAAGGAACTCATCTGGTCTTCCTTGGAAGTTGGTGGTTTAAAGATATTACACTGAATTTTCTGGAAATTGTAGCTGCAAAGCCTTCTGAACATCTGCCATTCCCTCCCAGCACCTTTTCTTTGGGTTCTGATGGAAAATTAATTAAATCCCACAAATTCGTGACCCACAGGTAACTTTGAGCCCTGAAATCCCACTGCTGCTCTGTACAAAGCACTGAGGTCTCGACGCTGCCACCTGTGAAATTTCTCCATTTAATTAATTTTTGATAAACCTTTACCATGCTACTTGAATTCTCATATTCCTGCAGACAATTCAATACAGTCACACTAGAAGAGCAAAGCTGATTTTCTTATTGGAATCCAAAAGAAATCCATAATATTCTCAGTTTAAAAGAGAGCTCAGGCTACTCCCTGTAAGATTATTTTGCTATGTGAGTACTTCAGTAATTTTTCTGTTCATGCCACTTTTCATTTAGACCATTTCCTTTTTTTTAAATAGTAACTTTTTAAGTTTATTGCTCTGACTAATGTAAAACCCCAAACTCACTACTTATAATCTGCATTTTTAAAAATTGTTGGTTGCCTTTTTTGCATTTGTCAACCAATTATTCAAACGAATGCCAAATTCCCTTTATCTTCCATTATCATTCCAGAATCAGGCTTGCTGTCAGCACTATCAGTGCCATGAATAATTCCATAATTCCTTCCAAAAAACACCCCTGAACCCAGATAAATCAGTACTTGAGGAAAGTAAGACAGTTTTTAATATCCACTTTTTTTCTGTCCAGTTTCTCCATTTATCACCTTTGTTTTGGTCCTGGAACAAATTGCAATCACTTGGATTTTAGAATGTCATGACAAAAGCTTAGCAGGAAAAAGTGATACAACTTTGTCTAAAACTGAGTAATAATAGATTAATTTCTAGGTGCTTTATTAGTGATTTTCATGGTCCAGCCCTTGTGCTAGGGAAATCTTTTCTCACTTCAGAATTTAATTGACTGATTCTGAGCTTTTCCACACTAAATGTTGCAATCTCAAACAGAATCATGGAATCACTAATGCTGGGAGAGACCTTTGAGCTCATCATGTCCAACCGGTCACCACCACCACCTTCACCACCAAACCATGCCCTCGAGTGCCACATTTACATGGTTTTTGACTATTTCAAGGATGGAAACTCCTCCACTTCCCTGAGCAGCCTGTTCCAATGCTTGATAACCTTTCCAAGAGGAAGGTTTTCCCAAAATCTGCCGTTTCTGGTGCAACCTGAGCCCATTTCACACACGGACAGAGGGAGAGAAGCACAGCATTCCCACTATCAGAGGGCTCACGTTTACCTTTTTGTAGTTCTTGAGCAAAATCTTGTGTTTAAGGTAAAAAATCTCCACTTCCACCTTGTGCATGACCTAGATAGAAGTGTGAGCTCTGTGCCCTCAGCTCCACAAACATAATTTCTGACACTGGTACCACCCAGAGCCCACAAACAAAAGCACCTTAATTCCGAATAACACAACAGCTGCAAACTACTCCCAAAAGAAGAAACTATTCACAGGGCTGCTGCAAGTATTAACTCATTTTCTTGCATGAGGTAATCAGCTTGTCTAAAATATTTCACCCCTACCCACAGGATCTATTTTTTCTTGGCCTTTCCAGTGCCTACCATGGCAGCAGTGTAATTTAATGCTGTTTCAAATCTTTTGTGACCTGGGGCTCCGGCACCAGCTGAGCAGCTGCCTGTGCCTGCTTCGTGTGACTCCAAAGTCTTGCTAAATTTACAGGATCAATATTGAGGTTCTACCTTAATTATCATTTTTTTTCTTCAATTTTGCAACATATCTTTAATAAGAATATCTTTTCTTCAGCCAGAATCACCCTGTGCTGCACCATCAGAGCATGTGTAGGTTTGAAACATTAGGAAAAGAGTTTCTGCTGTTCCAAATTCCTTCACGCCCCTCACAGTTCCCTCCTGGTTCTCACCTCTGCACATCACCATGGAGGCTCGAAACACTTGTGTGTTTTCTTTTTCTGGCAGCTAAACAAACAAACCACACACATTAATTTTAATGAGCACCTCAAGGTTCTTCTCTGAAAGAACTCTGAAGAATATTTAATAGCTGAGATAAACACTCAATTAAGGTAAGGAGGTTGTTGAGTATTACGGTTCCTTAAACACTGTCCCCGTGGAGATCACATTGATCACTAAAAAATGGTACCCATGGAAAAAAGAGAGAAACAACAGAGTGCAGGTGGTGGGGGAGAAGATGTCAGTGAAAGGTTCATGTAGAGGCACTGGGGTCAGGCCAGAATTTCTTTGCAGGCACAAGAAGAAAACCAGGTGGGGATTTTTTTGGGAATCTCCAACTCATATTGCCCCAACCCCAGATCCCTCTGAACTCCAGCCAGCAGCTGGAGACTCTCCAAGCATGCTGGTGACCCCTCCTGTCTGCTCTGCACTCACATGGAGCCTGGCAGAGAGGATTCCCCTCTGGAAAAAGGGAGCTGGGAGCTGAACTTCATCCCTACAGAACCTGAGAGCAGCTGCTTTGGTGTAACCTATTATTATAACCAATTATTGCTCCCAAATCCATCCATGGCTGCGGCATTAATGCCACACCAAGCCAATCTAACACTCAGGACAAGGCATAAAATAAATATTTGATGAATGTTGTAGCTGGGGGTGACCTGCAGAGCAGCCTGTGCCTGGAGAAGCCTGGCTCCTATCTGGATGAGGTTTTTAAATCATCATTTAAATCAGGGAAACTCCTGCCCTCAGGAATGCCAGGATGGAGCCCAGGCCCATTGCTTTCAGAGCAAGGCACTGGTTCTGCCAAACATCTGCAGGTGTTTCACTTCAGTGCACAGACACTGCACTGATCTGGGGAGATCCACACGTAAATATCTGGATTTTTGACTATTTACAAAACCAAACCCAAGCCAAACCACCCAAGAATCCTGAAAGGAGCAAGACATTTTTCTGAGGGACACCAATACAGCACAAAAAACCATCTATGGGGCTTCTTTAACTCCCTAAATCTTAATTTGCTAACAAAAGTTAATTTTGTTATCAAATTTTGCCTTTTAGAAGGCCACTATGTCCATATCACACTGGTTAAAATGTGTTGAAAACTATCCTCAAGGAGCAAATTCTTACCACTGCCTGTTTAGGAAAAGTAACTTTAATGAGAAAAGAAAACAATCCTAAACCAAAATATTCATTTAATCAGAAATTCCAAAGATATTCCACTACTTTTAACTCCTTCTTCGGGTCAGCTCTCACTTTTGAGCTCCTACACAGAATAAACTGTATATCATTAGAAGAAGTTTTAAACAGTTGAAAACATTCAGCAATGTTTCATTTTATGTGCTATGCAAAGATGCAAAAGTGAGGCAAAATGCCAAAGCAGAAATGGCATAAAAATAGCCAACAATTTTTTAATCTGCAGAGCCTTTTACCTCCACTACCAGCTGAACCATCTGTTCTGCAGTTGTTCAGGTCTGCAGAAAGAAGGCTGTAAAAACTCAAACTGTTGTGTTGTTTAAAGCTTTGACAATCTGCTGGGTAACGAAGTTGTTATTAATGATAAAAATAAAAATAATTTCCTTTCAACAGTGCAACCAAATAAATCTGCACAACAGATTTAAGACGAAAACAAAGAAGATTTGATGGCTGAATATGTCTTCAAAACAAGCCTGATGTTCTCCAGTTCCTGAGCAGGTGACAGATCCTGCCCTAACCCATTAAGGGCTCCTCACTCCTTGCTGTCCCTTATCCACAGGAATTCCTCACAGGAGAGGAAGGTGGGGCAGTGACTGCAGCATTTGTTTTACACCCTGAGACTTCAGTTTTGCATTTCCCCAATATAAACATCCTCGAGAACCTTCCCACAGCCATTTGCTCCTCCTGCACCTCGGTGTCCCCAAGGGAAGAGGGTAAAGGCATGGAAAGCTGGGAGTGAAGCACGAGGATGGATTATCACCCCTGGGACTGTGGGGATGGGGAGAAAGGTCTCCATATTCACCCACCAAATAATCATTTTAGCAGCCCAACAGAATCACTCTGGGGGCTCAGGGAAAGGGAACCCTTGATGCCTTAAATGGCTCCCCAGAAACAGAGAGCAGACAGGAATAAAGGAATAAAGGAGGGATTGATTGGAAAGGCCTTCAGAGGTCACACTCTGGGCTCCAGAGGCTCCTGCCTCAGTGCATCCCAAATGGACAATGCCAGCTCCCGAGTTCTTCCCACTTTGATATCAGCATCAATTGCCCAAGCAGAAGCCAGGCAAGGATGGAATTTGCCCAAGCTTGCCCCCCTTTCTCTCCCCAAGATGAAGGTTTGCAGTTGTTGGGCCCAGGAGGGTCTGGGTGTCCTTGGAGAGCGAGCTGGAGAGGCTTTGTTATGTCAGTGTGAGCATGAGAGAACAGCACTGAACGAGCTCCAGGGAACTGCAGAGTTACACTGGGCACTGCAGGAGTGGAAAAATAAAAATGTTAAAACCTAAGGCATCACCCCCTGCAGCAGCTGGAGCAGGGCCAGGGCAGAGCCCGAGGCTCAGCAGATCCTGCTGCTCCAGGTGTGGGAATGTTTCACCTGAATGGGAATAACTACAAAGAGCTGAACTCCATGCAGGGCTTTCCACAGACCTACTCCCAGCTGGTTCCAGGCTGTGTATCCAGGGATTTCACTGTTAACACAACAACCACCCTAAAAAACTCCTTTACACACCTGCTGCCGCCTTTAGGCTTCCAAACACCTCACCAAATCTGTGCCGGAAGATTTCCCACTCCAAATTCCTCTTGGCTGAGCAGATTGGATATTCAATAAAATAAACAGACTGGCAGACTGGATATGCAATCAAAACACTACAGCTTGTTAGACCATCAAAATCAGTTAGGCTTGATCTACAGAGTACATCTGGTAATATCTTCAAATCCTTTAAACGGGGCTCAAATATCATGTTTCACAAAATTGGCTCAGTGACCTGAAACCAAGAGATTTTGTACCATGAAATGCATCTCATTTATGTCCTTGATCCAACAGATTTGACAGAGATTAGAGTTTTAATAGCTTTGCTGGAGCTCTTGGGTTGACTTTTCTTTACCCCCAAAGATGAAGCAAAGAGGATGTGTGGGAATGTTGGTTTCTGCTTGCCAGCTAAAGCCAAAGGTTCTCCCAAAATCTCAGGGAAAAGGGAAGAGCAGAAGTAAAAACTAATGAAGGATGAAGCCCAGCTGGGATATCACTTCACCCTTCATCTTTTACATCCCCTTCCGCATCTATTTTCCTACATCTTGTCATAAAAAGAGGAAAAAATGTGTTGATCTGAGCAGCCACCTAAAGGTGAACCCACAGTTTGTGTCCCCCTTCTTTCCTCTTCCAGCAAATCCATCCCTGATCTTGTGGACTCCATTTGGTCCCTTCCAGGCCCTTCCTCACTGAGACACAAATGGGAATTCCACTGAGTCCAACCCATTTCCAAACAGGATTCTGGAACTCCCCAAGCCAGGCTGGCAGGACAGATGCAGCACATTCCCCATCCCAGATTTCCTCCTGTCCATGGATTGTGCACCAAGGCTGCAACAGTTCTCTCTGCAGTTCCTCGAATTCTCTTTCTGGGGATTTCATTTAATACAAATAATATACATTAACAATGCACATTTTGCTTTTCTTGGGGGATGATTGTCCATAATTCATTCATAATTTATGTTCTTTTAATATGCTGGAGACAGCTGCTCTGCACACCCCAGCTTCACCACTCTAAAATCTCCTCAAAAGAAATGCTGAAACCTTTCATATCCCTTTAAGGGATTTGGGGTAGAATTAATAATACGCATTAATAATTCAAATTTTCTTTTTGCCTGGTGGTGGATGAATTTTCACAGTGGCTGAGCAGTTTTCACACAGCAATACCAATCCGCATTAATAATGCAATTTTTTTTTCCTCCCTCTTTCTAAGTGGCTGCTGGGCAGGTTGCTTATGAAATAATCAGCTTTGATAATGGGTGGTTTGGCTTCGCAGTGACTCAAAACCTGGGGAGGCTCATGATGTGTCGCAAATGTTCCCTAAAGATAGAATCCATCAATCCCCTCTGCTTTTCCTACGAGGAGCACTGGGAGGATTCACCCACCAACCACTTCCTCCAAGCCTCTGCAGCGCTGCCTAAATAAATACTGGAAATTCTCCCTCTCCTCGTGACCAGCGCTGGGAATTTCTACTCCCACCTGCTGGTAGGAATAAAATTTAAAACCATTTCACCTTCATAAAAGGGAAAAGGAAGAGAAAATCAAGATAATCATTGAGGTTGGGAAAGTCCTGGGGACACTCTTCTGCAAAGAAGGCCTTAAAATTCCTAAAAATCCCTCCTAGCCTTAAGATACTTCTTTGCAATTCTAGCAACAATCCCTTTCTATCCTTCATCCCCCTGACCCTTTTTTCTGGTTTATGAGTAACCAGTTTGGAAGAATTTCCTGCCCTTAATGGTTTCCTGGCTATTTTTTGTGCTATGCACTAGTGCAGGATGTTGTTATAAAAGCAGGTGATAGATTCAGGTATTGATTCCCTTTAAAGCTGGTTTATCAGATGGGAGACAGATTTTTATCTCCCTGTCACCTCGGGGCCCAGAGCTTTTAGTAGCTGGACAATTATGAGTTTGAAAGTGTCTATTTAAGGGAGATATCAATACATCACTCTATATTTATAAAATACAGGAAGCTTAAATATCACTTAATTCCATAATTTTTTTCAGCTGCTGGAAAACGTTCACAATATTTAAACGCATGTAATTCCAACAGGACAAAGCCAGAATAAACAAGGAAGGGAAGGAAAGAGCAAAAGAAATGGTTTTATCTGCCTTTGCAGTTTAACTGGGATTTATTTTTAGTTAATGATAACAGACTCAAAAAGTATCCAAGCACTGAGCAATCGCAGAAGTGTCATTTGGAACAGAGTTAAACACACTTTCACTATCATTAATCATGGCAAAAGTGACAGAAGAAAAATGAGCTGGCTTGGTATATCTAATATATTAATTCTCCCTGCAGATTGGCTCAATGCATGAGCAAGTAAAAACAGGTAAACCTCTGGAAAAGCAGAGGAATGTCACTCTGAGGCTTTTTGTTAGGAAGAAATAGAATTATTTTTTCCTCAAAGAAAGGTTTAAGAAGTTCAATAAATCCAAAGGCTTTTCCTAAATATGGCTGAATAATTACCATGAAAAAATAACTAAACTACAGCATCTAAACCCCATTTTTATAGTGGCTGAGCACATTTTCCTTTCTTTTCCCCCTAAGTTCCTACATTTTCTGCTAAGGATTGATTCCTATTAGTTCACTGGAGATCCGGATAACTTTCTTCTTTAGAGCTACCCCAAAACTGACTTTCCCCCTAAATCATTTAGTTTTATTCCTGCTTCCTAGTTATCTAATTACAAAACCAAACCTTAACTTGCTGCTTTTTCCAAGTTTGGGTAAAATTTCAGCTATTGAGGACATCCCTGGGCTGGCTACTGGTGAAGCACAAACAGGGTGAGCAGAAGAAATGAGAGGTGGAGGAAACATTTCCCTTAATTCTGCTGGAATTCCGAGCTGGCAATTTCGGTTGTGAACTTCAGCTCCCTCCCGAATTCCTGAGATGTTCTTGCAGCTCTCTTGCACATATGGAGCCCTCCCTAAAAATACCCAACAGAGCCCTACTTGCAGAGCCTGGTGGCTTCATTGACACGGCAGAGAAACATTGCTGAGCACCACCAAAAACCCAAAAAACATTCAATTATTATCTCTACCAGCCAGGTCAAAGCTGACCCGAGGGCACACCACAACCAAAAGCAGAGTGGGGAAGCCAAATTCAACCTCAGGATCGAGTTCTGCCTGCTGGGAACAGAGAAAAAGTCCTCAGTCATTTGAGTGAAGTTTTTAAATGTGAGGGAAGTTTTCTTCCCCTGGAACAGATCATGGAATGATGAGCTCCTGGCAAAAGGAGGAGATGGATAACTCTGTACAGCTCACAGGCTGTTCTGTCCCAAGTTATTCATGTCATCCATCTGCAGCTCACATCTTCCTTTCCCAGCCTATTTTTTTCAGCCTGAAGGTCACGGAAGGTTTTTTTTTGGTGGTTTTTTTTTTTTTCTGCTGCACAAAAACTCTTAAAAACAGAGTGACAGAAGGAAAAAAAAAAAATAAGGGGGCCTTAAAAAGCCACAAACAATAAAAACATTTCAGCCAGCACCGTTATAAATAACTTAAGGAGCAGTTCTAGCTGCACCCTGAGACTTGTGGGTCCTGTGCTGTCATCTCCTGGCACTGTGAAAGAGCAGAGAATTTCCTGATTTATTTGGCATAGCAGCTGTTTCCTACCTGGAGCAGGAATGGGAACAACTGCTCGGTGGGAATGAGGCAGAAACAAAAGAGCTTCAGGTAAAGGCAAAATAAGAGGTAAGAACTGAGCACTCAAGACACTGCAGCAGCTAAGGGATGTCCAGGGATAGGAAATATTTAGCAAACAACATAAAAATCACTTTTTTAGTTCTCAGGGAAAGCAAATGAAAGTCACGCTGGAATCGCAGCGATGTGGAAAAATAAAGAAACACCAGCAAAAATGGGCAAGGTGCAGTGTGGGCTCCAGCAGCACCTACATTTTACAGCCCGAGGCATTAAGAGACAGCTCCTTTGAGGGTGATTTACAGCAAGCCTACAGCCCATCTGCTCTGGAGAGCCAAGACACTAAAGATAATCTCAAAATTAAACAGCAAGATAAACACTGAGCAGGGACACAGCCTTCTCCCTTAACCTGACGAAATTTTGTTTTGCATCTCGTCTGCTAAATGGTAAATAAACTGCGGAAAAGGAGACAAAAAGAATTTAATTCTGTTCAAAAATGACTTGAGTTCTCAGGTGGGTAATTAACAGAAGGCAAATTAAGTTTTGGCAAAGTTAATTTTATTGTTCTTGGGTAAGGCTGTGGAGCGGTTCAGGTGGGAGAACAACGTGGTAAAGCTGATTTTTGAGAAGGCCTGAGCTAGCGCAGAACTCCTTTATCCTCAGGGATAGCTGCAGGACACCTCCAGTTCCAGAACACCTCCCTGAACCACAATTTCCTTCCTTTTGCCTCAGCACTCAGGGAAAAAATTCCCAAACTCAGCATCAGGAGTTTTGTGTTTCTACAACTCACGGCGGGCAGAAAGCGCTGGGAAGGGAGTTCCCAAAGGAACAACAGATCTGACAAATTCCTCAGCCTCATCCCAGAAAATCACATTTCAGTGCGGGAATTCCAGTAATTACATGTTATAACTGCACATTGTATTGTTGGCTTTT